>JAHRHZ010000033.1:1125374-1177491 GCA_024137785.1 Ginglymostoma cirratum
CCCTCAGCGCTGACCCTCCGACAGCGCGGCGCTCCCTCAGCGCTGACTCTCCAACAGTGCAGCACTCCCACAGTGTTTGAATCATTCTGAGACTGAAAAGCTGAGGGAATGTTGAATATAATTAATGCTATCATCCAGTTCAGATTTACAAGGATGTTGCCAGGATTCCAGGGACTGAATTATAGGGAGAGGTTGGACAAGCTAGGACATTTTTCTTTAGAACGTAGGAGACTGAGGGGCATCTTATAGAAGTGTATAAGATCATGAGAGGCATGGATAGGGTCAATGCACTCAGTCCTTTTTCCAGGGTTGGGAAAATGGGGACTGGAGGCTGTCAGCTTAAGGTAAGGGAGAAAGAACAAATGGGAACTTGAGGGGCAATGGCCTTAGCGGTATTATTGCTCGACTGTTAACCCAGAGACCCAGATAACATTCTGGGGATCTGGGTTCAAATCCTGCCATGGCAGATGATTCAAACACTGTGGGAGCACTGCATTGTCGGAGGGTCAACGCTGAGGGAGTGGGCACTGTCGCAGGGTCAGTGCTGACGGAGCGCCGCGCTGTCAGAGGGCCAGTGCTGCAGGAGTGGGCACTGTCGGAGGGTTAGTGCTGCAGGAGTGGGCACTGTCGGAGGGTCAGTGCTGAGGGAGCGCGGCACTGTGGGAATTTGAATTCAATAAGTACCTGGAATTAGGAATCTAATGATGACCATGAATCCATTGGTGGTTGTCCGAAAAAAGCCATCTGGGTCACTAAAGTCCTTCAGGGAAGGAAACTGCCATCCTTACCTCTGGGCAATTAGGGATGGGCAATAAACACTGCCTAGCCAGTGACGCACTCATCCTGTTAATGGCTTTTAAAAGAAAACTTCCATACCCAGCAACATCCTGGTAAATCTCTTCTGAGCCCTCGTCAGCTTAATACTATCCTTCTTATAACTGGGCGACCAGACTGGACACATTATTCCAGAAGAGGCCTCACCAATGTCCTGTACAACCTCAACACGACTTCCCAACTCCTGTACTCAAAAGACTGAGCAATGAAGGCAAGTGAGCCAAATGCCTTTTTAACCACCCTGTCTACATGTGATGCAAACTTCAAAGAATTATGTACCTGCACCTCTAGGTCCCTCTGTTCTACAACCCTACCCAAGGCCCTACCATAAACCGTATAATCCCTGCCCTTGTTTGTTGGACCAAAATGCGATACCTCGCATTTATCAAGATTGAACTCCATCTGCCATTTTTCAGCCCATTGACCCATTTGATCAGGATCCCTTTGTAATCTTGGAAAACCTTCTCCACTGTCTACAGTGCCACCAATTTTGGTGTCATCCGCGAACTTACTAACCATGCCTTCTATATTCTCATGCAAATCACTTACATAAATGACAAACAAAAGCCTTAATTTTTTTTAAAAATGGGATGTGGGTGTTGCTGGCTGGGCCCAGCGTTTATTGCCTGTCCCTAGTTGCCCTTGTGAAGGTGGTGGTGAGCTGCCTTTTTGAATCGCTGCAGTCCGTGTGGTATCAAGACACTCGCGCAGCGCTAATAGGGAGGGACTGCTAGGATTTTGACCCAGTGGCACTCTATGTTACAGAGCAGTCGATTTGGAAATATATCCCCCTTCCTTTGAGAAAATGCTTCAAACACCTGGGTTGGTGGTTTGGGGGAGAAACAAAAGTTAACGTTGTGAGGAACAAAAACGGAAGTTGCTAGAAACGCTCAGCAGGTCTGGCAGCATCTGTGAAGAAAAAAATCCGAGTTAAAGTTTTGGGTCTGGTGACCTTTCCTCAGATTTTTTTCTGCATGGACGCTGCCAGACCTGCTGAGCTTTTCCAGCAACGTCTGCTTTTGTTCCTGATTTACAGCATCCGCAGTTGTTTCGGTTTCTGTTAACGTTTTGAGTCTGGAATGACTCTTCTTCGGAACTGTTCTGCCAGAATTTGATGCAACGCAGAGCCTGCCAGATCATTTCAGATGGCCAATAAATAGTTAACCGCAATGTGTTTTGTTATGCTAAAGGTGCTACACCAATGAAGATTGTTGTACACTCCCTGCCTGCGCACGTGCCCAGGGCTTTACCTTATGTTTTGCCCCTTATTTGCAGGAGCTGCCAAATACCGGGCCCTGCTGCAGAAGGTTGAGCCTCGGATTGTCCTGGTTGAAGACGCAGCTGAGGTGTTGGAGGCTCACGTCGTTGCCGCTCTGACTCCGTCTTGTCAACACCTCATCATGATCGGTGATTACAAGCAGGTAAAGGTCATGTGTAATGGAAAGGCCTGGGATCCTCTGCCATTTTCCTCACTCTGTCTCGTTGGGATCCAGTGCCATTTCTCTCGTGTCCTCTCATTAGGATCCAGTGTTGTTTTGTTTGCAATCTCATTGGGATCCAGTTGGTTTTTCTTGCTGCCTCATTGGGATCTGGTGGATTTCTGATTGCTGTCTCTCTGGGATCAAAGTACATTTTTCTCACTCTCCCAATGGGATCCATTGAGGTTCCTCATGCTGTCATTGGGATCCAGTGGGATATTACTCATACTGTCGTTTGGATCCAGTGAGATATTCCACACACTCTTGTTGGGAACCAAAGAGAGATTCCTCATGCTCTCGTTGGGATTCAGTGAGAGATTCCCCACGCTCTCATTGAGACCCAGTGAGATGTTCCTCATGCTGTCATTGGGATCTAATAAGATATTTCTCATGCTCTCATTGGGATCCAGTGAGAGATTCCTTATACCCCCATGGGGATCCAGTGAGAGAATCCATATGCCCTCGTTGGGATCCTATGAGAGATTCCTCTCTCCGTCTGACAGAAGGAGGGTCACAATTTACATCAATGATCTTTGTGAGAAAAGGGTAGTTTTGTAGAAGATTTTCATTGTGTACTCCTTAGGACACTTTGCAAGAAATACCAGTGTAAAGAAAAAACAACATGAAGACTGTATGAAAGGACAGTGCTGGTTCTGATTGCTAGCAATGTTTGCATGGAGTATACAGCAGTTAATGATGATTGATAGTTAACTGCCAGAGTGTGTTTAAATTTAAACCAGACAGATCAACTGATTGGTTAAGACATTGCCCTGAGAAATGATCCAGGAAATGACTGTCATCTATTAATCATTATCCCACATAACACTATCTTTAAGAAAGAAACCATTGAGTTCCAGGCACCTACCACTCTCTGTAGGGGGGAGAAAAGAACTGTCCTTGCATATTTCCCTTAAATTTTTCCCTTGTCACCTTAAACCAATGCCCCCTAGTATTTGACATTTCCATACCATGGAAAAGACTCTGACTATCCACACTGTTCATGCCTCTTATAATTTTATGTACTTCCATCACATTGCTCCTCGGCCTGAAATGCTCTTGTGAAAACAATCCAAGTTTCTCCAACCTCTCCTTATGGCTAATACACTCCAATCCAGGCTCACTGACATTGATTTCGCTGTCACTCCTGTTGTTTCATCAATTACTCGCCGCCCCATCCCTCTCCCTATTTCCTGCATATAAACCAACATTTTTCCCAGCTACCATCAGTTCTGAGGGTCATCCGACCCAAAACGTTAACTCTGATTTTTTTTTTCTTCCAGCCAATCTGCTGAGCTTTTCCAGCAACTTCTGTTTTTGAACCTGGTAAACCTCTTTTGCACCCTCTCTAAAACCTCCACCTCCTTCCTGTAGTGTAGGGAGCAGTACTGCACACCATACTCCAAATGTGGCCTATCTAAAGTTTTATGCAGCTCATTTTATGCTCATTACCCTGACTGATGAAGACACACCTGCCTTTACCCCCTTATCCACTTGTGTTGCCACTTTCAGGGAGCTGTGAATTTGCACCCTAAGATCCCTCTGTATATCAATGCTCCTCAGGGTCCTGCCATTGACTGTATGTTGGCCTTCATAGTGAGAGGATTCAAGTTCAGGAACAAGGGTGACTTGCTGCAATGATCCAGGATATTGGTGAGGTCCCACCTGAAATATTGTGTGCAGTAGGAAGGATGCTCTTGCTATAGAGGGAGTACAGTGAAGGTTTGCCAGGTTGATTCCCAGAATGCCAGCACTGACGTTAGAGAAGAGATTGAGTCAATTGGGGTTTTATCCATTGGAGTTTAGAAGAATGAGGGGAGAATCTCACAGAAACCTATAAAATTTTAACAGAACTAGTCAGGTTAGAAGCAGGAAGTATGTTCCCAATGGTGGAGGAGTCCAGAACCAGGAGTCATCGTTTATTGATAAATGGTAATTCTGCTTAGGACTGAGATGAGGAGAAACGTCTTCACTCAGATAGTGGTGAGCCTGTGGAATTGTCTAACACAGAAAGTGGTTGAGGCCAAACCATTCTGTGCTTTCAGGGAGAAGGTAGATATAGCCCTTGTGGCTAAAGGCATCATGGGATATGGCGAGGGGGAGACCTCAATGTTCATATTGAATGGCAGAGCAGGCTCATGGGGCTGAATGGCGTACTCCTGCTCCTATCTTCTATGTTTCAATTGGTTCCAGAGATGCCATCAGTACGCCAAGGAGTTCCCTCCAACAGCTTCTGCTGCTTGAGCTTGCGACCAAACACTGATCAGGCTACAAAGCATCATCTTTCTCTTTGTCAGTAGCTGTCAAGCTGGAAAAGCACAGCAGGTCAGACAGCATCCGAGAAGCAGGAAAGTCAACATTTCGGGCCGAAACCCTTTGTCAGTCCTGAAGGCAGCTCACCCCTATCTTCAGAAGGGGCAACTGGGGACGGGGAGTGAATACTGGGCCCAGCCAGTGACCCCAGCAACCCCCCCACCAAGTCCCATGAGTGAATGAATAAAAAAACACGTGGGTGTTGCTGGCTAGGGCAGCAGTTATTGCCTATCCCTAATTGCCCTTGAGAATGAGGTGCCTTCATAAACCATTGCAGTCAATTACAGCACTGGGGAGGCAATGGCCTAGTGGTATTATCGCTGGACTGTTAATCCAGAGACCCAGATAATGTTCTGGGGACTTGGGTTCGAATCCCACCAGGGCAGATGGTGGAATGTGAATTTGGTAAATATCTGGAATTAAGAATCTAAAGACGACTGTGAATCCATTGTCGATTGTCAGGAAAAACCCATCTGGTTCACTAATGTCCTTTAGGGAAGGAAACTGCCATCCTTACCTGGCCTGGTATACATGTGACTCCAGACCCACATCAATGTGGTTGACTCTGAACTGCCCTCTGGGAAGTTAGGGATGGACAATTAATGCTGCCTGGTCAGCAATGCCCTCATCCCATGAACGAATAAAGGAAGAGTTTCAGTGCAGCCAAGTGGCATTGGAATGAGAAAAGGCAATGGTGGTCTAGTGGGAATGACACTGGGACTAGTAATCTTCAGACTCAGGCTAATGCCCTGAACATGGCTATATTCGATGAATGAATGAGTTCAGTTTATAACTGTGGAATTGAAAACTAGTCTCTGTAATAGTGACTGTGAAACTGTGGTTGGCTGTTGAATGTCACTTAGGATCAGAGTACTGTGTCCACATCAATTTCTCCTGTTATTTTATCTCGTGCAGCTCAGACCGAAGTTAACAGATCACACTGTGGGCTCTCAGTACCATCTGGATGTGTCCCTGTTTGAGCGGATGATTAGAAACAAGATTCCATATGTGCGGCTGAGTCATCAGGTACGGGAGCAAGACTCCCAGATCATCAGGAGCTGGGGTCCACTCGCACATGTACACACACACAAACACCCGTGCATTCACTCATACAATATGCATGTGCGTACAGATACATGTAAACACACACATGTACATGGATACATATACATGTGCAGACATGCACAAATATGCTGCATCACCAGCTGAGATGGTAGTGTTGACCGAGAAACTTCAGCAGTGTTCTGTTACGAGCTGTGCTAACCTACAGGAACCCAGTGGCTCAGTGGTTAGCACTACGGACCCACAGCGCCAAGGACCTGGGTTCGATTCCCACCTCAGGCGACTGTGCAAACTCCACACAGGCATTCACCTCGTGTCTGTGTGGGTTTCCTCCCACAGTCCAAAGGTGCACAGGTTTGGTGGGTCGGCCGTGCTAACTTGCCGCATGGTGTCCAGGCATATGAAATCTAGGTGGATTTGCCATGGGAAAATGCAGGGATCGGGTTGTGAGGGTGGGTCTATGTGGGAGGATTGGGATGGACTCGATGGGCTGAATGGCCTGCTTCCACACTGTAGGGATTTGATAATTCTTTTCTGTTTGTTTCCAGCACCGAATGAGACCTGAAATCTCCCGGTTATTGGTCCCAAATTTCTACTCCAGCCTTGAAGACCACAGCTCAGTATCAATTTATGAAGATATCAAGGTGAGAATCCCTGTGAGAACTGGCCACTATGGCACAATACATCAAGGCCATTTGGCCCACCATGTCTAATCCAGCCCTTTACAGAGTTGTCCAAGTAATCACACTGCACAGGGTTCCTTTCCTGTTGCCCTGTTGATGAGGACAAGGGTAGCAGCTGAAGGTGAGAGCACCACTGTCCACACCATCCTCTCCATCTTTAGGCTTGGGCCAGTTGGCTTGTGGATCACAGGTTGACCAATGGGAAAGAAAGGTTCTTGACTGAACGTGGTGGCCCCCACAGTTAAATAGTTTACCTTCAGCCGGGGAGAAGGGATTGGGGTTAGGGTTATGCTTGGGTGGGGGAGGTTTTCTTAATTTGATCATGACCATTTCTCACTGGCCATTTGTTGCCCATCCCTAACTGCCCTGGAACTGATTATCTTGTATGACCCATTTCAGAGGGCAGTATTGCTGTGGGTCTGGAGTCACATGTAGGCCAGACCAGGCAAGGACGGTAGATTACCTTCCCTGAAGGACATTAGGGGACCAACAGGGTTTTTACAACAATTGGTTATTAACTGCATTTGAATGCCCACAGTTGATGTTTGGGATTTGAACCTGTGCCCCTCGAGCAGGAATAACCTGCAGTGGTTCAAGACGGCAGATCCCCATCACCTTTTCAAGGGCAGCTGGAGACAGGCAATGAATGCTGGCCCAGTCAGTGCTGCCCATATTCTGTGAATGTATTTTGAAAAAGGCATTTCCCTGATCTGCTGGTTCACTGGACATTAGCACTCTGCCAGTGTTACTTACTCACTCAGATTCAGAATACGATTTGGGTCCTGACTTTGTGCGTCTCCTGATTTCTCCCCAGGGCTTGGTGACAAATATCTTCTTCATTGAGCATCAGGTGAACGAGGATCAGTGCACCCAGGCTGGAGGCTACAGCAATGAACACGAGGCCCAGTTCCTGGTTGGTCTGTGCCGTTACCTACTGCAGCAGGGATACAGGGAGGAGCAGCTCGCTATCCTGACCCCTTACATGGCCCAGATGTGGAGGATCCGCACCATGGTCCGGGACCATGGCATGGCCTCTATTTCCGTCAAGGCTGTCGATGACTTCCAGGGTGAGGAGAGCGACATAATCCTCCTGTCACTAGTCCGCAGTAACTGGGAGGAGAGCCCTGACCTCCTGGGAGACAAGAACCATTTGTGTGTGGCCTTTTCCAGAGCCAAAATGGGTTTCTACTGCATGGGGAACTTCCAGAGGCTGCTGCAGGGCCCCGAGAGGAAGCTCTGGGAATCGCTCCTTCGGCTGCTGAAGGCCAAGGGCCTGACGGGGAAGGGTCTTCCTGCGCCCTGCCCAAATCACCCAGCGAAACACATCATTGTCGAGACTCCAGAGGGGTTTCAGTGCTCCACTGAATGGACGTGCAATGGTCCCTGCGGTGCCCTCCTAGACTGTGGCCACCGCTGCCGCCGACGCTGCCATTTTCACCGGTCGGGCCAGCGGCGCAGCCGCTGCAAGGAGCTCTGCGGGCGACCGCTCTGCGAGAGAGGGCACAGATGCCCCAAGCGCTGCTGGGAGGTCTGTGGCCCCTGCAAGGCGGTGGTGGAGAAGGTGGTGCCAGATTGTGGGCATGTGCAGCGGGTAGAGTGCGGCCTTCCTCTGGGGGCCGCGCCCTGCCAGCAGCCCTGCACCAGGCTCCTGGAGTGTGGGCACCGGTGCCAGCAGCCCTGCAGTGAGGACTGTTCCAAGCTGCCATGCTCCGCCAAGTGCACAGAGATGCTGCAGTGCGGGCACCCCTGCATGGGCACCTGTGCCGACTGCCTGCAGGGCAAGCTGCACCAAGGCTGCAGGAGGAAATGCGGCCGGCCTCTCCTCTGCGGTCACCAGTGCAAGGGACCCTGCGCTGAAAGCTGCCCACCCTGTCCCCTGCCGTGCAGTAACAGGTGCTGGCATGGCACCTGCCAGAAGAGGTGCAGTGAGACCTGTGAGCCATGCCAGCAGCCGTGCCCCTGGAAGTGCCAGCACCACCAGTGCAGCAGGGCCTGCTGGGAGGAGTGTGACCGCCCCCGGTGCAGCCTTCCTTGCGACTGCCTGCTCCCCTGCGGGCACCCCTGTGTCGGCCTGTGTGGAGAGTTGTGCCCTTCCTTGTGCCGCTCCTGCCACCTGGAGGAACTGACCTCCCCCTTCTTCGGCTCGGAGAGCGACCCCGGTGCCCGCTTTGTGTTGCTGGAGGACTGCGGCCACGTCCTGGAGGTTGGCGGTCTGGACCGCCTGATGGACGAGGGCCCTCGGCCCCTCTACCTTGAGGCTTGCCCCAAGTGTGAGACCCCCATCCGCTGGCACGGGCGCTACGCCAACGTCATCAAGAGGAGGTGGCACGGCATCAACCAGATGAAGAGCATTGTCCTGGGAAGCCCAGCCGAGGTGGGGGAGATGAAGAAGCAGCTGACGGATAGCATCATTGCAGCCTCCATTAACCAGCAGTACAAGGAGCAAAGGTACAACATCCGCAAGAAGGTGGAGGCTTTGCAGACACTGCCAGAGCTGCAGGCCTTGGGGCGAGCTCTTGGCATCTTCCAGTTCCTGGACACAGTTAGGAAGCAGGTGAGAGCGTGCCCTCCAGAGGACCAGCTGAGCCTGGACATCATGCTAACCAAGGTGGACTGCTGGCTCGATACCAAGGTAGCACCCTTCACCCATCAGCAGCTGAGCGAATGCAGGAACGAAGTTGCCAGGATATCCTACCTGGCCGATCTGAAGAGGCTGCTGCATCATTGTGAGGAGGAGGAAGGTGAGGAAGGCAGCAAGGGACGGGCACATGAGGTGGCAACGGCTGTTGCCCCCCTCCTCGGGGACCTGGCTGGGAAACTGACGGAGGCGACAGAGCTGCGGCTGAAAGGAGCCATGGAGAAGATGCTGGGGAGCTACCCCTGCACGGAGCTGTGGCTCTCCAGGTCTGAGCGGCTCTCGATGCCTGAGGATGTGGTGAGGCAAGACTGGTATCTGTGCCCAAAAGGCCACCTGTACGCTGTGGAAGAGTGTGGACAGCCAGGGGACCGCGAAGAATGTCTGGAGTGTGTGCTGACGATGGGTGGAGAGTGAACCCCCCACATTGAAGTCAGCAATGTCCCCCATTGCTGAAGGGACAGTTAGTGCCAGTGCGTACCCTCCATGGTACTTCAGAGCCGAGGCAGTGTGAGCTCGAGCCCCGATGAAAGGATTTGAACCCATAGTCTAGGCTGACATACCCTGATGCTGTACTGAGGGAGTGCTGCATTGTTGGAGGTGTCACGTTGGTAGGAGACATCGAACTGATATTCTGTCAGCACTTTCAGCTGAATGCTAAAGATTCAATGTCCACTGCTTTGCTGAAGATCAGTAGTGTACTTAAACACATCTGTGGGATCATGTTCAGTAGTAACCAAGATCGGTGAGTGATGAAAATAGCCTCGTTATTGAGCATCCGCAGTAGCAAAGCGGAAATGGGATCCAAAGTGCAGTTTCACAGTAGCCTCTTTCATACATAGTTTTTGCATACATTAAAATTTTAGGATTATAGTGTCACATAGTTGTACCTATTGTACACAAGTTTGGGTGACATCTGGGGAAGCAGGAGATGGTTTAAGCACTTGCTCAATGCTGGCTGTTACTCCTGATGGGATTAGAATATCTGTCAGGCCTGAGCTTGCATAATTAAGAGGTGTTAGTCCTTTTGTCTTTAAAGTTAGTAATGTTAGTGAAAATACTAGACCCATATGATCTAAATAAGTGAGAAATTATACGTGTACTAAACAAAAGTATAGAGGATACCAAACTGATCTCCCACAGTTTTTGACAGTTTTTGCATATTCATTTATGCAGTTTCACAGAAATACTGTTTTGATAGTAAGTTTCTTCAAGGGGTAGTGGCCCTATTTAATATGTATTTAAAAAGTACAGACTAGTAGAGAAAACTGTTTGATGTTCTGCAACCTGTTCAGGTCCCAAGAGACAGTTGCTAAGGGCTAATTAATATTATAATCTTTCCATAGTTTCGAGTGAGTTATGGAGACATGACGGCGGGATAGCATTGTTCTGAGTAGGTTACAGTATTAAGACTTATTTAGGGGTAACCTTTGATACAGAAACAGGTCTAAATGCTGCTTGAAGCATGGGGTCAATAAGAATTGGAAGGTGTAAAGAAGAGTAATGAGTTGGAAGGGATGTTTAATTTAATGCAGTTTTATGAGTGAGTGAACAGAAATGCAGTACGGTAAACACAGAGCACTTGTGAGTGAGTTAGTGAGGAGGATCATAATATAATATCTCACACATTCCAAGAGTTATTCATCTCTTCATTAATGTGGCTGCATCACTTGATCTGGCCATGGTCTCATCTACTTCCATTTATTTATGGGATGTGAAGATTGCTGGTGCAGCCAACAGTCAGTGTCAATCCCTAGCTGCCCTCAAGAAGGTGGTGGTAATCTATGTGGTTTATGTAGAGACACAGTGTTGCCACTATTCCCATTTTCCCAACTTACTGTCCGAAAGCAAAGTGGACGAAGCTGGCTGTTCACGCAAGGAAGATTGGAAGTTCTGGCTCTGCAAGGACTACGGGACACGTTCTACCTTCAACTGGTGTCTAATAAACAGAACTAAATCTCCACAAGATTTCTTGTTCTTATCCTCTTTCATTTTGTCGTTGCTTGTGACCTCCGATGACTGAGTCAGGGTGTGGGTGGTGAGTGTTAAGCTTTAGGTCTGAGGATGTCCCAGAACACACTCATGATTATTTAATCTTAGAACACAGTACAGGAGACCAGGCAGCCCACTGGAGTAGTGCAATCCCTAGAACCATCCTTTCTAATTGCTCTTTCATCCTTTCCCAAAGTGTGGTGCCCATAATTGTATACAATACTCCAGCTGAGATCTGAAAGGTATCTTAGCCATGATGTGGAGATGCTAGTGTTGGACTGGGGTGGACAAGGTCACAAATCACATGAAACCAGGTTATAGTCCAACAGGTTTATTCGAAAACACAAACTTTCAAAGCCTTACTCCTCCTTCAGGTTTTAGTGAGAGAGACAGTATCAGACACAGAATTTAAAAGTAAAAGATCAATGGGTCACACCACTAATGAGGATGTACTGAACAAACCTGAAATGCTGTTAAATCTTCAATTAGTTTGAAGGTTTTAATTGATCAATATGTATATGTAAATCCCCAAATTCCTTTCAAATCCGTATCCTGTGAGAACTAAAGGTTTTATCAGTGTAAGGAAGAGGTGACATTTTAGGTCAGATAGTGCATGTTAGGTGTGAGGCCTTGTTTACAATCTGTTTGTGTTTTGGTTTGGAGTCAGACTGGTTTTATTTCTAAAGTAGGAATTTATAAAATGCCATATTGACTGACTGTCTATAAATTGTGTGCTTTTTGAACAAAATAGAATGTATCTGCGAATACAAATTCACCCCATAGATTCACGTGTGTGTGTGTGTGAGAGAAACAGAGAGAGAAACTGTGTGTGCAAGAAAGGATCTGTGTGAGAGAGAGAGTGTGTGCGTATGTATCAGTGTGTGAGTGTGTATAGTGCGGTGGGATCACCTGTAGTGTGATAGGAACCCAAAATCCCAGATGAGGCCATCCTCATGGATACCGAACTTAGCAATCAGCCTCTGCTCAGCGATTTTTGCGTTGTTGTGTATCCCGAAGTCCGCCTTGGAGGATGTTTACCCGAAGATCCGAGCCCAAATGTCCTTGACCATAGAACATAGAACAGTACAACGCAGGAACGGGCCCTTGGGCCCACAATGTTGTGCCGAACATGATGCCAAATTAAACTAATCCCTTCTGCCTGCCCTGCTCCATATCCCTCCATTCCTTGCATATTCATGTGTTTATCCAGAAGTCCTTTAAACGCCCCTATCATATCTGCCTCCACCACCACACCTGGCAGCATGTTCCATACTCCTACCACTCTATAAGTAAACAACTTTCCCCGCCACGTCTCCTTTGAGCTTTTCTCCCTTCACCTTAAATGCATGCCCCCTGACATTAGACATTGCAATGCTCGGAAAAAGATTCTGACCGTCAACCCTATCAATGCATCTCGTAATTTTATAGACTTCTATCACATCTCCTTTTAGCCTCTGCTGCTCCAGAGAAAACAGCCCAAGTTTTCCTGGAATCTCCTTATAGCTCATACTCGTGCAAGTTGTACAATTTTGACATCATCTCCCTGCTCTTGTATTCTACACCCCTATGAATAAAGCTGAGGATACTGTATGTTTTACATACTGTGCTCTCTACCTATTCTGTAATGACCTATGAACACATACAGCCTCATTCCTCAGCTGCTACACCTCCTTCAGGATGGTACCTTTTACATACATAGAAACAGAGAGCAGGAGTACGCCGTTCGGCCCTTTAAGCCTGCTCTCCCATTCAATATAATTGGGGTCGATCATCCAAATCAGTATTCTGTTCCCACTTGATTGATTCATTTAATGTCACATGTACCGAAGTACAGTGAAAGCCTTTGCTTACGAGCAGAACAGGCAGATCATAGATTAAGCAAGGACCTACGGGTCGAAAAGACTTAAGACAGAGGCACACAGGTTACATTGCACAGGGTGTGCGCTAGGCAAGAGCAATGTTGGCAAGATCAGTATTACTTGAGACTAGAGAATCCATTCTTCAGTCTGATGATGGCTGTGAAGAAGCTGTTCCTGAACTTGCGTGTGCGTGTGTTCAGGATTCTGAATCTTCGGCCTGATGGAAGAGATTGTAGGAGATCGTTACCGGGGTCTGATGGGTCTCTGATGATGTTGGCCGCCTTTCTGTGGCAGCGAGCAGTGTAAATGGAGTCCGTGGATGGAAGGTTGGCTTCTGTGATGGTCTGGGCTGTGCACATCACCTTCTGTAGTTTCTTGGAGTCGTGGGCAGAGCAATTGCCGATATGCACCCGGACAGTATGCTTTCAGTGGTGCATCTGTAGAAGTTGGTGAGGGACCTTATGGACATCCCAAATTTCCTGAGCCGCCTGAGGGAGAAGAGGTGTTATTGCGCCTCCTTGACTGTCGCATCTACATGGGAAGTCCAGGATATGTTGTCGGTTATCATTACTCCAAGGAACTTGACGCTGTCCCTCTCAACCTCAGTTCCATTGATGTAGATGGGAGCATGTTCTCCTCCTTTCTTTCTGAAGTCAATGATCAGTTCCTCCTCCATGCCCTAAGAACAACATCTAATTCCTTCTTGAAAGCCATAACAGGGGTTCACTGATTTATGTCGATCCAGCTTACGAATGCGGTCCCGTACAGGGGCGTGACACACAAACATCTCCCGTACTTGTGAACAGCTGCTTTGTGTTGTCATGCATTGTGGTCTGATTTGCGTACAAGTCAACTTGCGAACGGATTCCAGAACGGAAACCGTTTGCAACCTGTGGACCGTCTGTAAACTTTTAAAACAAAAGGGAGGAAGTTTAAAGGAGATGTGAGAGGCAAGTTTTTTACACAGATGATGGTAAGTGCCTGGAATATGCTGCCAGAGGAGGTGGTAGAAGCAGATACAATAGCAACATTTAAGAGGTATCTTGACAGATAGATTTTAAAAAAGCAGGGAATAGTGGGATATGATGATCAGAGGATTAGATAGGGTGGACAAGGAGAGCCTTTTTCTTCGGATGGTGACGGCTAGCACGAGGGGACGTAGCTTTAAATTGAGGGGTGATAGATATATGACAGATGTCAGAGGTAGATTCTTTACACAGAGAGTAGTAAGGGCATGGAATGCCCTGCCTGCAGCAGTTGTAGACTCGCCAACTTTAAGGGCATTTAAATGGTCATTGGATAAACATATGGATGATAAGGGAATAGTGTAGGTTAGATGGGCTTCAGATTGGTTTCACAGGTCAGCGCAACATTGAGGGCCGAAGGGCCTGTACTGCTCTGTAATGTTCTATGTTCTATGGACTGCTTAGAGGCAAAAGATTTTTAGTTTAGAAAGATTTGATGTGTTGACACAGTCTTGGTGTTCCTATACAGTACTGTTGTTATATCTAATATTATTTCCCTGCACTATTCCAACATGGTGAGACATCAGTTTAAAAGGTTGTCTTTCTCCCTTATTGACTTTACCTTTAAAATCTGTGATGGATTCAGTTTCTGTTGGTACATTGTTTCTGTGAGCAGTCTGCTCTGTAAGAGTGTTTCTTGTATCATTCCATTTCACCTGGTTCCTGCCTGATTTATGCCCTTGAGTTAGCAGCTCCCTCTGTTTTATGGCTTTGGTCAGAAAGAACATTTAGAGTCATATAGATATACAGCACAGAAACAGACCCTTCGGTCCAACTCATCCATGCTGACCAGATATCCTAAGTAATTCTAGTCCCGTTTGCCAGCATTTGGCCCATATCTCTCTAAATCTTCTTATTCATGTAAGCATCCAGATGCCTTTTAAATGTTGTAATTGTACCAGCCTCCACCACTTCCTCTGGCAGCTCGTTTCATACACACACCATGCTGTGTGCAAAAATGTTGCCGCTTAGGTCCCTTTTAGATCTTTCCCCTGTCACCTTAAGTCTATGCCCTCTAGTTTTGGACTCCCCAGCCCAGGGAAAAGACCTTGTCTATTTACCCTATCCATGATTTTATAAACCTTTACAAGGTCATCCCTCAGCCTCTGATGCACCAGGGATAATAGCCCCAGCCTATTCGGCCTCTTCCTGTAGCTCAAATCATCCAACCCTGGCAGCATCCTTGTAAATCTTTTCTGAACCCTTTCAAATTTGACAACATCCTTCCTTTAGCAGGGAGACCAGAATTGCACACAGTATTCCAATAGTGGCCTAATGCAACATGACCTCCCAACTCCTGTACTCAGTGCATTGACCAATAAAGGCAAACACATAAGTGCCTTCATCACTATCCTACCTAACTGCAACTCTGCTTTCAAGGAACTAGGAACCTGCACTCCAAGATCTCTTTGTTCAGCAACACTCCCCAGGACCTTACCTTTCAGTGTATAAGTCCTGCCCTGATTTGCCTTTCCAAAATGCAGCACCTCCCATTTATCTGAATGAAACTCCATCTGCCACTCATTGGCCCATCTGATCAAGGTCCTGTTGTATTCTGAGGTAACCTTCCTCACTGTCCAATACACCTCCAAGTTTGGTGTCATCTGCAAACTTTACTAACCATATCTCCTATGTTCACATTACCCATGGAAGATGGGAAAAAAATTGTGGAGATAAGAGCTGCTCATTTTTTTGAGGTATTTCCTTGAATTCTGGGAGCAGCAATTACAGTTTTACAAGCTATTTCATTGTTTTTTGGAACACCTGTGTAAAATTCAGCCAAGGAATGCGGGTGTTGCTGGCAAGGCCAGTATTTCTGTTTGGGGGCAGGGGTGTTTTGACATGTTGAGTGCTGCAGAGTTCTCACTTGGGTTAGATGTGTTGAAACCTAATTCTTGCAATGCAAAGATCCAGAACAAGGAACCATAATCTTCAAAGCAGAGCTCATCTGCTGAATAAAATCCAGACAAATTTATTCCTCAATGTGGCATTTTGAGATTTCCCACAAGTTAAATGAATCTGCAGGAGGTCATTAGGGAAGCGTAGCAACGGATAGGGAACTAAGGAGAGTGGAGCTAGATATTAAGCATGAATGGCAAAGCAGCAGGCTAGAGGGTTTGAATGGCCTTGTCCTGTTCTTGTGAAAGAAATCTAGAATATCTTCTGTTTCCATTTTGTGAGATTTTCAGGATTTGTTTTATTTATTCTGTTAAAGCATTGTGCAACTTAGAGCTTAGAATTAAGACGTAGGCATGTTATGTGAAACCTCGATTAGATTACACAGAGAGTACCATGTACAGCTCTGGTTGCTGCTTCATAAAAGGATGTAGAGGCACAGGGAAGGGTGTGAAGCAGATTTACAAGAGCGATGCCAGAAATACATGATTGTACACATCAGGGAAAGATTGAACAGCGAGAGGGAGGTAGGGCAAACAGGTGTAAGGTGAGAGGAGCAAGACTAAGCAGAAAAGGGGCCAAATGATAGAATGTAGGAGCAGGGGCAGGCCATTCAGCCCTTTGAGCCTGCTCTGCTGTTCAATATGATTATGATGTGGAGGTGTTGGAGTTGGACTGGAGTGGGCAAGGTCAAAAACTACATGACACCAGGTTATGATCATGGCTGATCTTCTATTTAAATGTGATATCCTGCTATCTCTCCATATCCTTTGCATTTAATATCGAGAAGTATCTATTTCAATGTTGAATATATTTATACATGGCCTCTATAAGTTGCTGTGTTAATGAATTCTACAGGTTCATTACCTTTTTAGTGAGGAAATATTTCCTCATCTCAGTCTTAAATGGCCTATCACTTTTCTTGAAACTGCATCTCTTGATTCTAGATTCCCCAACCAGAGGAAACATCCTCCCTGCATCTTGTCTGATCAGCCCTATTAGAATGTTATATAGTTCAATCAGTTCCCTTCTCTAAATTCTAGTGAATACAGGCCTAGTTGAATCTTCCCTCATTTGAGGATTTTGGCATCCCTGGTACGAGCCTAGTGTACCTTGTGTCTCCTCTTGGGTACGGAGACCAAAACTGTACACAGCACTTCAGGTGTGGTCTTACCAATGGCCAGTATAACTGTAGTAACACATCCTTACTTCTGAACACAAAGTAGATGTTAGATTGATCAAATGAGTGAAAACACCAAGTCCCGATGGGATGTGAAGAAGAATGCAACAGCAGCAAGGAGAGCACAAGAAGAGACCGGCAGCTAAGAAAAAAGAAATTGAAGCATAAGCAGAGTAAAAGGGTGGTAAATGGAGGCAGAAAGCCTGTTAATGACATGGAAATACAAGGAGGCAGTTGCATGGTTGAGGTACTAAATGACTTTATCAAGGAAGAAGATGCTGCCCGAGCCGTAGTGAAAAGAGGAGTGAGTTAGAACATAGGAGTAGGCTATTCGGCTCTTTGAGGCTGTTCTACCATGTAATATGATTGTAGCTAGTCATCAAATTCAGCTCCCTCCTGTTCCTGTTTTCTCCCTCTACCTTTGATCCCCTTAGCCCCGAGTATTAGATCTGACTCCTTGAAAACATTAAATGCTTTAGCTTCAAACACTTTTTGTGGTAGTGAATTCCACAGGTTCATCACTCTCTTGAAGAAATTTCTCCGTTGCTCAGTCCTAAATGGCCTACCCCATATCCTTAGATTGTGACCCCTGGTTATGGACTCCCTGTCATCGAGAACATCTTTCCTGTGTTCACCCTGTTAGAATTTTATAGGTTCCTATGAGATTCCCCCTCATTTTTCTAAACTCCAGTGAATGTAGTCCTAACCAATCCAGTCCCTCTTCATATATCAGTCCTACCATTTCCAGGAATCAGTTTGGTAAACCTTCTTTGGACTCCCTGTATGGACAGAACCATCCTTCTTGAGCAAAGGAGACCAAAACTGCATGCAGTATTCCAGGTGTGGTCTCACCAAAGCCTAGTATATTTGCAGCAAGACATTGCCGCTCGTGTACTGGAATCCTTTCTCTGTGAAGGCCTACATACCATTTGCTGCCGTTACTGCCTGCAGCACCTGCATGTTTACTTTTATTGAAAGGTGTACAAGGATACCCAGGTTTGTTGCAATGCCCTATTTCCTACCTATCACCATTCGGATAATAGTTGAATCAGTGGATTGGCTAAAACGATGATAGAACAAGGAATTAGATTGGCGGTACTACCAGATGATCAGATGGGATGTTGCAGGAAGTAAGCTCAGTTGGCTATATTCTTTTAGTCCTCTTCATATACAGGAGCGGTACCAGAGTGCTGGAGAATTGTCACAAAGGGTGTAAAGATAAGCCAAAAAATTTCAAGTCAGTTGGTTTAACTTTGTTTTTTGAAACAAAAATCCAAGAACGTCGGACAAGTGTGAATTAATGAAGGAAAACCAGTACTGATTGTTAAAGGCAACTTGTGTTTAAATATCTTGCTTGAATATTTCTGAAGAGAGAGCTAAGCTGTTGAAGATTATTTTCATCTTCCAACCAGCAGGACAAACACAAGACTGCCAAAATTCTTCATTGTAGTTCCAGTACCTTCTCCATGGTAACACCATCAGCACTGTTTTCTCCTGTAATATAAGGTATTGTGATTTTTTGAAATGTGGCATTCTTGAATTTATTCTGATGAAACATATAACATATATGAAATATATATCTTTTCATATAAGTTGAAGGTGTTGTCGTTTGTCGCGAACAGAGTGCAGGTGCACTACAAAGCAGTCTCTGAGCCTCCACTTGGTCTCACCGATGTAGAGGAGGCGACAAACATCAACACCTTCCAGTCGCGAACGACTTCAACTGCCCCTCCCACTCCCTCGATGACATGTCCATCCTGGGCCTCACAACGACACCACCCAGAAACTGGAGGAGCAGCACTTCTTATTTCGCCTCGGGACCCTACAACCCAATGGTCTCAATGTGGACTTCACTAATTTCAAAACCTCCCCACCCCTGGCCTCATCCCATGATCAACTCTCCCTGTCATCCGGGCCTCCTTGACCTCTCTGTCTTCTCTCCCACTGATCCACTCCTCCCACCTCACTGACCAATCCCCACCACTGCCTACCTGCACTCACCTATCACCATCCCACCTACCTTTCCCAGCCCCACCCCTCCTCTCTATTTATTTCAGAACTCCCTTCCCCCTCCCCTGTTTCTGAAGAAGGGTCCTGATTGGAAATGTTAGCTTTTCTGCTCCTCTGATGCTGCCTGGCCTGCTGTGTTTCTCCAGCTCCACACTGTTGTTAGGTGTGAGGCCTTGTTTAGAATCTGTTTGTTTTGGTTTGGAGTCAAACTGGCTTTATTTCTGAAATAGGAATTTATAAAACACCACATTGACTGTGTATAAAGGTGTGCTTTTTGAACAAAATAGAATGTATCTGCAAATACAAATCCACCCCGTAGATTCACATGTGTATGAGAGAGGGATTCTTTGATGTTTTACTTATAAATTCTGTGTCAGATAGTACCTGAATCTATCTATCTCACTGATACCTGAAAGAGTAAGGCTCTGAAAGCTTGTGTTTCTGAATAATCTTGTTGGACAATAACCTGATGTCGTGTGATTTCTGACCTTGACAAGGTGACCCCGATGGTTCAGTCACAAAATCCCTACAGTGTGGAAGAAGGCCCTTTGGCCCAACAAGTCCACACCTACCCTCAGTATGCACCCAGATCCATTAACCACACCCACCTAATCTACACACCCCTGAACACTATGGGCAGTTTAGCATGGCCAATCCACCTAACTTGCACATCTTTGTACTGTGGGAGGAATCTAGAGTGCCCGGAGGAGAAACACACAGTCACCCGAGGGTGGAATCGAACCCGGCTTCCTGGCGCTGTGAAACAACCACTGAGCCACCGTGCTGTTCCAGCAATTTCTGTTTTTGTTTGTGTCAGTTCTTTCTTTTTGTTTAAATCGCTGAGAAGTGTTCTGTGTTACGGTATAAACAAATAGGCATGAGAGATAAAAGGTACTGCAGATGCTGGAGAATCCGAGATAACAAGGCGTGGAGCTGGATGGACACAGCAGGCCAAGCAGCATCATAGGAGCAGGAAAACTTGACGTTTCGGGCCTAGACCCTTCTGGACTGACCTATCTCCTCCTTACCCCCCACCTACACTCACCTTTACTGGCTCCATCCCCGCCTCTTCGACTTGTCTGCCTCCTCTCCACCTATCCTCTCCTCTATCCATCTTCTATCCGCCTCCCCCTCTCTCCCTATTTATTTCAGAACCCTCTTCCCCTCCCCCATTTCTGATGAAGGGTTTAGGCCCGAAACGTCAAGCTTTCCTGCTCCTAGGATGCTGCTTGGCCTGCTGTGTTAAACGAATAGGCATTCCCGCTGAGGATTATCCTGCTCAGGTGTGACCACTGCCTCTGCAAACGCGCTGGACATTGCACCAGCTCCACGTGGCGGATTTGGCGGGTTGTATGCAAATCAAGGGGCTGGAGGTGGGACTCAATGGTAGACGAGCCAATCACCATCTCGGGATCCCACGTGGGGCAGCGAGCTACCCACCGGATGGTCAATGGCTGCGGGTAATTCCCGCAGTAGGAACCAATAGGCGGCCTGCATGCAAATAAGTCGTTACCGTGTCTGTACAATCAGCTCGGAGTTCTAGCTGACCCGTGCACCAATAGGTGTGGAACGGCCGCGATCTGACCAATCGCGGCTGGCCCAGAAACCATAGTAACGGCGGATCCAAACAGACAACAAGAGGCCGACCGGGGGGGGAGGGGAGTTGTCAGAGCAACGGGCCTTAGTAACCGGGGCTGCAGCGGCCGTCGGCTCCGCTTCACCAAATACAGGGAGCGGGCCCGCAATCCCGACCCATCCCCTGTCCCCGGTTCCGATCAGAGGTGCCTGGGATACTCCCCTCTTTCCCCTCCCCATCCCCCTCCTTGGTTCTTGAGAAAGGTCGGAGCCGGCGGGTTAGCAGCGCCTGCGCGGACGGAGCTTTCCGCTTTCCCCTCTCACACCCCCGGAACCTTTGTCGGGAGGCGGCGGGTTGCACCCGGACGTTGCTAGGGCCCCGGGTCCGGCGGCGCTCAGAGATGTTCAAGAACACGTTCCAGAGCGGATTCCTCTCGATCCTCTACAGTATCGGCAGCAAACCCCTGCAGATCTGGGACAAGAAGGTGAGGAAGGACCTTAAACCCATACCTTTACCCGGAGGCGGTGACGGGGACTAGGCCTCAGGCTTCGGGCCGCGCAGTAACCCCCCCCCCCCACCTTTCGCAGACTTGTCACTTGGAGGTTTCTGCTCAAATAGGGGCTGGAAACATAAAATACTGGAGCAGGAGGGGGAGGCCATTGGGCCCTTCGAGCCTAATCCGCCACTCTCTACGATCATGGCGTGGATGTCCCATCGACAACAAACCAACAGAAACATCAATCCCCGAGGAGCAAGATATCATGTTCCGCCTGGGGACCTGGCAACCTCCAGGACTCTACGTGGAGTTTAACCATGTCAGAGTGTGAACACCTTCATTCTTTCCAAGTCCCTTATGCACTCCACAGCCCAGGTCCTGCCATATAATGGGCAGCTTTCAGTACAGCCAACCCACTCTCACCCATCTCCCTTCTTTCCCTGGCTTGCCATCAACAATCCCGTTGCCTCTCCATCTTTTTCTCTCTGACCTCCTTCACCTGTTTGCCCTCTCCTTGCCCACCCCCCCACCATGTCATCAACATAAATCAACATGCTTATGTAAAGATGAGGCGCGAAGGCTCAGTTAGGGCGTTTGAGAGTTACAAGTTAGCCAGGAAGGACCTAAAGAGAGAGCCAGGAGGGGACATGGTAAGTCTTTGGCAGGTAGGATCAAGGAAAACCGTAAAGCTTTCTATAGGTATGTCGGGAATAAAAGAACGACTAGAGTAAGATTAGGGCCAGACAAGGACAGTAGTGGGAAGTTGTGCGTGGAGTCCGAAGGGATAGGAGAGGCGCTAAATGAATATTTTTCGTCAGTATTCACACAGGAAAAAGACAGTGTTGTCGAGGAGAATACTGAGATACAGGCTGTTTAGACTAGACGGGATTGAGGTTCATAAGGAGGAGGTGTTAGCAATTCTGGAAAGTGTGAGAATAGATAAGTCCCCTGGGCCGGATGGGATTTATCCTAGGATTCTCTGGGAAGCTAGGGAGGAGATTGCAGAGCCTTTGGCTTTGATCTTTATGTCGTCATTGTCTACAGGAATAGTGCCAGAAGACTGGAGGATAGCAAATGTTGTCCCCTTGTTCAAGAAGGGGAGTAGAGACAACCCTGGTAATTATAGACCAGTGAGCCTTACTTCGGTTGTGGGTAAAGTGTTGGAAAGGATTATGAGAGAAAGGATTTGTAATAATCTAGAAAGGAATAATTTGATTAGGGATAGTCAACATGGTTTTGTGAAGGATAGGTCGTGCCTCACAAACCTTATTGAGTTCTTTGAGGAAGCGACCAAACTGGTGGATGAGGGTAAAGCGGTTGATGTGGTGTATATGGGTTTCGGTAAAGCGTTTGATAAGGTTCCCCAGGGTAGGCTATTGCAGAAAATTCGGAGGCATGGGATTGAGGGTGATTTAGCGGTTTGGACCAGAAATTGGCTAGCTGTAAGAAGACAGAGGGTGGTGGTTGATGGGAAATGTTCATCCTGGAGTTCATCCTGATTTTTAAACTGTTCGAGATTTTTCCACAAGAAGAAACATCCCTTATCCAGTGACGGCAGAAGAGTTTAGAGAGCTGACAGCATATGTGTGGAACTAATACTGTGGCTCCAGGCAAGGGGATATTATTAAGCTGGCGAGGGTTCAGAAGAGATTTACCAGGATGTTGCCAGGTATGGAAGGTTTGTGTTATAAGGAAAAGCTGGATTGGCTGGGACTTTTTTCACTGGAGTGTAGGAGGTTGAGAGGTGCCCTGATAGAAGGTTGTAAAATAATGAGAGATATACAAAGAGTTGATGGTCATTGTCTTTTCCCTAAGACGGGGGATTTCAAGACCAGGGGGCACCTTTTTAAATCTCTCTCCTCTCACCTTAAAATAAGACATAAGGAAAATTTTTTACACAGAGGATGGTTGGCATGTGGAATGAACGCCTTGAGGAATTGGTGGATGTGGGTACAGTTGCAACGTTTAAAACACATTTGGATAAATACATGAATAGGAAAGGTTTGGAGAAATATGGGCCAGGACTAGTTTAGTTTGGAATTACGTTTGGCATGGGCTGGTTGGACCGAAGGGTCTGTTTCTGTGTTCTATAACTCTATATCAAACCAGAACCTTCAGTTGATGTTCTGAGGTCTCAGGTTTGAATTCATTCATGGAAAATTGTGAAATTTGAATGTACTAAAGATCTGGAATTAAAAGTCAGTCTGAAAGTCACTTGTCAATTATTGTAAAAACCCATCTGGTTCATCAATGTCCTTTAGGGATAGAAATCTGCTGCTTTTACCTAGTCTGACCTACATGTGTCTTCAGACCCTCATCCATGTGAGTCACTCTTCAGAAATGGCTTAGAGTGCTAATCAGTTCAAGAGCAACTTGGTTAAAGACAAAAAAAAAATGCTGCAGATGCTGGAATCCAAGGTAGACAAACAGGAGGCTGGAAGAACACAGCAAGCCAGGCAGCATCTGGAGTAAAAGAGCAATCAATGTTTTGGGTATTACCCTTCTTCAGGACTCAACAAGGGCAACTAGCATTGGGCAACAAGATTCCTGCCTTCTCAGTGATGGCCAAGAATTAAAACTAATTTAAAAATATAATGTAATGGAGATGAGAATTACAGGGGGCAAGCAAGGATAGATACTAGCGGGGGGTAACAAGATAAAAACAGAAATTGCAGGAAAATCTCAGCAGGTTTGGTTGCATCTGTGGAGACAAATCAGAGTTAATGTTTCAGGTCCACTGACTCTTCTTCAGAACCAGGGTAATGAGCAGGTCAGGAAGAGAAACTATTCCAAGTGATTATAAGGGCATAGAGGTATACAGTGTGGAAATGGTGGACAACCTTTGGCCCATATCCCTCTAAACCTTGGAGACAGTAAGGACTGCAGATGCTGGAAGCTAGAGTCAATAAATGTGGAGCTGGAAAAGCACAGCCGGTCAGACAGCATCCGAGGAGCTGGGAAGTCAGTGTTTAATAGATCAAATTTAAATGTTTTGTGAAAGGAAAATGGTGTTTCAGAACATTTTTTGTGTTTTTCAAGGATGTAACTAGGAGGTAGATAATGTGGATTCAAATGATTTAATATAGTTGGATTTCTAAAAGATATTGGATCAGTTGTGACAATGGCTAATACACAAGATAAGGACACCTGGAGTTAACGGTGATATTTTGCCTTGGATAGAGGGGTTGCTATTGCACTGGAATAGGAATACAATCTATGTTAATGACTTGGACAGAGAGACCAAAAAGTAATGTATCTAAGTTTATTACTCACTAGATTAGATAGCCTCTTATCTAGACCAGCGATGAAGGGCTGAGAGACTGGTTCTTTGGAGTTTAGAACAATAGAAGGTGATGTCATTGAGACATGTGAGATTCTGAACGGGTTTGGCATGATTATTTTTCCTTGTTGGGGAAACTGTCACAGAATTAGGGTCAATTATATAAGACTGAGAAAAGAGATTTCTGCATTCATTTAGTGTATAGCATAGTGAAGAAAGTTATCTAAGATTACAAAGAAATCTTGATCAATTGGGTCAATGGGCTGAGGAATGGCAGATGGAGTTTAATTTGGATAAATGTGAGATGTAGCATTTTGGTAAAAGCAATCAAGGGCAGGACTTATACAGTTAATGGTCGGCTGCTGGGTGGTGTTGTAGAACAGTGAGGCCTGGGGTTCAGGTACATAATTCTTGTAATTTGCAACACAGGTAAACAGGGTGGTAAAGGCATTTAGTGCACTTGCCTTCGTTGCTCAGACCCTTTGAGTAAAGGAGTTTAGAAGTCATGTTGAGATTATACAGGACGTTGGTGAAGCCTCTTCTGGAGTACAGTGTGCAGTTACAAAACGATATCCTTTATTGTCACGTGTACTCCATTGTAGGAGTACAGTGAAAAGCTGTTACAATGTCTGCTTTCTTATGGCGACTACTCGGGTACAGCAGAGGAATAGAAGCAGTTGCATGACTTAGAGTTGACAAGTAAGTTTAAAAATAGGAAAATATTAAAGGGTTAACATTACAGTAATGTAGGAAATTTAAAAAGACATTGCAGTGTAGCAGCTCAGCGCAGGGCCTCCACACATGGTCTGACCACCTGCACCAGACTTCAGTCCAACAGTCCATTCCGCTCCATACCGGCACTCAGCTGCTCTTAGGTAACTGGCAAGATTGCCCCGTCACACTGGTCTCCATCCAGGACTCGGTGCCTGCTTGCTGCTCCAGTGCTCACTGCTCGCGGTGTTCTGGGGCTCACGGGGCATGCCTGCAGGCTCAGAGCACAAGGTCACACTGCCTGTGCTGGTTCCGTCATGGGACCAGCCCGTGTCCGCCCAATTCCACCTGTGCTCATTCTGCTGTGGGACTCGACCCATGCTCGTTCCACCACAGGAAAGTGAAAACCACAAAGAGGAGAGAAAAAAAAGATAGGAAAGAGGTAAAGGGACTGGTGAACAGAGGAGTTCCGACTGGAGCATCCTACTCTGCTGCTATCTTACTCAGTTCTGGTTGTCCTGTTATAGGAAGGATATTACTAAATTGGAGAGGGTTCAGCAAAGGTTTACCAGGATGTTGCTGGGAATGGAGGGTTTGAGCTATAAAGATAGGCTGGGACATTTTTCACTGGAGTGTAGGAGTTTGAGGAGCGACCTTATAGAAGTCTATAAAATCCCGAGGGGCATAGATAAGTTGAATAGCAAGGGTCTTTTCCCCAAGGGACGGGGTGGTTCAAAACTAGAGGGCATATTTTTAAGGTGAAAGGAGGAAGATTTAAAAAGAATATGATGGGCAATGTTTTTACACATAGTAGTTTGTGTGTGGAATGAAGTGCCAGAGGAAGTGGTGGATACAGATACAGTTACAACGTTTAAAAGACATTTGGATAAGTACATGAATGGGAAAGGTTTGGAGGGTTATGGGCCAAACTCAGGCAAGTGGGACTCGTTTACTTTGGGAACATGGTCGGTGTGGACTAGTTGGAGTTCAGTCATCTCAGCTCTAGGACATCTCTGCAGGAGTTCCTCGGTGTAGTGTCCTACGCCCAACCATCTTCAGCTGCTTCATCAATGACCTTCCCTCCATCTGTGGAATGGCATGCTGGCACAGTGGTTAGCATTGCTGTCTCACAGCACCAGGGACCCTGGTTCAATTCCACCCTGGGGTGACTGCGTGGAGTTTGCACATTCTCCTCATGTCGCATGGGTTTCCTCCCACAGTCCAAAAATGTGCAGGTTAGGTGGATTGCCCATGCTAAATTGTCCATAGTGTCCAGGAATGTGCAGGCTAGGGTGGTGGGGTGGATCTGGATGGGATGCTCTTTGGAGGATTGTTGTGGACTTGGTGGACCAAATGGCCTGCTTCCACACTGTAGGGATACTCTCATTTCTGTTTTTGTTTCTGATTTCCAGCATCCACAGTTCTTTCAATTTTTTAACCTGTAACATCAGTCGACTTGGGGCCAGGAGGAGAGACCATATGATATAGGACCAGAATTAGGCCATTCTGCCCATTGAGTCATCTCTGCCATTCGTTCATGGCTGATTAACTTCTCAACCCCATTTCCCTGGCTTCTCTCCTTAACCTTTGAATCAAAAACCTATCTATCTCTGCCTTAAATACACTCAATGACTTGGCCTCCACGACTCCTGCAGCAATGAATTCAACAGATTAATCACCGTCTGGCTGAAGAAATTCCTTCTCATCTCAGTTCCAAGGGGTTGTCCCTTCACTCTGAGGCTGTGCCCTTGGGTCCTAGTCTCTCCTACTACTGGAAATATCTTCAGGCTCTCAATATTCTGTAAGTTTCAATCAGATAGCCCCTCATCCTTCTAAACTCCATCGAGTATACACCCAGAGCGCTGAACGGCTGCTAACATGACAAGCCCTTCCAGGATAACTCTTGTAAACCTCCTCTGGAACCCCTCCGACGCCAGCACACTGTTCTTTAGATATGGGACCCAAAATTGCTCACAATATTCCAAAAGCAGTCTGACCAGAGCCTTTTGCAGCCTCAGCAATACATCCCTGCTCCTGTATTCTAGCCTTCTCAAAATGAATGCTAACCCTGCCTTCGCAATGAGGGATTGGATGATCAGCAGTGTAATGGGATTAGGATCAAAGGAAATCAAAATTATAATCTGCTACCCTCCCTCTCCTCTATTTCATCTGAAAACCCTGTAACTAGGAATGTAGTGCTTTTGCTGTCCCTCTTTAAGTCCTGCTTCTGTGTTAGGGATGACATCACACTGCCTTGTTTCTGCTTGTGCCTTCAGTTTGTCTGCTTTGTTAACTCCTTGTGTTGAAGTATATACCCTGACCACTGCCAGACTCTTCTGCTTATTTTGTAGCTTTTGTTTCTTCTGCGTTCCACACTCAATCATTAATTTCTGCCTCCCAATTTCATGTCAGAACAGAACCTTTTTCTAAGAACAAAAGAGAAGTACGGCACAGAAACAGGCCCTTTGGCCCTCCAAGCCTGTGCAGATCATTATGCACTGACTAAACTAAAAAAACAAACCTTCTGCCCTTATTCGGTCCATATCCCCAATTCCCTCCCTATTCATGTAACCACTCCAGATGCCTTTGAAATGTCACCAACGTGTCTGCTTCCACCACCTCCTCTGGCAGTACATTCCAGCCTCGTAGAATCTGAGAATTCCTACAGTGTGGAAACAGGCCCTTTGGCCCAACAAGTCCACACCGACCCTAGAAGCATCCCACCCAGACCCGTACCCCTATAACCTACCTAATGTAGGCATCACAGAACAGGCAATTTAGCATGGCCAACCCACCTAACCTGCACATCTTTGGACGGTGGGAGGAAACCAGAGGAAACCCACACAGACGGTCGCCTGAGGCTGGAATCGAACCCGGGTCCCTGGTGCTGTGAGGCAACAGCGCTAACCACTGAGCCACCATGCCACATGAAAATGTTCCCCTGCACATTTCCCTTAAACTTTCCCCCTCTCACCTTGAACCTGTGCCCCCTTGTAATTGGAACTTCAACTCTGGGGAAAAAGCCTCTGACTATCCACCCTATCTACGTCTCTCATAATTTTGTAGACTTCTATCAGGTCTCCTCTCAGCCGCCATCTTTCCAGTGAAAACAGTCCTAGCCTTTTTAGCCTTCCCTCATAGCCAATGTCCTCCAGACCAAACAACATCCTGGTGAACCTTCTCTGTACCCTCTCCAAAGCTTCCACGTCCTTCTGGAAGTGTGGTGACCAAAACTGCACACAGTACTCCAAATGCAGCCTAACAAGGGTTTGATACAGCTGCAACATGTTTTGTCAACTGTTGGGCTGCATGCCCCAGCTGATGAAGGCAAGCGTGCCATATGTCACATTGGCCACCTATGTTGCCACTTGTAGGGAACTGTGGACCGACAAGCCCAGATCAGTCTGTATATTAATGTTCCTAAGGGTCCTGCCATCAACAGTATAATTCAGACCTAAATTTGATCCTCCAAAATGCATCACCTCGCATTTGTCTAATGTTATGGGGACATGAGTTTGAAGTCAACCAAAAAAACAAATGAAATTAAAACCTAGTCTAATGGTGACTATCTAATGACCGGCAAATGTTGTAAAACCACCTGATACACTGAAAGTCTGGCCTACATAACTCCAGATCCATGGCAGTATGGTGATTCTTAACTGCCCTCTGGGCAATAAATGGTGGCATAGCTAGTGATGCCCATTTCCCATCCCTTTGCTAAACTAGGTTGGAAATGTATCTCGGCCCTAACTGTTTCTGAATTATTGAAGACTATGGTGCCTAGCTGTGTTGTGCTGGCACCGTTTCCAATATTGCAACACTTTGTGCTATTGGCCAGTTTACAACACCACCTTTAATTTGGTCTTTGCCTGTTGCTCAGCATCAAAGTAATGGTCCAGTAGTGTTCTTAGTGAGAGAGGGCTAGGCAGGAGCTGCTACTGAAAGCTGTCAGTGACCAAGTACAGCAGCCATTTTCACATGTTGCTGCAGGTAATTCTAGTTGGAATCACTGAAATCTGGGTCCTCTAGGCCATCTAGCCGCCACAGCCTGTAACTACATTGTGACGGTTGACCTAAGAAAATTAAATTTGCACTTGGATTGGGCAACATTAACAGAAACAATCAATGGTTTTTGCTGCGATTTGAATAAGTCATCCACATGTCTCAACTCTGGCTGGCAACTTCTCGTCTTAGTTCTTGGTCTTTACAGTGGAGCATGGACAGAACAGGAAGTACATCAGGTTGGGAAAGGACTTGTTGTGGCCTTTGGTCAGCTCACTCCGACTGGATTTCTGTGTTTGCGGTAGTTGGTTCAAACAACACAGGATCTCAAACAGATAGAGCTGACCAAAGGCCACAAACATCCTTTCCCAACCTGATGTACTTCCTGTTCTGGCTGTGCTGCACTCTACAATTATTTCTGTCACTGCACTGGTGGCTGTTTATCTTTCAGCAGTAACATTGCCTTGTTTTCTGAAATGTTGAAAAACACATTGATTGCTCAAGTGAACCTGGGTTATTCTGCATTTACTTTCCTCCTCTATCCCATTTGGTGCTAGGACAGCCTTTAGGCACATTGGGATGCCCTGTCTAGCAACTTTAGTGCTCACCATACTCCATAGCAGTGAACACATCTTCCCCTGAGCTAACAAGGTGTAGAGCTGGATGAACACAGCAGGCCAGGCAGCATCAGCGGAGCAGGAAAGCTGACGTTTCGGGTCGAGACCCTTTTTCCCCTGAGCTCACAGTTCTTGATCTGTCCACTGTGCCTCTCTGTGAAGTGATTTCCACCGTTTGCTATGGAACAGGCAGTGCAAACAAATGCTAGTTTTGTTCCCTCTGCCAGATTAAATAATAGATTTGTGTAATTATGTAAAATATCCACAGAATATTCACTGATATAGGTTTGAACCAGTCTGGTCCTGATGTTAGGCCCAGGTACACACCCAGATTATTATAATTAAGCAGTAAATTATGATGTTAATTCCAGGTGAGAAACGGCCACATAAAGAGAATCACTGACAATGACATTCAGTCCCTGGTCTTGGAGGTTGAGGGAACAAATGTCAGGTGAGTCCTTCAGATTCTGTCTTGCTTTAAAATGGAATGTCCCACGTTAACACAATGAGGTGCTGTGACACACTTCCACACAGTGGGGACCCTCCTTCAGTCCCATGTTAACACAGTGAGGAGCTCATACAGGTTCCTACACAGTGGGGTCCCTCCTTCAGTCCCACATTAACACAGAGTGCGGAGCTTGAACACACTCTCACGCAATGGGATCGCTGCATCAGACCAGAGGGGCCTGGGTTACCCTGTTCATTAGTCACTGAAAGCCAACATGCAGGTCCTGCAAGAAATTGGGAAGAAAGATGGTATGTTAACCCTTATTGCGAGGAGTTGAAGTCAGGGAGTCTTGCTTCACTTATATAGAATAATAGTGAGTCTATATGTGTGAGGTGTGGGACTTTTTATCTGTACATTCCAGAGAGAGAATGCACCTGAGTCATAGACTGTCTTTATCAGAAACAAAAACAGAAATTTCTGGAGAAACTCAGCAGCTCTGGCAGCATCTGAGGAGAGAAAACAAAGTTAACGTTTTGGGTCTGGTGATCCTTCTTCAGAACTGAAGATGTTTATCACCTTGGAAAGAGGCCCTTTGGCCACCAGCTTCACCAGATTAATCCCTGGGACAAGGGGTTGTGTTCCACAGAAAGATTGATGAGACTGGGTCTTTGGATTTCTTTCCTCCAGAGGGCTGTGGACATTGCATTGAGTATTCAAGGCAGAGATTGATAGATTTCTAGACACTAATTATATTGAGGGATATTGCTAAAATGACACTGAAATGGGGTTGAATGGCCTCCTCTTGTTTCTATGTGATATGATTCAGAGCTGGGACTCTTGAGTTTGAGAAAAGTTTTTAAGGTGAAACTAATTACAGCGGAAATCCTTTACAGCACAACATACATCACCTGCCCAGCAGATCCCAAGAAGACCCTCGGTATCAAGCTACCTTTCCTGGTGATGATCATCAAGAACCTGAAGAAATATTTTACTTTCGAAGTGCAGGTATAGTGAGGAATATAGCCATGCACTCAGTGAGTGAACTGTGTTGGGAGGGATGGAGAGGGGACATTCTGGGAGACTGCACGGGCTGTGGAGATCTCATGTTGAACACAGCTGTGTATGCTCACTCCACCCAGTCCCGAGTACCCGATTCCTCCTCCCCAACACCTCTCTGCCTGTCTACTCTCCCTTCCTTGGCCCCGACCCTGACCGCCTGTTACCCAGCCCCCTCCCTCAATCCGCCTGACCATGACCGCCTGTTCCACCTGCCACTGACTGCCTGCCCCTCCCTCTCTGTGCAGGTTCTGCCTGCCACTGACTGCCTGCCCCTTCCTCTCTGTGCAGGTTCTGCCTGCCACTGACTGCCTGCCCCTTCCTCTCTGTGCAGGTTCTGGATGATAAGAATGTGCGCCGGCGATTCCGAGCGAGTAACTACCAGAGTACGACTCGGGTGAAGCCGTTCATCTGCACGATGCCAATGAGGCTGGATGATGGCTGGAACCAGATCCAGTTTAACCTGTCCGATTTCACCCGGCGAGCGTACGGCACAAACTACATTGAGACTCTGCGAGTACAGGTGAGGTGGATGGGGGAGATGGGGTTGTCAGCTGGGAGCAGAGTGTTAGCGCCGTTTCCAATTGGGTGGAAGTAAGCGTTTTAACACAGGGGATTAGTCAACTGCTTATGTTTAAAAAAGCATCTTTTTAAATGGAGAGCACATTGCGTCCAGGCTCAGACACCGCACTTTAGGGAGAGTTTGATAGATTCTTGACCAACGAGGGGGAGAGTCTAAGGTTATCAGGAGTCGGTGGGAAATGGAGTTGAGACCACAATAAATGAGCTGTAATCTTTATCGGATCAGATTTGTGTGCTGACTGGTTTACTCCTGCCCCCAATTTGTATGTCTGTGTTTGTCCATCCATGTGTGTGTCTGATCCTGTTATGATGGGGTGGGCACCACCTTTTCCAAGTGTTTCATTCCGTGGGAAAGAAGTGAATTAATTTTCTTGCCTGTTACTTCCTGGAAACTCATCTTCAGTTCTAGCTTCAAAGAGGGAATCTAAGGAAGAAACAATTTTGCTCCATAACTCTGTTCTGATCCATTGCTGCCTCCTGCTGTATGGACACCTTGTGTTACCCTTGGAGATTATCTGTTGTTCACATCTTCCTGAGAGCTGGCTGGACTCGCTGTTATACGCAGTAATCTCTAGGTATTATTCTGGCTGTGTCTCCTTGTCAGACATCACTTGCCTGATTAAAGCTTTCCTGTTTGGCAACTGCGTGGTTATTTCAGGCAATTAGGGGAAATGGAGCTGTTGGGAAGACTTCACAACATATTTGGACCTGTGTCCTGTGTTTTCGGTGTGTAAATGTGCTCGCAGCACTGGTCCTCCCTTGCCCTGTGTCTGTAGCTCCGGGAGTGGGATCCGAGAGATCAAGTAAATGTTCCCTGATTTGTAGAGCACATTGTTTTCCCAAGAGGCTGTGTCACTGTGGTGCTGTTTTCAGCTGGTGCTGGAGTTTAAAAGTTGCCTTGTTCACTTCTCAGATTCACGCAAACTGTCGAATCCGCCGAGTTTACTTCTCTGACAGGCTGTATTCTGAGGATGAGCTCCCAGCTGAATTCAAACTTTACCTACCTGTACAGAATAAGGCCAAGGTGAGTGTATTGTGAAACTTGGAGCTGTGTTAACCTGACCTGGAGAGGCAGCAGTCTGGCCTTGATAATGAAGGTGGTCAGGCTTGTGTGCATGGGGCACGGGATTGATCAGGGTAGAGAGCTTAGTGGTGGGAAGACAGAGAATACTGCACCCATGACGCAAGCTGATAAATAGTTGTGAGCTGCATGTTGTTTTGGCGGGTTCCTATTTGTTAAAGTGCTGAGTGGGTGGCTGGATGCTCTTGTGGTGCAATGGTAGTGTCCCTACCTCTAAGCCATAGGCTTGGGATCAAGTCCCACTTGCTGCAAATGTGTAACGTAACATTTCATAACATTTCTGAGCAGACTGAGCCGGAAAATATCTGTCTAATAGAGTAATGGAAACCATGAAAATCCAGTGCAGGAGACAGGCTGCACTTTCTGCCTGTTTTTACCTGCCAACCAACATTCTTGTTAAAAATAGCAAGTTTTTAGGAAGTCGTTTGGTAATACAGAACTTGTAATCACCGAAGAGACTAATTTTGGTGAAGCTTTTTATTTTGCGCTCGAGAGCAAATTTGCAATTCACGAGAAATACCGCCGTAAAGGGAAAATAACATTGTAAAACCTATACAAACAGTTTACAGAGAGATATCAATAGGTTAAGTAAATGGGCAAAATACTGGTAAATGGCATATAAATTGGGAGAGCGTGAAGTTGCCCATATTGGAAGGGAGAACAAAAGTACAGAATATTATTTAAAGGGAGAGAAACTTCAGAAAGCTGCCACACAAAGGGACTTGGGGGGGAAACTTGTGCAAGAGACACAGAAAAATCGTTTGCTGGCAGCAGGTGATCAGGAAGGCTAGTGGAATGCTGGCCTTTATTTCAAAGGGGTTGGAGTGTAAGGTTAGGGAAATCTTATTGCAATTGTACAAGGTGCTGGTGAGACCACATCTGGAGTACTGTGAGCAGTTTGGGTTCCCTTATTTAAGGAAATATATTATTTCTCTGGAGGCAGTTCTGAGAAGGTTCACTGGGATGGTATGGAGGAATTGCCCTATGAGCAAAAGTTAAACCGGTTGGGACTCTACTGACTGAAGTTTAGAAGAACCAGAGGTGATCTCATTGAAATATGCAGGATTCTTAAAGGGCTTGACAGGGTAAACGTAGAGAGGATGTTTTCTCCCTCATCTCCTGGTTATGAATTCTTCCCCCTCCAGTATCCTTTCATGATTCCTAAAATGAAGGTGATTGTCCTGAACATTAGGGAAGTGTAGGGAAAAACCATTTGTACTCTCTCTGTTAAAGCACAAAGAGTCACCTTTCCCAATTTCTGGAAGCTCCTGCAGTGGCAAAAGTGCACTATCTTGGGAGATGTTTTAAAATCTGTTTGTTTTATTACATCTAATCACCGATTGTTATTTCTGATTCTCCACATAAAAGCAAAATACCTCAGATACTGGAAATCTGAAATAAAAATCAAAGTTTCAAGTCCAATATGACTCTTTGGCTTCTTTGAGTCATTGGACTCAACATCAGAACATTGGACACTACAACACAGGAACAGGCCCTTTACCCACATTGTGCTGAATATGATGCCAATTTGAAGTAATCCCATCAGGCTGCATGTAGCCCATGTGCCTCTATTCCCTGCCTGTATATGTAACTTTCTAAATGTTTCTTGCTGTCATATCTGCTTCTACCAACTCCCCTGGCAGCCAGTTTGAGAAATCTGGCAGCATCTGTGTGAAAAAACTTTGACATTGTCACCCTGGGAAGAAGACTCAGACGGTCCATCCTTTTCATGCCTCTTATAATATTATGTGCTTCAATAAAGTTGGCCATCAGCTTCCGCTTTTCTAGTGAAAACAATCCAAATTTGTCCAACCTCTCCTTTATAACTAATATATTCCAGTCCAGGCAACATCCTGGTAACCTCTTTTGCACCTTCTCCAAAGCTTCCACGTTTTCCTTTAGTTTGGGGAGCAGAACTGTACACAATACCCCAAATGTGCTAACTAGTTCTATACAACTGCAACATGACCTGCTGGCTTTTATACTCCACCCCTGAATGATGAAGGCAAGCATGCTGTGCACCTTGCTTACCCCACTTCCAGGGAGCTATGGCCTTGCACCCCAAGATCCTTCTGTGTATCAATGCTCTTCAGGATCCTGCCATTGACTGTACACTTTCCTCTTGCGTTTGGCCTCCCCAAAAGTATCAGCTCCTATTATCCAGATTAAACTCCATCTGTGATAACAAGGTGTAGAGCTGGATGAACACAGCAGGCCAAGCAGCATCAGAGGAGCAGGACAGCAGACGTTTCGGGCCTAGACGCTTCTTCAGAAATGAGGTCTAGGCCCAAAACGTCAGCTTTCCTGCTCCTCTGATGCTGCTTGGCCTGCTGTGTTCATCCAGCTCTAAACCTTGTTATCTCAGATTCTCCAGCATCTGCGGTTCCTACTATCTCCTAAACTCCATCTGTCATTTCTCTGTACTGTATCCTGTTATATCCTTTGATAACCTTTCTCACTATCCACATTTTCCTCCATTTTTAAGTTGTCTGCTAACTTACTAATCAGATCACCTATATTTTCATCGAAGTCCTGTATAAAGATATTGCAAACAACAATATAGTGATCCTTGCAGAACACCACTGGTTACAAGCCTCTATCAGAAGAACAGCCCTCCACAACTACCCTCGGTCCTCTATGACTAAGCTGATTTTGTATCCCATTTGCTAACTTAGTTGGATCCCATGTGACTTAATCCCCTGGACCAGCCTACCACGAGGGGCCTCAGCAAATGCTTTAGTAAAGTCCATGTAGACAACATGCACTGCCCTACCCTCATCAATTATCTTCTGTTACTTCCTCAAAAAACTCAATCAAGTTTTTGAGACCTCCCCCACATAATAGAGATGGTCAGCATTGCTTTAAGTCCATTCTTTTCCAAAAGTATGTAAATTAACTGTGTTTCTCTTCCAAAGTTTCTGCCAGACCTGCTGAGTTTCTACAATACTTTGTTTTTAGAATTTTCTGTATCCCATAAGACTTCTATTTTCTTTTCTCCCACTCTGATTCTGGGTGGGAAGGACTGGCAGAGTGGGGACTGGATCCTGACCTGGGCACATTGACAGGGGCTGGTGGTGAGCAGACTGGAATGTTGAACAGGGCTTTATTTTAAATCTGTCAACTTGCAATGAATGAAGAGTAATGCATTGGTGGATATTACATACCAATCCACTTCTCTTAAAAGCAGCAAAAGTGAAACAAGGAAAAAACACTTTCACGTGCCAAGTAGTTAGGATCTGGAAAGTATGATGGAGGCATTTGAGAAGGAATTAAGACTACTTGCAAAGGAAGACTGCAAGGCTATGATGAGAATGCTTTAGAATGTAAAATGCTAATTTGGAGAACTAGTGCAGAACACAATGTCCTTGTTTTGCACTGTAACAATTCTGATTCAATAAGATAAACCTTGTCTGAATCAGGAAAGGGATAAGGAGTGTAGCAATGTAAAATGTAACCCGTTCTAAACCTTTCTTTCTGTGCAGTGAGAATGATGAGCAGGATGAAGCTTCCATGTGTTATGAGGAGTCTCGAACCTCTTGTCTTCAGTACCATCACCTTGCCCAATATAAGATTTCTTTGTGGAAAGTAAATGTTTTGTATATTTTCATTTAATATAAGCCTGGTGATTTAAACATTCTTGTTGTTTTGCTTTAAATATTGTACCTTTTTCTGAATTAAAACTTTCTTTTATCTAACCTGAACCCAGTGTTTCATTGAAGGGGGTTAAGGAGATCGGAGGTATTTACACTTTGAGGGCAGTACGAACTCTGGTTTGCAGTAGCTCACAGGATGGCTATTAAATACAGTCCAACCACTGTCATCTTAAGATAAAATGCTGACTGGTACAAACTTAAAGTTCGCCATTGATTTTTTTTTTTCCCTTCATGGGCTGAGTGTGTCACTGGCAAGGCCAGCATTCAGCCCCTGTCCTTAATTACCAGCAAAATGGTGGTATGGAACTCCCACATGCTGTTAGGGCAGGAGGTGGATGATTTTGACCCAGTATCTTTTGAAGAAACAGTGATATAATTCTGAGCAACAATTAAGTGACTTGGAGAAGATTCCACATTTGTGCTCCTTTTATCCCTGTCTGCGACAGATGTCACAGGGCTGGCTGAGTGTTGCTAAAACTTGAGCAATTTACTGCTAAATGCTGTTTGATAGCAATATGATGACAGTGTTACCCCATCAGTCAACTCTGAGTAATTGTGTAGCTTAGGTTTTGCGTGACTTGTGAATGGGGTATGCCAAGGAATTTTCCACTTTTAGGCAGATGCTGGTGTTTAACTGTACTGGACCGAGAGCAGCTTGACTCAATGACCGAAGACCAGATTGGAGAGAGAACACACAGCGATCAAGAATTGCAGCAGTGAGTTTCTAACGAAATCAATATCCACAGATCAGCTATAGTGGTGATGTCCAAGCAAACAAATCAAGGGTTGGCTGGATGTCCAGAGGCTTTAAATGGCTGTATTTTTGTTTAGAATTCTACATTCCCATCTACAAGGTGCCTCTGTCTTGAAGAATATTCAGTGATTTCCCCTGGTTCTAAAGCTGCACTTTATTGGGGAATGCAAACTGCTTGCCAGGTCCCCAAGGCTGGTACTGTAAAATGGAAATGTCACCTTACAGCTCATCACCACCTTTCATTTAGTAATGGACACCAGCCATGAATTAGTTTATAAAACATTTATATAGACATGGTAGGCCAGAGCTTAAGTATTACTAAAAGAAGACTAGCAGCTGGTCTGTCACAGAACTATGAGGCGAGAAACAGACTGGGATGGGGAAGAGAAAGACCACATTTAATATAGAATGAGAAGAGGGTGATGATTGGTTTTGGGCCACAGTTAGAACAGAGATATGACAATAGCAGTTAAGTGTCAATTTGAATTCTCAGAGCAGGTGGATTTTGCTTGCTGTATCCCATGATAGTACCTTGCATCTTTTGTTTTGAAAACATACAAATTCCTTTCACTGGAGTCAATGTAGCGTCTAGCACACACAAATGCAGCTCTTAGCAGAGTCTGGATCTCAAATAATGCTTTCCAATAGCAGAATCACTCAATGGTGGATATACTTTGCTGATAGTGGCAAGTATCGGCTGATCAAGCTGGATTGGCCAACTGCAAATGGTCAAGAGGACATGTTTGATAGGCCTGAGTCATTGGGCTTATGTGCCTGGCATCACTGGCACATTTGTGTGGTAGGGCAAAAGTCTTTTTAGTTTGATAGCAACATACTGTTAGTGGCAAAAAGCACTCGTGGGTTTACTGCAAAGTGGTAGGGAGAGACAGCAAGCTTCACTGTTCAACTTCAAGAGACACCTTCCCTTCCAGGGCAGTCTGAAGTGGAGAGGGCATCACTCAAAGTTAGCAGTGGTAAATATAAGCCCCTATGAGCACACATGCCCAATCTTAGCATCAACCTCAGTTAGTAAGCTGAAACAAAAATTGCTAAAACTCAGCAAGTCTGGCACCAGCAGCGCAGAGAAAGCAGAAATCAACATTTCAGAGCCAATGAGACCACAAGGTGTGGAGCTGGAAGAACACAGCAGGCCAAGCAGCACGAGAGGAGCAGGAAGGCTGACGTTTCAGGTCTGGACCCTTCTTCAGAAACAGGGGAGAGGAAGGGGCTTCTGAAATAAACAGGGAGCAGGGGGGAGGCAGAGGGAAGATGGATAAAGAAGATGATAGGTGGAGAGGAGACAGACAGGTCAAAGAGGCAGGGATGGAGCCAGTAAAGGTGAGTGTAGGTGGGGAGTTAGGGAGGGGATAGGTCAGTCTAGGGAGGACAGACAGGTCAAGGAGGTGGGGATGAGGCTGGAGGTAGGTGGGGGGGGTGGGCTGAGGTGGGAGGAATGGATAGGTGGGAGAAAGGACGGACAGGTTAGGGAGTGGGGGACGAGCTGGGCTGGTTTTGGGATGCGGTCGGGGAAGGGGAGATTTTGAAGCTTGTGAAGTCCACATTGATACCATTGGGCTGCAGGGTTCTCAAGTGAAATAGGAGTTGCTGTTCCTGCAACCTTTGGGTGGCAACATTGTGGCACTGCAGGCGGCCCAGGATGGACATGTCGTCCAAGGAGTGGGAGAGGGAGCTAAAGTGGTTCACGAGTGCAGTTGTTTGTCGTGAACCAAGTATAGGTGTTCCACAAAGCGGTCTCCAAGCCTCCGCTTGGTTTTGCCAATGTAGAGGAGGCAACATCGGGAACAGCGGACAAAATATATTACATTAGCAGATGTGTAGATGAACATCTGTTTAATGTGGAAGGTTTTCTTGGGGCCTGGGATGGGGTGAGGGTGGGGGGTGTAGGGGCAGGTGTAGCACTTCCTGCGGTTGCAGGGAAAAGTGCTGGGGGTGGTGGGGCTGGAGGGGAGTGTGGAGCGGACAAGGAAGTCCCAGAGAGAGTGGTCCCTCCGGAAAGCAGATAAGGGTGGGGAGGGAAAAATGTCCTTGGTAGTGGGGTCAGATTGCAGGCGGCAGAGGATGATGCATTGGGGTGGTACGTGAGGACGAAGGGGCTTCTGTTTTTGTTGTTATTGGGGGGAGGGGTGTGAGGGATGAGTTGTGGGAAACAAGAGATGTCATCAGGGGCGATTTCGACCACTGTGGAGGAAGTTGTAGTCCTTGAAAAACAAGGACATCTGGGATGTCCAGGAGTGGAATGCCTCACCTCCGGAGCAGATGCCAACTTCAGAGCCAATGACTTCTTCAGAACCCAAAATGCTATCTCTGCTTTCTTGCCACACATACTGCCAGACCTGCTGGAGTTTCTCAAGCAATTTCTATTTTTGTTTTAGATTTTCAGCATCCGTAGCTTTTCTTTTTTAAAAAAAAGCACAGTGAACAGATAGCCTAGAGCCTTATTATTCAGGTTTCCAATAAGATTGATTTTCCAGCACATGGAGTCCATTTTCCAGCTTCTCACCTGATATTTAATTGCTCAATCTCATTTGCTGTGAGTTCTGAATGTAAATGAGTGCAGGATAGGGTTTTACCAATGATACTTGTGTGGCCCAAAGAAACACCTTGAATTACACACAATTAATTCATGAAAAGCACTTGAAGTTGTTTAAAATTGTTTTTATTAAAAACCATATCTATTGCAAGTGCTACGTGAAAAATACCCATTTGCAGGCTGGCCAGACCTTGTGATAGTCTTGGCTCCCCCTTTTTTAAAATCCATGATCACTATTAATTGGTTCAATTTGCAAGATTAAATACAGTTTCAATAAATTCCCTAAAAGACATGGCACAAGTAGAATGATATCCTTACAGTATCAGAAATTAAATCTATACACATAAAACTGCATTAAAAAAACATGTTTAGAGGGACATTGCTGGTGCCTCTGTTACATCTGTAACTCATTGAAAACAGTGAAGGACTGCAGCGAGGGGACACTGGGTAAACTTCTGATCCCAGGTTACAGCTGAGCAGCACAATAGATGGGAACAAGAGTGGGACCCACCTACTGAGGCACATGGACATATAAAATTTGTCTTCGATAATGCAGTAACTCCTTTGTAAAAACCTTTCCATTATGACGGGGACAGACTGTAAAATCACTACCTAATATAGAGTTTGGTAAACAAGTTCTGGAGCTTTGTTCTTTGATACAGAAAGTTAGCCAACTTGTTCGAGGGGGTTAAGAAACCAAGTGAAGTGATATGGTCAGCATTCACTTTTTAGTATTTAATAGTAATTAGCCTCCAGCCAGCAGAGCTCTGACATCAGTCAATAGGGAGAGAAATTGGGTTGTATAATCTACAATGTATTAAACTAATCTCAAACAGGGTGAGGTCACCATTTAAGGTCCTGCCTTTTCAACCTCATGGTCCTATAGACCTTTGTGACTTCTTCCCCAAACAGGGCATTTCTCTTATCACAAGGTAAGGCATGTTACAGAAGGAGATCATTTTGGTTAGTCCTATACAAAGGGCAAAGAGAACAGAAGTGGTAAAAAGAATGTGCAATACAATGCACCAGATGTGAGCGGAATATTGTCTTGCCTTGGCTCACTGTTATGCAGCCCATCCTCAGATGGGGGCAGTGTATTTACAAAAATAAGATCTCTGCAGAGGATGGGCAGTTTTCTTATAAAAATAAACAAAAAACTATATTCAAAAGTCAAAAATCAGCACAAATAGGACAACACGATTGTATTGTCTGGATCCCACCCCCCCATGCAAATAAAACCAGATTCTGGACTGGGCACCAGTAAAGACAGTCAAGATTCACTGATTGTACAGACCAGCTGGAGGGTGGGAGACTGCAGAAACAGCAAATGATTCCCACCACTTTATTCCAATAATCTGCCTCTCTCATTTCCAGGACAGAATGCCAGTATTTAATAAGAGCAATAAGGAGGAGACAAAGATGTATAAAGGTGGGGGGAGGAGTTCTTCTCAGCAGATTCCCTTGCCCTCCCTCATTCCTCCTATCCCTCTAGAAAGCAACTCAGACCCACTTAACAAAACATCAGAATATTTGACAGCCTGAGAAAGTTGCTTCCTCCTATTAAGTTTGCATTTCACCAGTGCAGTGTACTCAATGGCTTTACTCATGAACTCTGGTCAACAATGATGAGACACACAGAGCCAAAACAGGAAATAGCTATCCCAGCACAGATCCTATTACTGGAAGCATCTGTCACACTCTGCTCCCATACTCTACTTGCTGCCCACCTTTATTAAAATAAGCCCCTCTCCTCTACACAGATCATTCCAGCTTTCAATTGCTGATGGGCTCCCCAAGCGGGTCAGGAATGTTAAATATTGACTGTGAGAAAGATAATATTCCGGAAATTGCATTGTTGATGCAGTTTTGTTACAGTAAAAAAAAAACAAAAAAAATCAGGAAACAAACTTGCAATCAGAAGTTACAAAACCAGTCAGGCACTTAGTGTAAAACAAAGAGATACACATTTCTGGGGAGGATTATCTCTGTTTCAGGCTGGTGTTAGTTCCCTTAAAAATGAAAGTGTCTTTGAAAACTATCAAGTTTTGTAATGACCAGTGTTTGTAGTGGGAAATGTCCACAACACTTCATTAACGACTTGAAGTGGTGAAACCTGCACGTAGTGGGGGTGTGGTGGTGTGTAACTGGAGTGCAGTTCCTAAAGGACAGATCAGACAGTGGAGAGTGTTTTTTTAAGGCATTCAGTCACTGATCCAACACTGTTAGAATATGTCGGCAAAAGTCAATGTTTCTGACTGGATGAAGAGCTGATGCGCAGGACTTCCTCCTGTGAGGCCATCCTATAAACTCCCTCATACAAGCAAATCATTCAGTTGCCTCACTGGCTGTATTGGAAAGTAACTTTGTCACGGGAGAGCTGGGTACAAGAACTGGGAGGTGGGGAGAACTCTCAGAGAGGACAAAAACATGGTTTTTACTATTGTCTTTAAAACAACAGCCAAATAAATAGAAAAATCTCACTCTCACCCTTCCATCGACTGAGCAGGTAGCTGACGGTTTATTTTGAGATGATGTTTGATCTCCTTTAGGGCAGTTGTCACTAAATGGTGAAATCCTGTACTGGACTCATTAACTACAGGGAACACATTCCTGAACACAGCTATCACAGCTTGAACCTGTGACCAGGAATATTTTTCTCTGGGTAGAGGGAATGTGAGAAACAGCAAAGAAACATACTGGCAATTTTCTCAAGGAAAAATAACCGAGAAAAACAAACGATAAAGATAAAATAATAAATGTCCTCCATGGGGTACTCCTCCCACTAACTCAGGACCATGCTCATCTCCAACTGAAGATGTTCAATATTTAATACTCTCATATCTCTAATAAGTTAGTGGAGAAAAGAACACCCTATTATGTGCTTCAATCCCCCACTTCCAAAGGAGGAGAGAGATGGTGAAAGAATTATTTTCACTGGGCCGAATCAAATGAGACACTTTCTCCTCCAATTGCACCCCCCACCCCTCAGGGGCACAGACTTCACCAATCCATCCCTGAAGAATCTTTGTGGAACATATTTCATTCAGCATCTGTGGGGTTAAAACATGGCTCTGTTTGCCAACCAGGTTAAGATCTTATGGATCCCTGTTAAATGAATGGACAGAGATCTTAAGATGGAACAAACAGCCAGATAGCAGTATTGACCAGGATGTCAGCTTTCTCACTTTTTTTCAGGATAACGCAGACAAAATCCAACCACCTTTCTCCCTTTTATAATGGATGGTTACACTGGCACTATTTAAGGACCACATATTTTATATCCCACATCAGTGATCATGCTGATTGAAATTTCACTTTCCAACTTACCCTCATCCCCACCCCTGACTGCAGTGTCATTTTTCCCACTGCTCTGTGGATGCAAATAGAATAATTCTAAAAGGATTCTAAAAGTCCCCGTGTCCCACAAACACTTTCCTTAAAGCACCAAGCCCCTTAGAACAAAAGAAAATCCTCTCCAAGAAATTTCCACCGATTATGAAAGTAGATGAATGTCTTTGTTCACGTTGCAGATTCTGTAGTTGTTGCAGGCTTCCCGTAATCACAGAGGTCCCTCATGGTTCAGAATGTAATAATCGTGCACATACATCAGCACTGCGATCGGCTGCCCAATGATCAGGGACAACCACACCGCCGCATTTCCGTAATTCCCACTCAGAAACTTCCCGACTAACCAAGCCAGTGGAACCTGGAAATTAGAGGCAAGTGTTTCAATTTTTTTAAAAACACCCCTATACTTCGCTGTCTGCCTAGCTGTCTCTCTCTTCCCCATTATCTTTATTATCACCCAATGAGCGTTGAGTCACAAAAATCTACTGCACAGAAAAGGTCCTTCAGCCCATCGAATTTGCACCAGTCAAAAACACACAGAGGGGATCAATGACCAAAAGCCAGTCTGAGAAGCTGCTCAAGTTTCAGCCTACACTCCCTCCACAAAGCTGGAGGAACTAGGGGTTCAGAGCTTACATTGACCAGGCAAATTTGCCCCTCTCATCATGCACAAAGTCAAATATTCTGGACAATCAGTGTTAAGCTAAAATCTCTTCTTTAGACTGGTCCATAGGGAAGGGTGTTCAGAGTCTATAGTTGAGCTGATCACAGTGATTCATTTCTAGCTGCTGTGATCACTGCACATCAAGAACACTTGTCAATGCTGTAGCTTCTGCAACTGTGGTGATCATGTTGAGTGGGGAAAGGGAGGAGAATGGGTTAGTTAGCATCCTTCTCTCCGGTTTGTCACATTCAGGTTTTCAGGTTCACGCACACTTAAGGAAATTAGCTGTCACAGTCAACTACCCCAAGAGGGTAAATGCTTTAACTTCAAAGGGACATTACTGAATCATGCTGACCTGTTTCCAAACAAATCTCTCATTGTGCTCAGCACTACAGGATGGACAAGTGGATGTCAGCCTCCGGTTTCTCAATCTCACTCCCACAGGTTGAAAGCCACGAATCAGATACTTTTGTTACTGTTGGGTACTCACCTGGGCCATCATCCCCATGAATGCCCACAGTCGGAACATCTTCAGAGGAACACTGACCAGATACTGGAGAAATAAGACAGTTATTTAGGACTCGAGGTACAGATTGATACAACACAGTTTCAACACTAAAATAAAACAAAGAACTGCAGATACTGGAAGTCTGAAAGATAGAAATTGTCGGAGAACAGCAGCAGGTCTGGCAGAATCCTCCTGATGAAGAGACACTGGACTCGAAACATTAACTTTGTTTCTCTCTCCACAGATGCCACCAGATCTACTGAGTTTCTCCAGTAATTTCTGACTTTGTGACAGTTTAAAGACTGCCTAGCAATAATAACTAATGGTAGAGTCTCTTTAGGGAGAGAGCATTTTGTGTCAGCTATTACTGGCCTTTTCCCCCAAGTCAGAAGACTGTGGGTTCAAGGCCCATTCCAGAAGTCGTTTTAATAAACCAGACCGACCTACCAATGAGGATAGCGCTGTATTGTTGCTGGTGCATTCATTTGGATAAGATGTGAAATCAGGGTTGGGCCTGATCTCTAAAATGGATGGAAAATCTCTCAACGCTATTCTGAAAAACAGGGGGTCTTCTCTCAGAGTCCTATATATATTTCAGAATCCCTACTGCGTGGAGGCAGGCCATTCGGCCCATCAAAACTACAATGATCCTCCAAAGAGGATGCCACCTAGACCCACCACCCAACCCTATCCCTGCAATCCTGCATTTTCCCATGGCTAATCCACCTAATCTACACATCCCTAGACACCATGCGGCAATTTAGCACGGCCAATCCACCTAATCTGTGCAACTTTGGACTGTGGGAGGAAACCAGAGAACCCGGAGGAAACCCACACAGACATGGGGAGAATGTGCAAACTCCACACTGAGGCTGGAATCGAACCTGGGTCCTTGATGCGGAGATAACAAGGTGTAGAGCTGAATGAACACAGCAGGCCAAGCAGCATCAGAGGAGCAGGAAAGCTGACATTTTGGGCCTAGACCCTTCTACACCTTGTTATCTCAGATTCTCCAGCATCTGCAGTTCCTACTATCCTTTGTGCTGTGAAGTAGCATTTCTTCCTTGATTAACATCTCAAATGGATTACACAAGCCCAAATCAGGAATAATAAAAACAGAAAATGCTGAGTCAGTTAACACGAGTCCTCATGCCACAACTGCAGCCAGGGCTGCTGAGTATTTTGAGCCATTTTGGTTCTTATACAAATTGATGAATTCACTATGAATCTGTTTGTTGGAACTTGCTGACAGCAAATTGGCTGGTATCTACATTTGAAGAAATACTCGGTTGGCTGTGAAGTAATTCTGGATATGCCCCTGACAGTGTAGAATTGCAAATTTTTCCTTTTCTCTAGTAGTGGTTTTCTACTGGAAACATTAAAAGCCACTTGTACAGTCTCAGCTGCTGATTGACATGATGCCTGATGTTAGCAATTTAATTTCATTGAGATTTCCAGCATTTGGAGTTATCCATGATAATATCCAGAGCATGCAGTCTTTTCCTCCCCTAGTGAGTTGGGAGAATGTGTCAATAAATACACCTGATTGAGGCAGTGGCTGACCAGCTCCACCTTAAGGCCAACTAGGGATCAGCAACAAACATTGGCTGAGCCAGCAATGCTTGCATCCCATAAAAGAATATAGTGCAACGCAAGCATGCTTGCATCGGCAGAAGACCAGGGAGGAAGCAATGATTATTAGCGTGGGATGGAAAAGGATGGCAGGAAAGGTGGCTGGTTGACTGGAAACACAGCAATAAACTCCAATGCACCAGATGGTGAAGGCCAGAACCAAAGTAGATGGAGACCGCTGTAATTTGAGGGGGCATCAGGGAACAATCCTCCCCAGGTAAGGGGGTAAGTGCTTTCAGGCAAAGTGTTAGCACTGGCAGGGAGAGGCAGCACTTAGTCTCGGCTGCAAAATCAAAACCTCCGCAAAAACAAACATCCTCACCTCGTGAAAGAAAGCTGAGGCGAGGAAGACTGCTGTCTGTGCCATCCTCTTGTTCATTCCTCTCTTCAGCATGGGCTTGTAGAAGTGCCTGCAAGTAAAAGACACACTGATTTAAAAGATTTATTGCATCACATTTCCCACCATCAACTGAAAGAAAAAGGCTGCCCTGTGGCCTCCCGCTTCATCATATCCAAACCCAACTGTTCTAATCTCTCATAACAGGGTGTAGAGCTGGATGAACACAGCAGGCCAAGCAGCATCAGAGGAGCAGGAAGGCTGACGTTTCGGGCCTTGACCCTTCTTCAGACAAAATGAATTCTTTCTGAAGGAGGGTCTAGGCCCAAAACGTCAGCCTTCCTGCTCAGCCTGCTGTGTTCATCCAGCTCTACACCTTGTTATCTCAGATTCTCCAGCATCTGTAGTTCCTACTATCTCTGAAACAATTTTAACCCCACTGCAAAGCCTCTTCCAAGGATGCCTACCCTGAAGAAGTTACCCTCCTCCCTCCGGAAAAACCTCAGTGGATCTCGCTCCCACTGCAACTCTTTCGTAATCTCTTCTGCCTTGAAACTGCTCGACCACGTCCTGAAGCAAACCAGGTACTACAGCCACATCACCTTTCTTAGTACCTGCCTATGGAACCAGATCATCCCCAATGGACTACAGTCCACATTCAGGCCTTCCCAATTCGGCCCCAACCGTGACAATGTCTACATTCAGAGCATTGAGATCCTTCAGAAGCGTTTCTCCCTGCAACTCCTGAAACACACACTCGCAGCAACGTGCCGGCATCTGCTGGCACTACAATCAAGCCTACCCCAGCTCACAGCCTCCCTCTCCCAGACTTGCAGAGGACCTCTCTTGTTTTTATTCTTCGTAGGATCCACAACCTGAACTCACAATCCTACTCAGCTTTATTGGACACTAAAAACCCTAAAAACAGTAAACTTACTGGTGCTTACCACCCAAAACGGGCTTCCTCCACCCCCCAAATCCCCAACCCTACCTATAACCTTCCCCACAATGTGCCCGCCGCCATTGGCCACGTGGCCACTGTTGGAGCACCCACTGATTACATCCGCTTCTGAAGAAGGGTCTAGGCCCAAAACGTCAGCCTTCCTGCTCCTCTGATGCTGCTTGGCCTGTGTTCATCCAGCTGTACACCTTGTTATCTCAGATTCTCCAGCGTCTGCAGTTCCTACTATCTCTGTTCCAATCTCTCATTTAACTAGGGAACTGTGCTGACCTGCACCTCCCAAACCCATAACCCTCTACCATCAAGAAGGACAAGGGCAGCAGATGCACTCCATTACCACTTACAAGTTCCCTTCTGAAAGAGGCACCATCCTGATTTGGAAGTATTTCACCATTCGTTCAGTGTCGCTGGGTCACAATCCTGGAATTCCCTCCCTAACAGGTCTGTGGATGTCCATACACCCCAAGGAATACAGTGGTTTAAAACAAGAGCTCACCATCACCACCTCCTTGAGGGCAATACTCACTCGTCTACAGTGTAAGCCACATCCCACAAATAAATCAAAGTCCAATTCACCCCTTGTCTCCATCCTTACTGACTTACTTTGGGCCACCAATTGCGTCCAAATTAAACACTGTTGTCTGTGTCTGCAAATTCCTTTATGGCCTCATTCCAAAACATCTCAAATCTAAACAAGAATACGAGAATGGCCTGTTTCCACGCTGTAGGGATTCTATGATTTCTATAAAAAGTGGGTTTGAACAGACAAAGTGTACAGGAAGTTTCAAAAGACACTGAGGACCGGCCCTTTGCTTTTTTTTGGGGGGGGGGGGGGCGGCGGCGGGGTGGTGGTGTCACAGGTATTTATTATCCTGACTTTACAACACCATCCAAACAGGATAATAAAACTCTCATTATGGGAAGTACAGCTCACATACAGAAATGTATCCAGTCCTATCTGTACTGAATCATTGATTGATGAAAGGAAACCTAACAAATCCCTTCCATCAAACTCTCCATTCCCCATCTCCAAACTTGTACTTCACTTTTCCCTTCAAACCCAATGTACTCAGGTCTGCTTTCAGCTGACTCAGGCCTACATTTTGGACATTCCATTATAAGCACAGAGCCCCGCCGTCTCCTCCAAGCTTCACTATTGGTTATGGCCTTAAAGGAAGCTAGCTAAGTACGGAGGGAGGAAGGAACGGAATGATATTTTACTGGCATTTGATAAAGTAGGGTGGAAAGACATGTGTATGGAACATAAGCACTGGCACAGAGCAGATGGCCAAATGGCCTGATTCTTGCCATACTTCTTGATCCCTTTAGCCACAAGGGCCACATCCAGCACTCTCTTGAATAAAGCTAACAAACAGCTTCCTGTGGGAGAGAATTTCACAGGCTCACAATTCGGCTACTACTTCTGTCATGGTGGAACAGTTGCAGCAGGCAGCGAGGAAAGCAAATGGCATGCTGGCCTTCAGAGCGAGAGGATGAGTGTATCAGAGTAAGAATACCTTGCTGCGGTCGTACGAGGCCTTGGTGAGGCCATACCATGAGTACTGTGCGCACTTTTGGTTTCCTAATTGGAGGAAGGACATTCTTGCTATGGAGGTGAAGGTTCACCAGACTGATTCCCAGGATGGCAGGACTGACATGAGGAAAGACTGGATCGAATGGGCTTGTTTTCGTTGGAATTTAGGAGAATGGGGAGGGGGCACCTCATAGAAACATAGAAAATCCTGCTGGGACAGGCTAGATGTGGGAAGATTATTCCTGACGTTGGGGAAGTTCAGAACTAGGGGTCACAGTTTAAGAATAAGAGGTAAACAAGTCAGGACTGAGACAAGGAAGAATCTCTTCACTCAGAATTGTGAGCCAGTGGAATTCTCACCCACAGGAAGCTATTGGGGCCAGTTTGTTAGATTTATTCAAGAGGGAGCTGGATATGGCCCTTGTAGCTAAAGGGATCAAGAAGTACGACGAGAAAGGAGTAAGATACTGAAACTGCATGATCATCCATAATCATATTGTTGGTGGTGCAGGCTCAAAAGGGCCGAATGGCCTATTCCTGCGTCGATTTTCTATGTTTCCATGTTTCATGTTCCACGTTCCTTTGTCATGCTTTTCTTTTCCCTTATGCCTCTTATAATCTTCTCTGGACGTGCCCATCTCTTATGTTAAAGATGCTGCCAAAATGTATTGTTTTGCCATGTCAGAAATCAACGACAAAATAAAAGGCTTTCTTCACATTTGACTCATTCATATCACTCAGGTAAAAGAAAGTCAGAAGAAGGAAGCTTCAGGGTGTAGTAAATAAGGTTCACCTGCTGCACCACTTGTGAACAGGAATATTCCAGTTCTTCCAAAAGTACGTCACTGTCTCCGAATTCCTAGGATACAAACAGATTGTTACACATTCACTTCAACATTGACAGTTCTGCCAGGATTTTCTGTAGGTGAGGGGCTACTCTAGTGTCACCCAATCTACTCTTCAGCCTAGGGGAGATGAAACTGCTTATGGGTGAAGTTACATGGACTTTGCTCATGATTCAGTTGTTAACTGAGGTGCTGAGCAGTAGGGAATGGGACAGTCCTGTTCCTTTATTGGGTGAACTCATGAATATGAGCCCAGCTGATGGTAATACAGAGCAAGTCAGATCTGGCATGATGGATCAAAAGTTTTATTTTCCTTTCTGTAGATCACAGATATGCTGTGAAAATAAATATTATGAATTGAAATATATTCACAAGAGGCTGTCAACGTAATTTAAAAGCAATATTAAAGTTTACTACACAAAAGATCACAAACCATCTCACAACTATTTGAAACAGTATCGTTACAAATATCTGAAAGAAACATTCGATCCTTTTATCTGAACCACCATCTTACAGAGACGAACCTTCGTAAAGAGTCACCCATCTGCACACGAAAGCTCTTTGCTCATCTGACACAAGTGTAATCAATTGCTTTGGGACAAAATTCTGCATTTACCCAACATTATTCTCTTGAATTAATGTCCCCTGTTACTTTTAATGAGTTGCTAAATCAGTTCACTATTACAATTGAACATGGGTAGAGTCAGAATCATGCAGCATAGAAACAGGCCCTTTAGCCCACTGCGTCTATGCTGACCAACAAACACTAAATTAAACTAATCCTATTTATCTGCACTAGGTCCACAGCCTACTTTTCCCTGACATTTTAAGTGCTCGTCCAGATGCTACTTAAATGTTGCCAGAGTATCTGCCTTGACCACCGTCCCAGGCAACCCCTTCCGAGTGCAAGTTTTTCTTCCTCGGATCTCCTCCAAATCACTTGCTCCTCACCTTAAACTAATGTCGTCTGGTCTTGGACACATCTGGCATGGAGAAAAGATTCTCACAATCTACAGTGCATGCCTTTCAATCTTGTATACCTCAGACTCCCTCCCACCTCCCCACAGCTTTAAGGAAAAAAACACTGCCTATCCAGTCTCTCCACGTAACAGCCCTTCCATCCCAGGTAAAATCCTGATGAGTCTCCTTTGTACTCTCGCTAGTGCAATCATGTCCTTCCAATAATGTGGTGATCAGACTGCACACAGTATTCCATCAGTGGCCTTAACAAGCCTAGAAAGTTGCAACAATACTTCCTTGCTCCTATTTTCTATGACACAGCTAATCATGTTTGCCTTCATCTCCCTGTCAACCTGTACTAACACCTTCTGGGATCTATGGGACCTGTACACCAAAGTCCCTTCGTTCCTAGTGGTTAATCCAGAGACCCAGATAACGCTCTGGGGACCTGGGTTCGAATCCTGCCATGGCAGATGGTGGAATTTGAATTAAATAAACACCTGGAATCAACAGTCTAATGATGATCGTGAATCCATTGTTGATTGTTGGAAAAACCCATCTGGTTCATTAACATCCTTTAGGGAAGGAAACTGATATCCTTACTATATGCAACTACAGACCAACAGCAATGTGGTTGACTCTGAAATGCCCTCTGGGCAATAAATGCTGCCTGGCCAGCGACACCCTCATTCTGTTAATGAATAAATAAAGAATGAAGACTCTCTAGGGCCTACCATTCATTGCGCAAATCTTTCCCTGATGAGACCTTCCAAAATGCATCACACTTATCAGAAAGAAATGCTATCTGCCCTTGCTCTGCCCAATTTATCAGCTGATCAATATCAGACTGCAGCCTGAGACCACATTCCTCACTATCAACAACATTCTCAATTTTCATGTCATCTGCAAACTTGCTAATTTTACCTTCTAAATTTATATCCTAATGTACGTAACAAACAGCAAAGGTCCCAGCACTGATCCCTGTGCTACAATGCTGGTCACAGACTTACAAGTACAAAAACTACCCTTCAGCATCACCCTTTGCCTCTTGCCTGTAAGCCAATTTTAGATCTAGTTTGCCAACTTGCCTTGGATCACAGGGGCTCTTACCTTTTGGACTAGCCTTCCATGTGGGACCTTGTCAAAGGCCTTAAGGAGGTCCATATAAATCACATCAACTGCGCTACTCTCAAAAATATTTAGTCACCTTTAAAAAAAATTCTAACAACCCATGCTGACCATCCCCAATTAAACCCTGCCTTTCCAAGTGTTGATTAATCCTGACTTCAGTTTATCCCCAATAGTTTTCAACGACTGATGTCAGACTAACTGTTCTGTAACTACCTGGCCTATCCTTACTGTCCTTCTCGAACAAAGGAACCACATTAACTATTCTCCAGTCATCTGGCACTTCACATGTAGTCAGTGAAGTATTAAACAGGTCTGCCACAGCCCCAGTGATCTACTCCCTTGCCTCCCATAGAAACCTGAGATCTATCTTATTAGAGATAACAAGGTGTGGAGCTGGATGAACACAGCAGGCCAAACAGCATCATA
>JAHRHZ010000033.1:1177891-1205863 GCA_024137785.1 Ginglymostoma cirratum
CAGGAAAACTTGACGTTTCAGGCCTAAACCCTTCATCAGATTTCTGAAGAAGGGTTTAGGCCCGAAACGTCAAGTTTTCCTGCTCCTGTGATGCTGCTTGACCTGCTCTGTTCACCCAGCCCCATGCTTGTTATCTCGGATCCTCCAGCGTCTGCAGTACCTTTTATCTCTGACACAGGTGAGGCAAGTAGTCAGGAAGACTAAAGAAATATTGATTTTATTTTAAAGTGGTTTGAATACAACGGGAGGGATGCCTTATTTCTATATAAGGTGCTGGGGAGACCACATTTGAAGTACCGAGAGCAGTTTTGGTCCCCTTATTTAAGGAAAGATCTCATTTCATTGGAGAATGTTCAGAGGTTCACTGGGATGATCCCCAGTATGGAGGGATTGTCCTATGAGCAAATGCTAAATAGGTTGCTACTCATTGGAAGTTAAGAAAACAAGCTGTGATCTCTTTGAAGCATTTAGTATTCTTAAGGGGCTTAACAGGGTGAATGCCGAGAGGATGCTTCCCCTCATCAGAGAGTCGAACAGACAGCATAATCTGAGAATAAAAGGGCACCAATTTAAGACTGAGATGGGGAGGAATTTCTTCCAAGGGTGGAGTGTCTTTGGAACTCCTTGCCACAGTGAGTTGTGTGAACAGACTGTCCTTGAGGCAGAGAGTGATAGATTCTTGATCAGTCAGGAAACCAAAGGTTACAGGCAGGAAAGTGGACGTGAGGAATGTTAGATCAGCCCTTATCCTATTGAATGGCAGAATGGGGTTGTGGGGCTGAATGATCCCATCCTGTTCCTTTTTCTTTTGATCTTATCAATCAGTGTTTCCAAGGCATCTTTATAGCACTAAACTCTTTCCCTGTCTTGGAGTCACCACTCCCTGAGGGTTCCCACGGGCCCTAACTGTCTGGAATGTGCCGATAGCCACAACTGTGTTGCCTGAAGACACCTCTGCTTCAACACTTTTAGTTCCAAATTGCAATTAAATTCTCCCAGCAAACATGCACACTGATAAATGAAAGCAGAGAGCCTTCTTGAGCACTATCGATCTCCACGACTACATAGCCTGCTCGGAGTTATCCGTAACCTGATCTCTAGATTTTGCTGGAAGTTTTTAAAATCATTTAGCCCAAGTTCCCTCTGGACTGCCAATACTGCAAGGTTTACAGACATCTCCACTAGGCAAGCCCACCTGTTTTTTTTTTAAATAACTCCAACTCTTCCATTCTGATTTCATTAAACAATGCAGATAACTTTCTGTGCTGTCATTTGATTTAGGTGTTCTTCCAATCGCTAAAGACTACTGTTTTAATTCCTGTGCTTTTCTAGCTGTTAACTTCACAGTAACACCACTCCAAACTTTTAACTGCATTAGATTTCAAGGTGCTTCAACTGCACTCATCCCAATTTCTGTTAAATTTTAATTCCAAAAACTAAAAATAATAAGTCACACGAACCATGACTAGATATCTAATATACAGTAGATCAGAACTGTTCAGCACTGTTTAATATCCTGCAAAGTCTCAAGTTAAACAAGAATTCTTATTATTCAGGAGTTAAGTGCTTAACTCCAACGTATTCCTGGATTTGGAGAGCTGCTCCCTGAGATAATAAAAATCCACACAGCCTTGCAGCTCCAACAAGAACTCAAGGATGTACATGAGGATTGGAGGTTGCTGGGTAATGCCATAGGATTAGCAGTGTGCCAGGTGTCACAGCCACAATCCTTTGTGCCAAAGTCATACCATTCTACATGAGAAAAATTATTAATGCACTCCTTGTTTTCCCCTTGTAACAAACCTCCCCCAGTTCCAAAAGAACAAAAAACAAAATTATGTTGTCCAGCTGCATATCTGTTAAATAATTCTGAATATTGGGAATGTTAAAGATAGGTGAACAGAGCTAGCCATATTTTCCAAATGGTGAAAATTACTTACCGCAAGCTTCAGTAAGCGCTCTATCATTCTGGAACAGTCCATATCCTGAAATGAATAATCACCAGAACACATCATACACAAACTGGAAATATTACATTTTGACATCAATCACAAAATATGGCCGGATGTTTTCAAAGGCGATCATTGTACGGGGGAAAGAATACAGGACTTGTTAAACAGAGGTCTACATTCAGAAGCCATGATAAAAATTCAAGAGAGACGGAGCAAAGATTGGGAAAAGGTCATTACTTTTAATTAAATCCAATTTCATGATAAACTCATTGAGAAGCTTCAGACAAAAGATGAAGAAATCCTCTCAATATACACTCTGTATCCTCACTCATTTCGGGCCATCAAGAAAACAAATAAAAAGATTCGAGGTAGAATCTTCTCTAGCCTCTGAGGCACAAGATATACATGCATTTAGAAAGACAGGGTTTGATTAGGAGTAGTCAGCATGGCTTCGTGAGTGGTGAGATCATGCCGCACAAATTTGTTAGAGTTCTTTAGCGAAGTGACCATGAAGCTTAATGAGGGCAGGGCAGTAGATGTAGTCTGTATGGATTTCAGGAAGGTCTTTGCTAAGGTTCCACATGGTAGACTGCACTGGAAGGTTAGATTGCGTGGAATCGAGGGAGAGCCGGCAAACTGGATACACAATTAGCCTGACAGTAGGAAGCAGAGTGTAATAGTGGAAGGATGCTTGTCAGGCTGGAGGCCTAAGACTAGTGGTGTGCCTCAGGGATCAGTGCTGGGCCCATTGCTGTTTGTTATTGATATCAATGATTTGGATGAGAATGTACATGGCATCGTTAGTAAGTTTGCAGATGACACTAAAACAGGTGGCAACGTAGACAGTGAGGTAGGTTATCAGAAATTGCAGAAGGTTCTTGATCAACTGGGGAAACGGGCCGAGAAACGGCAAATGGAGTTTAACATAGATAAGTGTGAGGTGTTGCATTTTGGAAAGTCAAATCCAGGTAGGAGTTTCATGGTGAATGGTAGGGTCTTAAGGAGTGTGGTGGAACAGAGGGACCTTGGACTTCAGGTGCACAGTTCTCTGAAAGTGGAGTCACAGGTAGACAGGGCAGTGAAGGCGGCTTTTGGTACACTGGCCTTCAGTCAGGGCACAGAGTATAGGAGTTGGGAAGTTATGTTGCAGTTGTACAGGATGTTGGTGAGGCCGCACTTGGAGTATCATGTTCCGTTTTGGTCACCTTGCTATAGGAAGGATGTTATTAAACTGGAAAGAATGCAGAAGAAATTTACAAGGATTTTGCCAGGACTCAAAGGACTGAGATATAGGGAAAGGTTGGACAAGATATGACTTTTTTCTTCAGAGCGTAAGAGACTGAGGGGAGATCTTACAGAAGTATGCAAGATCATGAGAGGCATGAAGAGGGTGAACGCGCTCAGTCTTTTTCCTTGGGTTGGGGAAATTGAGGATGAGAGGTCATCAGTTTAAGATAAGGGGGAAAGAATACACTGGAACATGACGGGCAACTTTTTTTTAAAACACATTGGGAGGTATCCATAAGGAATGAGCTGCCAGTGGAAGTGGTTGAAGCGGGTACATTAACAACATTTAAAAAGGCATTTGGATGAATTCGTGGATAGGAAAAGTTTAGAAGGATATGAATACGTGCAGGGAATTAGCGTGGATGGACATTTTGGTCGGCATGGACCAGTTTGGGCCAAAGGGCTTGTCTCCGTGCTGTAGGACTCTACGTAATGTGGAAGGAACTTTTACTCTATCTAACCCTGTACTGTACCTGCCCTGGGAGTGTTTGATAGGGACAGCTTTACTCTGTACCTAACCTAGTGCTGTCCCTGTCCATGGTAGGGAAGAGCTTTATTTTGTATCTAACTCCTTTCTGCCCTGTGAGCATTTGACATTATTGCACTCTGGCAACAGCTTTATTCTATCTAGGAGATTTGATGCTGAGAGAAGTCATCGACTTAGTGATAACGTCAGTGGACTAATAATCCGAGGCCCAAGCCAATGATGTTGGGACATGGATTCACATCCCACCGTGGAAGCTGGTGAGATTTAAATTCAATTAATAAATCTGGAATTGAAAATTAGTCTTAGTAATGATGTTAATGTCGTTTAGGGGAAGAAAACTGGTCATCCGTTCCTTGTCTGGATCACACATGACTCCAGATCCCCAGCCTCTGTCCTTTGAAATGGGACAGCAAGGCACTTAGTTCAAGGGCCAAGGAGATGGCTAAGAAATGCTGGGGGAGGTAGGAAATGACCTTTTAGGGGCTAGCAGCAGCCACAGTCAGGGCAATAGCACTGTGACCAGCTCTGAGGCTCCGAGGGAAAGGGTAGAATCTGAGAGTGATAATGACAGGAGACTCAGTTGTGAGGGGGACAGACAGGAGATTCTGTGCCCACAGAAGAGACACCAGGATAGTGTGTTTTCGCTCAGGTGCCAGGGTCAAGGACGTCTCTGAGCGGTTGCAGAACATTCTATTCTGAAGAGGGGAGGGTGAACAGCCAGAGGTCATTGTGCACATTGGTACAAAGGATACAGGTAGACAAAGGGATGGAGTCCTGCGAAATGAGTATAGAGGGGTAAGTAGTTAAAAAGTGGGACCTCAACAGTAGTGATTTCTGGATTACTCACTGCTGTGCGCCAGTGAGGGGACAGAAATAGGAAGATAGGCCAGATGAATGAGTGGCTGAGAAGCTGGTGTAGAAGGAAGGGTTTTCAGTTCTTGGATCATTGGAAACACTTCAGGGGTGGAAGTGACCTGTATAAAAGAGATGAGTTGCACTTGAACCAGAGGGGTCCAATATCCTCGCGGGGAGATTTGCTAATGTTACCTAGGAGGGTTTAAATTAGTTTGACAGGGATGTGGAGGACTCTGAATAAGATAGGGGCCATCAAAAAGTCAAGGGAAAATACATTAGCCGTTGAGAGCAAGTTTACTATTCAGGATAGCCAAGGGCACAGTAAAGGGAGGGAAAAGACTCTGATTTGAAGTGCATTTATTTCAATGCATGAGGCCTGACTGGTATGGCAGATGAGCTCAGAGCATGGAATGGCTCTGGGGATTGGAATATTATAGACATAACAGAAACGTGGCTGACAGAAGGGCAGGACTGGCAGCTCAATGTTCCAGGATACAGAAGCACAAGCAAGCGAGGAGCAGGAATTCCCTTTTGATAGGCATAACAACAGTGCTTAGAGAGGATATTCTTAAGAGGTCATCAAATGAGGCCATATGGTTAGAACTGAGAAACAAGGGAATGATTACTCTGTTGGGACTACATTATAGACCCCCCGAATAGCCATCGGGTACTAGAGCAGATGTGTAGATAAGACATACGTAGGAACACCAGTAGGATTGGATGGAGATTTTAATTTCCCCTGCATTGACTCGGCAACCCAGAGTGTAAGAGGCCCAGACAGGGTGGAGTTTGTCAAATGTGTCCAAGAAAGTTGCCTAAATCAATATGTAGAGGGCCCTACTCAGGAGGTTGCAACATTGGACCTCTTCTTAGGAAATGAGGTCAGGCAAGTGACTCAAGTGTCATTTGGAGAGCACTTTGGGTCCAGTGACCATAACATGTTTAGTTTTAGCATTGTTATGGAAAAAGATAGGACCGGTCCATGGGTTAAGATGCTGAACTGGAGCAGGACCACCTGTGGCACCATCAGGCAGGATCGAGCAGAGGTCAATTGGGTGAGTCCATTTGAAGGAAAAGGAATGACTGGCAAATGGGAGGCTTTTAAAAGTGTGATACCAAGAGTCCAGGGACATTATGTCCCTGTCAGTGTGAAGAGAAAAGCTGCAGGTTTAGGGACCCCTGGCTGATGAGGGATATTGAGGCTCTGGTCAGGAAACAGAAGGCAGCACACACTGGGCTTAAGTTACTGGGCTCAAGTGAATCCCTAGATGACTATAAAAAGCGTGGGAGCAAAATCAGAAGAGCAAAGAGAGGATACAAGATGGATCTGGCAGATAAGGTTAAAGATAATCCCAAGAAGTTCTATAGGTATGTTGTCAAATGTGTCCAAGAAAGTTTCCTAAATTAACATGTAGGGGGCCCTGCTCAGGAGGTTGCAACATTGGACCTCCTCAAAGGAAACAAGGTCTGGTTACTTAACAGCCTGGTATGGCAACTGCTCAACCCAGGACTGTAAGAAACTACAGAAGGTGGTGTACAGCCCAGACCATCAGAGAAGCCAAACTTCAAAATCGATGGACCCTATTTAGATGGCTCACTGCCGCAGAAAGGCTGCCAGCAAAGACCCATCACACCCCAGTAACGCTCTCACACAATCTCTTCCGTCAGGCAGAAGATACAGAGCCTGAACACGCACAAGCAGGTTCAGGAACAGGTTCTTCCCAGCCATTATCAGACTGATGAATGGACTCTCTAGCCTCAAATAATGCCGATCTTGCTAGTGTTGATCTTGCTCAGTGCACACCCTGTGCAATTTCTATTCATTTGTAGGATGTAGGCATCGCTGGCTGGCCAGCATTTATTGCCTGTCCCTAATTGCCCTGAGAAGGTGGTGAGCTTAGTTCTTGAACTGCTGCAATCCACCTGTAGGTTGTTCCACAATGCCATTAGGGAGGGAATTCCAGGATTTTGACACATCAACAGTGAAGGAATGGCGATGTATTTCCAGGTCCGGACAGTGAGTCGCTTGGAGGGGAACTTGGAGTGGGTGGTGTTCCCATGTATCTGCTGCCCTTGTCCTTTTAGATGGAAGTGGTCGTGGGTTTGGAAGGTGCTGTCTGAGGATCTTTGGTGAATTTTTGCACTGCATCTTGTAGATAGTACACACTGCTGCTACTGAGCTTCGGTGGAGGAGGGAGTGAATGCTTGTGGATGTAGTGCCAATCAAGTGAGCTGCTTTGTCCTGGATGGCGTCAAGTTTCTTGAGTGTTGTTGGGGCTGCACTCATCCAGGCAAGTGGAGAGTGCTCCATCACACTCCTGCCTTGTGCCTTGTAGATGGCAGTCAGGCTTTGAAGAGTCAGGAGGCGAATTACCCACCTAGTATTCCTAGCTTCTGGCCTGCTCTTGTAGCCAGTGTTTATGTGGTGAGTCCAGCTGAGTCTCTGGTCAACAATAATACCCAGGATGTTGATAGTGGGGGATTCAGTGATGGTAACACCATTCAATGTCAAGGGGTGGTGGTTAGATTATCTCTTATTGGTGATGGTCGTAGTCTGGCATTTCTGTGGCGTGAATGTCACTTGCCACTTGTCAGCCCAAGCCTGGATATCGTCCAGATCTTGTTGCATTTGACCATGGACTGCTTCAGTATCTGAGGAGTCACGAATGATGCTGAATATTGTGCAATCATCAGCAATCATCCCCACTTCTGACCTTATGATGGAGGGAAGGTCATTGATGAAGCAGCTCAAGATGGTTCGGCCTAGAACACTACTGAGGGACTCCTGCAGAGATGTCCTGGAGCTGAGATGATTGATCTCCATCAAACACAACCATCTTCCCATGTGTCAGGTAATGACACCAATCACTGGAGAGTTTGTCCCCGATACCCACTGATTCCAATTTTGCTAGGGCTCCTTGATACCACACTTGTCAATATCAAGGGCTGTCTCTCTCACCTCACCTCTGGAATTCAGCTCTTTTGTCCATGTTTGAACCAAGGCTGTAATGAGGTCAGGAGCTCAGTGGCCCTGGCAGAACCCAAACTGGGCATCACTGAGCAGGTTATTGCTGAGCAGGTGCTGCTTGATATCACTGTTACTGACACCTTCCATCACTTTACTGATGATCGAGAGGAGACCGATGGGGTGGTAATTGGTCGGGGTGGATTTGTCCTGCTTTTTGTGTACAGGACATACTGGGGGTCACTGAGCAGATTATTTCTGAGCCATGTAACCTGTAGGCCTCTGTCAAAGTAGTTTTTGATCTGTACATCCTTTGCTTACTATGATCTGCCTATACTGCTCATAAACAACGCTTTCCACTGTATTTTAGTATACGTGACAATAAACCAATTAAGAGTGAGAGGGGGGCTAGGGAGAGACTAGGTCCCCTTCAAGATCAGCATGGCCGTCTACATGTGGAGCTACAGGAGATGGGGGAGATTTTTAATGAATATTTCTCTTTAGTGTTTACTGAGGAAAGAATCATGGATGCTAAAGAAATAAGGGAAACAAGTGGGGATGTTTTGGACTGCATACACATTACCACAGAGGTGGTGTTTGCAGTCTTAAAGCTCATTCAGGTGTATAAATCCCCGGGCCTGATCAAGTCCACCCTCGGATGTTGTGGGAGGCTAGGGAAGAAATTGCAGAGGCCCTTGCAGAGATTTTTACTTCATCTTTAGCCACTGGTGAAGTTCCAGAAGACTGGAGGGTGGCTAATGTTGTTCCATTGTTTAAGAAAGGTAGCAAAGACAAGCCAGGGAACTACAGGCCAGTGAGCCTGACATCAGTGGTAGGCAAGTTATTGGAGCAGATACTGAGGGACTGGATCATCCAACATTTGGATAGTCAAGGTCTGATTAGGGATAGTCAGTATGGATTTGTGCGTGGCAAGTCATGTCAGACAAATCTACGGTTTTTTGAAGAGGTAACCAAGAGGACGGATGAGGGTAGGGCAGTGGATGTTGTCTATATGGACTTTAATAAGGCCTTTGACAAGGTCCCACATGGCAGACTAGTCGTGAAGGTTAGTTCGCATGGGATCCACGGAGAGCCAGTTAGTTGGATTCAAAATTGGCTCAATGGAAGGAAGCAGAGGGTGATGGTTGAAGGTTGTTTCTCGGAGTGGAGGCCTGTGACTAGTGGTGTACCACAGGGTGTCGGTGCTGGGACCTTTATTATTTGTTATTTACAGAAATGATCTGGATGTGAATGTACAAGGCATGATTAGTAAGCTTGCGGATGATACAAAATTAGGAGGAATCGTTGATAGCGAAGAAAGGTATCAAAAATTATAGAGGGACTTTCATCAGAGGGGGAAGTGGGCTGAGGATTGGCAAATGCAATTCAATACAGATAAGTATGAGGTTTTTTCCCTGAAGAAGGGTCTAGACCTGAAACGTCAGCTTCCCTGCTCCCCTGATGCTTGGCCTGCTGTGTTCATCCAGCTCTACGCCTTGTTATCTTAGATTCTCCAGCATCAGCAGTTCCTACTATCTAAGTATGAGGTGTTGCACTTTGGAAAGTCAAACCAAGGGAGGAGTTATACAGTAAATGGTAAGGTCCTGAGGAGTGTTGTGGAACAGGAGGGACCTAGGAGTACAAGTACATAGTTTGTTGAAAGCAGTGTCACAGGTAGACAGGGTGGTGAAGAAGGTGCTTAGCATGCTAGCCTTCATCAGTAGAGGCACTGAGTATAGGAGGTGAGATGTTATGTTACAATTGTACAAGTCATCGGTGAGGCCACAGTTGGAGTATTATGTACAGTTTTGGTCACCCTGTTATAGGAAAGACATAGTTAAACTGGAAAGTGTGCCAAGAAGACTTACAAGGATGTTGCCAGAACTAGTAGGCCTGAGTTATAGGGAGAGGGTGGCCAGGATAGGACTTTATTCCTTGAGATGTAGCAGAATGAGGGGTGATCTTATTGGAGATGTATAAAATCATGAGGGGTAGAAATAAGATGAATTCATAGGGATGGGGAATTGTAAATTAGAGAGCATAGGTTTAAGGTGAGATGGGAGAGATTTAAGAAGGATCTGAGGGGCAACTTCTTCACGTAGGGAGTGATGCGTGTATGGAATGGGCTGCCAGAGAAAGTGGTTGAGGCAGGTACAATAACAACATTTAAAAACCATTTGGATAGGTACATGGATGAGAAGGGTGTAGAGGGATATGGACCAAATGTGCAGTTAGAACTAGCTGAGTGGGCACCATGGCCAGCATGAACCAGTTTGGGCCGAAGGGCCTGTTTCCATGCCGCATTACCGTATGACTTTATGATTTACATCAGAAAATATAGGGTGGATAGACCCTGGTCAAAACGGTAGGTTCTAAAGGAGCATCTGAAACAGCACGAGAACTAGAAAGCTTTGAGGAAGGAATTCCAGAATTTACAGCCCAGAGCAGCTGAACCGATGGCTACTAAGGGTGAATCAAATCAACCAATTTTGCCAGCAGTTCCTCAGAACAGATATTTGTTCAGTACATTCTGCATGCACAACCAACAATCATTGTAGATAAAAGCAGCAGAACAGGAGTCCAATGTGTAAGTTACAACAAAGTCAGTTACTTACTTTGAACGGTTTCATTGAATTCTGTATTGCTGGCACCAGCCACTAGTGAAGTAGAAAGGAAAGCTTTGAGCCTCTCAACTTACAGTTTCTTAACATAAAACATTCAACATAAAACACAGCACCTGGTTCAGGACATCACACATCATCAAATTACATTCCTGATGTCCTACGCAGATCTGCGTTAACAATACCATCAGGATTGCAACGTGATCGGGGTTGACTTAATGCTTCCCAGACCGCTTCAAGCATTACAGACATTTGGGGGAAGAAAGGCAAAGAAGCAGTTAACGCAAATGGGTGGGGATAGGAAGCGGGTTCTGGCTGTGAGAAGACATTAGTTGTCATTCTTACTATCTGTGTGTGATCTTGTCTCACAACTACTTGTGGAGGCAGCAGTGCATTTTTACACAGCTAGCTTCCGCAATTCCTCTCCTGACAATGACAAAAGCAGCAAAACCAAAATTGTGCCCATTTATTTTGATCGAGCAGCTGTGAACAGGATATATAGCTGGTTCATAATTACTGAAGGTTCAGGTTGATTGTTGGTGAAACACTTTGGGACCCACTGAGGTCGTGAAAGATGATCTAAAAAAAGTGTTCATTTGCTTTTCTGCAGTGTTCACGGTAAATATAAAATCAGGAGCTAAGCTCAAATTCTCGGAAATTATTCAGACCACAAATTGATATCGTTTGCCAAAGTCATTTGTTGAGGATTGGTGCTACGGTATAGTTAAGATCAACTTCTAGGCATTGCCCAATCCAAAAGAGGTGACTAAAAACTCAATCAGAGCGGCTGAAGCAGATAGCATTAATATTTAATTGAGGGGATTAAAAACAGGAGGGTGGCTGGTGTCGGGGAGACTTGTGATAGCTACAAACAGCAGTGCAGACCAGTTGGGCTGAATGGTTCATTCTATGCTGAAGATTCTATATTAATCCACATAATTCAATAACCCGTGATTTTCTGAGAATCTGATTCATTGTTGGCTAAGTACAGAGGAAGCTTTATTCTGCAGACGGCTTTGCTGTGTCTAGGAATGTTTGATGCTGGATTCGAAAAATTCTAGTCTCTCATCTGACAAACAAATATTTACCAAACCAAATAAGCTCTCTACAATAAACTGTCAAAACTATGAAGAACAAATTGATCAAGCAGCAAAATATTTTCGACATCACTTGGCTATCATGGTGATGAGGGGCAGTTCAGCTCCCACCTCTAAACCAGCTCAGGACACAACTAATGACCAGGTCACCCCTTAAAGAACCGAAAGGACTGTGGATACTGTAAATCAGGAACGAAAACACAAGTTGCTGGAAAAGCTCAGCAGGTCTGGCAGCATCTCTGAAGAATAATGACAGTTAACGAAACATTAACTCTGATTATTCTTCAGAGATGCTGCCAGGTCTGCTGAGCTTTTCCAGCAACTTGTGTTTTTATTCCTGTTTTTAAACCTCTTAAAAAAAACAGTGGGTTACTCCAAATTCAGAACTGACTCACCTGCTGAACTAACCCCACTTGTAATTGGATGAGAAAAAGCTGCAAAAAGAAACAAATGTTGTATCAGGTATTTACAAGAAATGGGAAAGCATTGAGTAATTAAGATGCTCCATGTGAGATATCAGTACAGGAGGAGGTCATTTAGTCCCTCACACCTGTCCCACTGTCTATTACATTATGATTTCAAACCCCTTGACATCCTTATCCAGTAGTAAGTTTAACTGATTCCAGACTAAAATTTCAACTGGCCCCCAACATTGAGAATTTTGAAATTTTAGAATCCTATCACTGTGGAGAGATGCTTCCTGACTTCACTCCCAGTCTAGTTCTAATTTTAAGACTGCACCCTTTATACTAGAACTCCTTCACAGATCAAGTTGTTTCTCTGCATTTACTCTTTCCAGTTTGTTGATTTAAGATAACCCTTGAAAGCTCTAAATGCAGGAGAAAGTGCCAGCAACGACCCAGTGGGCAGCACTTTTGCCCACGTCATGAGGCTTCGGGTTCAACACAGACTCCGTGGTTCAGTGCCAACACTGTTAGAAGTGACATCTTTCTTAGGAGATTTTAAACCAACAGTTGGATGACTGCAAAAGTTCTCATGACACAATGTGGAAGAGCAGGGGAGTTTCCCCAAAGACCCTGGGGGTGCACAGTGGCTCAGTGGTTAGCACTGCTGCCACACAGCACCAGGGAACCAGATTCAATTCCTGCCTCGGGCGACTGTCTGTGCAGAGTTTGCACATTCTCCCTGTGTCTGCGTGGGTTTCCTCCGGGTGCTCCGGTTTCCTACCGCAGTCCAAAGATGTGCAGGTTAGGTGGATTGGCCATGCTAAATTGCCCAGAGTGTTCAGGGATGTGTAGATTAGGTGAGTTACAGGGAAAAGGGGTCGGGAGATGGATCTGGGTGGGATGCTCTTTGGGGTGGCAGTGTGGACTTGTCGGGCTGAAGAGCCTGTTTCTACACTGTAGGGATTCTATGATTGATTCTGCAAATATCTCTCGGTCAGTGCCATAAAACAGATTAGTTGCTCATTACCAAGTTGTTGTTTGAGCGCGCTTTCTGGGCACAACTGTTTGATGTAGTTCCTATACTACAACAATGACTACACTCTAAATGTACTTCATTGGTTTTGAACTTTCTGCTGGTTGACAGACATGTTATTAAAAAAAAAAAGACGTGCATTTGTAAGTCTGCATCAATTTTATGCATACTATCCTCAATTTAACCCGTTAAGTTCTGGTAACTGGCAACTCTCATATACTTAATTACTGACCATTCAGTCCTTAGCAACTGGAGAATAAATTACAGCAGATGCTGGCATCTGTACTGAAAACAACAAATGCTGGAGATATGGGTCAGACAGCATCTGCAGAGAGAGACAGCAAGCTAACATTGAGCCTAGATGACTCTTCAGAGCTGAATTGAAGTTTGGAGGGGGGCAACATTTATGCTGTTGTTTTGGGGTGTGGGGGTTTGCGGGTATAGGGTGCTGGTCTGCTGTCTGATTATCTAGTTTCTGAGATGATAGCACAGTTGAACCAAAAGAAATGTTGTCAACTGCTGCAAAACACTAAATAATGGGGGAAATGTTCCACTGTAGTGGCAATGCAGAAGCCTCTGTTTGAGATGAATGGTTCCATCCTCAATTTGGCATTAAACCTGTAATAAGGTTATGCAATCTGCCACACCATTAGCTCAAAAATAGATACAGACTTGTGAAACTAGCCAGGGTTTTCAATTGGCTGGAGATATAGACACATGAAAAGTAAAAACGAGAGCTGTTTGTGGTTTCCTCCACCCCAACCCTCTCACAGTCAACATGTGGATTATCACATTCCGAATGCCCCAACACTGAGGGTGACTTGCATTCTTACCGAAGCAACAGCTCCTACTTTTAAGAGAAATGGGAACACTTAAATTAGATTCACTCATATTTACAAATGGCAATCAGTCTCCTTATTTATGTAGCTCCATCTTAGCAGTTTCCATTTTTTTCAGGTTGAGATGCTGGGCATAGTTACATTCTCCTTCTCTCCCCCGCAAACTCCACACAGGATATATTCTGGAACCCACAGGGATCTATTTTAAGAGGTTCTGGGATGGAACGGAGTCTAAAATTGCTCACCATTTCAAACATTCTCCTCAGTAAGAACCGTTTTCGAATCCGGAGTGACCGGGGAAAATTTAGCTCATAGCACAGGGTGGGAGCAAATAGGAAATAATACATGTCTAGAAAACAAATGGAAACAAAATCAAAAACATCAAATAAGGGGAGGCAGTTAAAGTAAAAGAAACAAAGGATCAGAATGGCAGGGAAGGAAACATGCCGTATGCCTGAGTTTGGACCTACATGGTTCCCAACCTCATCTCATTAGGCGACATGCAACTTACCTTTGAAATGGCGCACACAATCTGTACCACCAGACTCCTCGGAGCAGCATGCTTAATATATCGTTAAAGACTTACCAAAAACTTCAAGGATAATTAAAAAACTGGCAATAAATCCTAGAATAACTGTTGTGCAATATAGAACATTGCTGCACAAAGACATATTGCTGGAAGTTTTTCATTTTGCACTCATTGGTATGATTCACAAGAATACTAAAGTAAGGTGAGAAACCAGCATTTCTCCCATGAGGAGAGCACTGATTGGTTGGCAAGTAGGATCTGATTGGCAAAGCTTTTACTATGGAGAATGTACCAGTTAATGATGATCGACAGTTAACCGCCAGCATGTTTAAATTTTAAATGAGGTCGTCGATTCTGATTGGTCAAGGCATTACCCTGAGAAATGAATCAGCAAATGGGTGTCACCTATTTTCTTGAGTGAAACATGTGCGGAGTGGACTTGTTGTGTTTGCAAAGAACAGGATTCTCATTTTACAATGTAACTTCCAGTACAGCAAACAAGCTGGCAATTAATCAGCATTCACCCCTCAATACAAATGCTGGCTGCCCTGCCCTCCACCGCCGTGCTCCCACACATTGATTTTCTTGCAAATTTCATCTTTCAACAATATCGCAATCTTATAACAGTGGGGGCAATTTGGTGCGTTGTACCTGTTCTAGCTCTTTGAAGGAGTAATTCAATACGCACCCCTGATCTTTTCCACTGCTTACAATTTTGTTCTCTTTTGGGAGGTGTATTTCCAATTTCTGTCTCTAAGTTATTACTGAACTTGTTGTTTCTATCCCTCATTCAACTTGTGCACTCCAGATTATACTAACTCATCGTGTAAATCAGTTTGCTCCAATTCCCCCACCTCCCCTATTACCAATTCATCCATCAGTTGAAGGAGTTTTTCTTCAACGTCCTCTAGTAAAACCAGGGACCTCTTGAGGGTACTATATGAAAAGCACAATGTTTTCCTTCTTGCTTTCAAAACAACAACATAGGGATAACTAAGTATAATATAAATTATCTCAAAGGGTTAATCTCACCTTTCCCTGTTAAGTGATATTCTTAAAAAAAAGTCCTCAAAACAGCTCAACAAAAGACGGTTCTACCAGAGATAAAAGGTACTGCAGATGCTGGAGAATCCGAGATAACAAGCATGGGGCTGGATGAAGGGTTTAGGCCCGAAACGTCAAGTTTTCCTGCTCCTATGATGCTGCTTGACCTGCTGTGTTCATCCAGCCCCATGCTTGTTATCTCTACCTTCATCCCTCATCTCCATCAGTCGCCCCAACAAGACTTTTTCCAGTCCCTTCATAAATTACAAAGACTTGCAGATTATAACCACCAGGGGGCAGAGTAAGCTTATTTACTGCATCCCACACAAAGCTGACACTGTAACTATTCACTGTAACATGTCCAACATATTGCTTGCTCCATTCCAATCCAGGAATTCACAAGTCATTTCTGCCTGCCAGGAAAGATGTGTCATAAGAAAAATGTTAGGCAACCCAAACCCTAGTATGAGGGAACGTTACCACACTGGCTTTGTTTTTCCCTATTGAGAAAACTAGGAGGTGATCTCACTGAAGTTTATGCTAACAGAAGCACAAATTTATTTGGGCAATTTAAATTTCTTCACTCTGACAAAGGATTCAAATGAAGGGGAATAAGCTGATTGATTTAGCATTACTTCTTAATACGTAATTTAATACAAAAGGTTATTAATGCTCAAAACAGAAATGAGGGCTGGCAGATAGATTATGTTTCGAGAGATTCGGGAGGATAACTTTTAAAAAGTATTTATTCTTGGGATGCAGGAATTCCTGCTAAGGCTGACATTTACAGACCACTCCCAACTAGGAGGAAACGTAGTTTGGTAATACAGCTTGCTTACTTCAGAGGTTAAGAGTCAGCTACCTAATATGGGGTGGGTGTCACACATCAACGAGAAAAGGAAGGAGAGATTTTACAATGACCCATTAATTTGGTCATCACTTTTACTTGGATTCAAAGCTGAATTCAAATTCAAAAAACTCAAGACTGCATCTGAACTTGCACTATTTTGGATGAGTAGTCCAGTAACATAACCATCAGACAACTGCATCCAAATGCTAATCTTTAGCAAATGGATTGACTTTTGGCTTAGTGGGCTTTAGCATTTCATTAACAGCAAACAGCTTTGGTAGATGTTTAGAGCCATATTTGTAGCACAGCATTGGAGGGAACCATGTACTCCACCATGCCAGTGCTGGCTGTTAATTGTAAATATTTCCTAAGCAACCTGTTCAGAGGGGTTATGGTACATCTCTGAAGTAGGTGGGAGTTGAATCCAGACTTTATTCTTTTATTCATTCACGGGATGAGGACGTCACTGGCTAGGCAGCATTTATTGCCCATCCCTAATTGCCCAGAGGGCATTTCAGAGTCAACCACATTGCTGTGGGTCTGGAGTCACATGTAGGCCAGACCAGGTAAGGATGGCTGTTTCCTTCCCGAAAAGGCATTAGTGAACCAGATGGGTTTTTCCAACAATTGACAATGGATTCATGGTCTTATTTATTGAATTCAAATTCCATCATCTGCTGTGGCAGGATTGAAACCCAGGTCCAGAACGTTATCAGAGTCTCTAGATTAACAGTCCAGCAAAAATACCACTAGGCTATCACCTTCCAATGCATCACAAAGCCCGTCCAGCTATTAATTGTTGATAGAACATTTCTAATCAATCTGTTCAGATTTGTTATAATGCCCCTCTGGAGCAGGGTGAGCTTGAACCCAGGCCCTACCTTTGAGCCAGAAGATCTGGGTTCAAGTCCTACCTATCTTGGAGATGTCATAATAGGTCTGAACAAGTTAATTAAAAAATAAATGAAAACTGTGCTAGTTCTGTTTGGTGCCCATGCTTGTGGTGTGTGTCACTGTGAAGTGTGCAGAGATTTGGGTCTAGTTTGATCCCTCATCCCCTGGCTCTCAGAATTAAAAACACCAACTCTCTGCTGGAATAATCAGAACGAAATTCCACTGCACTACAATTTCATTTTATTTAAAATACATACCTTTTGTCCCTTAAAAGATGCAAAAGCCTCGGCTTCAATCATCTCAAGGTGACGGTATTCCATCATTCCTCTGCCCAAGAGAATTCCAACTCCCTGTCTCTCTAACTACTGATAATTGCAGCTGATTGTGAGCATTGATACGTTTGTCTAATAAAACTAAGTCAAATGTGAACATAAATCAAGTCAAGTAAAGAATTACTCAAATCTTATTTCAATGCAGGACAGCTGCAGGGCCTTAATGCACTGTTCTTGCTCCAATATTTATAGAATCCATAGAATAGAATCCCAACAGTATGGAAACAGGTCATTCAGCCCAACAACTCTACACCGATCCTCCAAAAAGCATCCCACCCAGACCCATTCCCCTAGTCTATCCCTGTAACCCTGCATCCCCCCTGGCTAACCCCACATCCCTGAACACTATGGGTAATTTAGCATGGCCAATCCACCTAACTTGCACATCTTTGGACTGTGGGAGGAAACTGGAGCACACGGCAGAAACAGGGAGAATGTGCAAACTCCACACAGGCAGTCACAGGAGTGTGGAATCAAACCCGGGTCCCTGGCACTGTGAGGCAGCGGTGCTAACCACTGAGCCGCCACATATTCTGCATTGCTTCCGAACATCAACCATCATACAGGACAAAACAAAGTAGTAGTTACTGAATTGTTAAGTTGAAGCTTCACACTAATAAGGCTTACTCTTGAGCCACACTTTTTTGTAAATCCATATTTCATGGACCTGACATTGGCTTTCTTTAACTCAGTTAAACTTACCCCCCGCCACCTCACTCTCCTGAAGGCAATTGGCCATCAGCTGGTCAAGACAGTTCCCATTCTTTATTTGGAGCAAACTCAAACCCAACTACAACGAAACACTTGCTAGTAAGAAGTTACACAGTGATGAGGAATTTAGTCATGCCAATAGTTATCCTGAACACACACACAAGCTAACAAATGTTCAAGTCAAACTTGTCTTTGATAGAGAACAGATAAGCTTTGGATTTGAGAGAAATTTTTCTTTGCTTCAGTGGAGATTCAATGAAAGGAGCAGCAAGGACAAATGTTTAAAGAAATGATCAAGGCAATCCAGTGACAATATGAGAATACGACAGAAGCTTTATGATTCACTATGAAATGTTCCGCGAGCAACTGATAATCAAAGACATCGTGAAATATCAAAATTAAATTATAGCAAGTCATGGTGACAAGGAGTTAAACTGTGCAATTTATTTGGATAAAAACACTTGAATTATACCAGGACATTTAATCACGGTGACTTATGGAATTGTACAGTACAGGAGGATATTCAGCCTATTGTGTGCTGGCTCTCCGAAAACCTACCCAATTAGTTTCACTCACCTGCTTTTTACACATCATCTTGCAAATTTTACATCTTTTGCTTTCTCCCATAATCAGCATTTGCCCCCAGGACAAACAGCAGGCTGGGGCAAGACATTTACTAGAGAATGCACACTGATTCCCAACTCTACACAAAACATCTGCAATGCTTCCAAAGTACAACATACCGAAGACAAATTATTGACTGAACCACAGTGGCAGCAGAAGTTCTCATCCACAGGCATGCCACAGAAAGTGTCCCTGCTTTAGTCCAGGTATTTGTTCGGCCTTTTCTCTCCTTCCCTTGCTCACCTGTTAAATTACACCCTATGACAAAGTCAATCTCAGATTGTCAAAACGTCAACAACCAGGACTTTACAGTCAGAGGTGTACAGCACAGAAACAGACCCTTCCGTCCAACTCATTAAGGCTGACCAGATATCCTAAACAAATCTAGTCCCATATCCCTCTAAACCCTTCCTACTCATATACTCATCCAGATGTCTTTTAAATGTTGCAATTGTACCAGCCTCCATCACCTCCTCCAGCAGCTCATTCCATACACGTACTACTGTCTGGTTAGAAAAGTTGCCCCTTGGGTCTCTTAAATCTTCCCCCCCCCTCACCTTAAACCTATGCTGTCCAGTTTTGGACTCCTCTACCCTGGGGGAAAAAGGCCTTGACTATTCACCCTATCCCTGCCTCTCATGATTTTATAAACCTCTATAAAGGTCACCCGGCAGTCTATGATGCTCCAGAGAAAATAGCCCCCAGTCTATTCAGCACCTCCATGTAGCTCAAACCCTCCAACCCTGACAACATCCTGGTAAATCTTTTCTGAATCCTTTCAAGTTTAATAACATCTTTCCTATAGCAAGGAGACCAGAATTGAACACAGTATTCCAAAAGACTAAAATCATAAAACCCTTCTCACCTCTGTACGTCAGGTTCCCTGGATACACGACTACTGATTGCACTGCTTCACCATTCTCTTTCAAACCCGGAGCTACAAAACAAATCAAAGTTATTCCAGCACTGCTACAGCACAAATCTAAATATTGTTATAGTTAGTGCAAACTGTTTACATTAAACTGATGAATACACTCTGAAGAATCTCACTGCAGTTCACATACTATAAATCCTTAGCTTCTGCAGGTGGCACCCTCCTACATGTGATGAAATTAGAGGCATTAGACTCGGTTTTTTGAGGAAATGGTTTAAGGAAAGCAGCAATGACACTGCTCACAACCTCCTTCAGCAAGAATAAGTAGGATTTCTTTAAAATGTTCTGATTTGGTGCAGAGTGAGGATGACGTTCTTGCATAATTGAACCGGAATTTAGATGAACTAATATGATGCAAGTCTTCCTTTTTTGTTGGATGTGAGGAATGTGAATTTGTAAGAAATTACTTTGGCATTGTCAATATTAACACCTTGTGAATATGGACCTAGTCGACAAAACATTAACTGGCAAATGTCACGCTGTGTCACAGGAGGTCTTCGTCATGTTTTAAAACTCCCTGGACTTGGGAGAACAGGCCAGAAGACAGATTTTCAGAATAAGGGGAGGGCCACGGAGGCTCATTTGTCGAGTACATTCGAGACAGTGATCAACTGATTTCTACACATTAAAATATCACAGGATAAGGACCTCAATTTCAAAAACATGAATGGTCTACTCTCTATTTTCTACGTCTTTAAATTAGAACGTCAAACTCTCCCCAGCTCACACTGATTCTTGAGTATAGTACAGGGAATCCTGAATTGTTTAAAAAAAGCGCTTCATGGTTTCAGGTGGACATACATTGTCCCAGAAGAATTCTATTCACGAACTGAACAAAGCCTGCCCTTAGAAAATCAAAACATCTGACCATTTATCTTACAGTGTTTCTTGTGCACAATTTGGCTGCTGGGTTTGTTGTTTTAAACAAGTGACAGCACTTTGAAACAGCATTTTATTTGATGGTTCAAGGATGTGAAAAATGCTGGACTGTATAAAGTCTAGTTCAATCATGTTATTGTTGGGTGGGGGCTGTCTCTGTTGTAGCCACCACGGGAGCCTTTGATGCTAACAGTACACGATCTAACCAGTTCAGAGCTTCGATGCCCAAAACTGTCAGCCTTCAGTGTGAACACTGAAGAGAAAAAAAAAAGCACCGTAAAAGAACCATCGAAAGTTTACAGCATCTGCCTGATCCACTTTCCAGCATTTCATCCACTGGCTCTGCAGGATTTGGCTCTAGGTGCTTAGTCAGACACCTCTAAAGTTGAGGATTTCTGCCTCTATCCTCTCATCTTCCCTCTAACCTTTTTACTATAAACTTATGCCCCCCACCACCCCCTGAAGCTTTCTAAGGTAATTTGGCGCCCCATCCATGCTATTTAGGCTGCTGTCAATTTTAATCATAGAATCCCTGCTGCGTGGAAGGAGGCCATTTGGCTCATTGAGTCCACACCAGCCCTCTGAACAGCATCCCAGCCAGACCCACCCCTTATCCTATCCCTGCATTTTCCACCCTAGACACTATGGGCAATTTAGCATAGCCAATCCATCTCACCTGCACATCTTTAGACGATGCACCTCAATCAAATCTCCCTTAGGCCTCCTCTGTTCCAAGGTGGAGGATCCCAGCCTATCTAATCTTTCCTCATAGCTGCATTTTTCCAGTCCTCGCAATCTCCTCATAAGTTTCCTCTGTAGCCCCTCTAGTGCAATTACATCCTTTCTGTAATGAAGTGACCACAACTGCACACAGTACTCAAATTGTGCCCTAACTAATCACTTTTACCAATAATTATTCAGCCCTAATTTTCCAAATGGTTATTTTTAAATACAGGTTCCAATGTTACATACTAACTTCCAAATGGGCAGGTGGGGAACCAATGTCAGAGCTACTGGTCTTGAACTGGGCTTTTTCCATGGACATGTAGTGGACTCTCCTCCCTAATTGGAAGGCCCCACAAGCTAGAGGGGGACAGGGGACAGAACAGACCCTCCGGCCCACGATGTTGTGCCGACCTATTATCCTACTAAGATCAAATTTCCCTGCATACCCTACATTCTACTATCATCCATGTGCCTATCCAAGAGTCGCTTAAAAGTGTCTAAAGTACCTGACAAGCCTTTGCATCTGCATGCCTTTCCAATTTCTCCAACGCTGTAACTCCTTCACGGAGACTGTTACTAAGTACCATCCTATCATTTTATTGCGCACATGATCACAATATCAATACTTCACATTAACCACAGCTTAAATATTTACAGGTAACCCAATTAAAATGTCACTTAATAGCACAGCCTTACACCATCTCTAAAAACAAATTAAGCTGCTGGGTACACCGTTACACATATCAACACCACTGGGACATGTTGTCAAGCCCAACTTAAGCCCAGAGAACACCAACAAAATTACAGCAGTAAGAATGCAGTGTCTTTCCCTGAAACAGTAACATGGTCTCTTTTCAGTTGTTTTTCAGTATTAGCATTTAAATGTTACAGCAAAGAAACAGGTCCTTCAGTCAGTCAAGTTTTGTAATTTGTCTGGAGTTACCAGCCTTGCTCATTTTCTCTTTATACCCTTTCACTATTTTCACTCTTCAAATAACCATCTGATTTATTCTGACATTAATTTATTGGACTGGCCTCAAAAACAGTTTGCACTCTGACCACGTTCTGTGTGAAGTCTTCACTTTAATGATTTGAGATTATTGATATGGAAAGACACACGGCACATGAAGCAGCTGAGTGAAAACAATCAATCAATACCAATCCAACCAGAAAGAAACACGCTATGAGATATACAAGGTGTAGAACTGGGTGAACACAGCAGGCCAAGCAGCATCAGAGGAGCAGGAAGGCTGACGTTGCGGGCCTAGGCCCTTCTTCAGAAATGGGGGAGGGGAAGGGGGTTCTGAAATAAATAGAGAGGGGGGGGGGAGGCAGATAGAAGATGGATAGAGGAAAAGATAGGTGGAGAGGAGGCAGACAGGTCAAAGAGGGGGTGGAGCCAGTAAAGGTGAGTGTAGGTGGGGAGGTAGGGAGGAGATAGCTCAGTCTAGGGAGGACAGAAAGGTCAAGGGGGCGGGATGAGGTTAGTAGGTAGGAGATAGGGGTGGGGCTTGAGGTGGGAGGAGGGGATAGGTGGGAGGAAGGACGGGTTAGGGAGGCGGGGATGAGCTGGGCTGGTTTTGGGATGCGGTAGGGGGAGGGGGGATTTTGAAGCTTGTGAAGTCCACATTGATACCATTGGGCTGCAGGGTTCCCAGGCTGAATACGAGTTGCTGTTCCTGCAACCTTTGGGTAGCATCGTTGTGGCACTGCAGGAGGCCCAGGATGGACACATCGTCTGAGGAATGGGAGGGGGAGTTGAAATGGTTTGCGACTGGGAGGTGCAGTTGTTTATTGCGAACCAAGTGTAGGTGTTCTGCAAAGCGGTCCCCAAGATCCTGCTTGGTTTCCCCGATGTAGAGGTGGCCACAACAGGAACAGCGGATGCAGTATACCACATTGGCAGATGTGCAGGTGAACATCTGCCTGATGTGGAAAGTCTTCCTGGGGCCTGGGATGGGGGTGAGGGGGGAGGTGTCGGGGCAGGTGTAGCACTTCCTGCGGTTGCAGGGAAAAGTGCCGGGTGTGGTGGGGCTAGAGGGGAGTGTGGAGTGGACAAGGGAGTCACAGAGAGTGTGGTCCCTCCGGAAAGCAGATAAGGGTGGGGAGGGAAAAAATGTCTTTGGTGGTGGGGTCAGTTTGCAGATGGCAGAAGTGTCGGAGGATGACGCATTGGACAGAGACAGGCTATGTTAGGTTTGCTTGTTTCATATCTTCACAAGGTCAGAAGTCACACAACACCAGGTTACAGCCCAGCAGGTTTATTTGAAAACTGAAGCTTTTGTCAGGTCACCTGACAGAGGAGCAGTGCTCCAAAAGGGGTTTGTGATTTCAAATAAACCTGCTGGACTATAACCTGGTGTCATGTAACTTCTGACCTTGTCCACCCCAGTCCAACACCAGCACTACCACATCTTATCTTTACAGACACACGATGCACTGGAAAAAAAAAAAATCACCGAGTTAGTCTGCAGGTAGATTAAGTGACTAAGAAGGCTAATGGAATGTTGCTATTTATTGCAAGAGGAATTGAATATAAAAGTTGATACTTTGCCAGAGCTGTACAGACCACACCTGCAGTACAGCAACAGAAGCAAAATACTGTTGATGCCGGAAGTCTGACATAAAGTTAACGTGCACTGGAACCACAGGAAGTGGGGGAAGATCCTTAATAATTACATTGTATCTGTATTTGCCGAGGAGAAGGACATGACTGACGCTGAGGTCAGGGATGAGTGTGTGAATACTTTCGAGAATGTCAACATATTAAAGGAGGAAGTTTTGGGTGTCCTAAATTGCATTAAGATAGACAAGTCCCCAGGGCCAGATGGGATCGATCCAAGGTTTCTGCGAGAGGCAATGGAAGAAATAGCTGGGACATTAGCAGATATCTTCACATCCTCTTTGACCACAGGCAAGGATTCAGAGGACTGGAGATTAGCCAATGTTGTTTCCTTGTTTAAGGAAGGAAGCAAGGATAATCCATGAAATTATAGGCTGGTGAGTCTGACGTCTCTGGTGGGGAAGCTCTTGAAGAAGATACTGAGGAACAGGGCATATGCACATTTGGAAAAAATACAGACTAGTTAATGACAGGCAGCATTGTTTTGCACAGGTAAGGTCATGTCTCACCAACCTGATCGAATTTTTTGAAGACGTGACAAAGCTAATTGATGAGGGAAGGGCTGTGGATGTAGTTTATATGGACTTTAGAAGGGCATTTGATAAAGTCCCACATAGCAGCTTGGTACAAAAACTAAAATCACATGGGATTTAGGGTGGGCTGGCTAGATGGATAGAAAACTGATTTGGTCATAGTAGACAGAGGGCAGCAGTGGAAGGGTGTTTTTCAGAATGGAGACCAGTAACTATTGGGATCAGTCTTAGATCCTCTGGTGTTTGTAGTATATATAAATGATCTGCAGGAAAATCTGGGTGGTCTGATTAGTAAGTTTGCTGATGACACGAAGATTGATGGATTTTTTGGTAGTGCCAACGATTGTGAAAGTATACAACAGGATATAGATAGATTGGCACATTGGCCACAGAAATGCCAGATGGAGTTTAATCCACCAGACAAATGCGAGATGATGCATTTTGGAGGATCAAATTTATATGTGAATTATACCGTTAAATCCTTCAGAATATTAACATACAGACAGATCTGGGCATGTGGGTCCACAGTTCCCTAAAAGTGGCAAAACAGGTAGCCAAGGTGATTAAGAAGGCATATGGCAAGCTTGCCTTCATCAGCCAGGGCATGGAGTACAAGAGTTGACAAAACATACTGCAGCTATATAAAACCCTGGTCAGGCATTTGGAGTATTTTGTGCAGTTTTCGTTGTGGAAGCTTTGGAGAGAGTGCAGAGAAGGTTCACCAGGGATGTTGCCCAGTCTCGAGGGCATTGGCTATGAGGAAAGGTTAAAAAGGCTAGGATTGTTTTCACTGGAAAGACGGCGGCTGAGTGGAGACTTGATAGACATCTACAAATTATGAGAGAAGTAGATAGGGTGGATAGTCAGAGGCTTTTTCCCCCCAGAGCTGAAGCTTCTATTCCAAGGGGGCACAGGTTTAAGGTGAGAGGGGGAAAGTTTAAGGCAGATGTGTGAGGGAAGTTTTTCATGCAGAGTGGTAGAAGCCTGGAATGGACTGCCAGAGAAGGTGGTGGAAGTAGGCACATTAGTGACATTTAAGCAGCATCTGGATGGTTACATGAAAAGGGAGGGAATAGAGGGATATGGACCGAATAAGGGCAGAAGGTTTGTTTTTCAGTTTAGTCAGGGCATGATGATCGGCACAGGCTTGGAGGGCCAAAGGGCCGGATCCTGTGCTGTACTTTTCTTTAGTTTAAGAGGTATCTTGACAAATACATGAACAGGAAGGGAATCGGGGATATGGACCACAAAGAGGCAAAGTGCTTTTTTTCAGATAGGCATCATGGGTTGGTGCAGGTTTGGTGGGCCGAACAGCCTGTTCCTGTGTTGTATTGTTCTTTGTATCCATTGAAATTCATAAGAATAAGAGGCAGTCTTATTGAAATACACAAGGTCCTGAAGGGACTTGATGGGGGGATGGGGGTGGCAGGTGCTGAGAAATAGTTTCCCTTGTGGGAAAGACTAAAACTAGGCAATAGCTTAAAAATATTAGGTATAAAATTTGGAACTGATGAGAAGGAAGTTTTTTCCTTCTCAAAATGGAGTCTTGGGAATTCTCTCTCCCAAACAGTGGCAGAGATGGGCTCATTGGATATTTTAAGGCAGAAGTAGATAGGTTCTTGACTAACAAAGGAGTCAGTGATCATCAGGGGTAGACAAATATGTAGAGTTGAGGCCACAATCAGATCAACCATGATCTACTGAATGGCACAACACACAAGGGAGAGGGGGTGCTGGATGGCTGACTCCTGCTCTTAGTTCACATTTTTGTAACTAGCTCTGCTTCTCTCACGGCCTTGGCCGAGGTGTTCCAGCACTTTATTTCCCCCCTCTTTTGGTAATTATATGTTTGGAGTTGCAAAAGGTATTATAATCCCAAATCTTAGATGCTCACCTGACAAAGATCTCACCAGAGTCTTCACTTTTGCTCGGCGTAATTCTCGACACCACTTGTTTACATCTTTGTATGAGTAGAGTTTCAGAAACTGAATGGTGTAGCACATCAGTGCCAACACAGCGCCCACTATAGAACAAGAAACAAGGTCACTGAGAACAACACATATTAGAAACTAGGCAGAGAACAGGGTCTTTCAGATCTAGCGATGTGGGAGGAGACCAGATGAAAAAAATACAAAAGGAGGAATAAAAGTGGGCCACTCGGCCCTTCCAGCCTGCTCTGCCTTTGAATAAGGTAGTAGCTGATCTAATTTTAATCTCAACTCTACATTCCTCCAAATCCCTGATAATCTTTCATCCCCTTGATAACCAAGAATAATATCTAACTCTGCCTTAAATCTATTTAAAGATTTTGCATCCATTGCTTTTTGAGGAAGGGAATTGTAAAGATACTTATCCCTAAGAGAAAAAAAAAATCTCTCAATGTTTGGAATAGGCACCCCCTTGTTTTTAAACAATGAGCCCCCAGCTCTAGATTCTTCCACAAGAGGAAACATCATTTCCACGTCCACAAGATAAAGTCCCCTCAGGATCTTATGTTTCAATTAAATCACCTGATTCTTCTGAACTCCAGAGGATACAGGCCTAGCCTGTCTAATCCTTCCTTATAAGGCAATCTGCTCATTCCAGGTATTAGTCTAGTAAACTCTCTGAACTGTTTCCAATGCCCTAACTTCTGTAAATATGGTGACCTGTACTGCACACAACATTCCAGTTGCAGTATCACCATTGCCCTGTAAAGTGCAGTATAACCTCCCTACTTTTATGTTCAATTTCCCTCACTGACATTCTATTTGCTTTCCTGGTTACTTGCTGTACCTTCAGACTAACCTGTGGTTCATGCACTTGGACATCCAGAGCATTCTCTCAAGTCTGCAACCTCTCACCATTTAGATGAAGTGCTTTTCTTTGTTTCTGCCAAAATGAATAATTTCACATTTTTCCACATTTCCAGTGAACTTAGTTTCACTGAGTGGGCAACCTATATCCCTTTGTTAGCTCCTTATGTCCTCTTCACAACTCACTTTCCTATCAATAGGCTAACAGCTGGTATGAATGGATTGCCTATCAATGTGTCACCAGCAAGTTCAGCTACCATACCTTGGCCCCTTCATCTGAATCATTTCTATAATTTGTAAAGAGATGAAACCCCAGCACTGACCCCTGTGGCACACCACTAGGGACACCTACCAGCCAGTGAAAATCCCATTTATTCCTACACTTTGCTTACTGTTAGCAAGCCTAGATATCCCAGTAAAGCAAATTTGCTTTTAAGAGAAAAAAAAAGTCTTGGGATAAGGGCATCGCTGGCAAGCCTAGCATTTGGTGCTTATCCTCAATTGGCCTGGAGGTCATTACCCTAACTCATGTCAAGGGTAACAATGAGCCACCTCCTCAAAATGGTGTAGAACATCTAGTGCAAGCTCGCATACAGGGAAGATGTTCCAAGAATTTGCTCCAACAGTCAAGGAATGATGTGGTATTGTACTTCAAAAACAGAATGAAACATGCGTCAATAATCAGGTCAGAGATGGCAGCAATGTTAAAGTTGCTAACCTTGCTGCGCTACAGCAGATGGTCAAGTTTTGATTGACCAAACAGCCTTTTCTCACCTCAGTGGATGTGCACGTCTCCAAATTACAGAAAAGATTGAGGCCTTTGACGAAGGAAAAAGGTGATTTGTGATAACAAGGTGTGGAGCTAGATGAACACAACAGACCAAGCAGCATCATAGGAGCAGGAAAGCCTGACGTTTCGGGCCTAGACCCTTCATCAGAAATGAAGGGTCTAGGC
>JAHRHZ010000033.1:1210863-1261624 GCA_024137785.1 Ginglymostoma cirratum
TTTCTAAAGAAGGGTCTAGGCCCGAAACATCAGCCTTCCTGCTCCTCTGATGCTGCTTGGCCTGCTGTGTTCATCTAGCTCTACACCTTGTTATCTCAGATTCTCCAGCATCTGCAGTTCCTGCTATCTCCCCACACCAATGTTGCTGCTCAGTTCTGATTGGGAAACCCTCTTCTAGAATCCTCAGCTCAGAGTAATCCACTACATGGCAAGACCAGCCGGAGTAATTTTCTGTTTTAGTTTCATTGATACAGTATCATGCATATTATATTGCTGGTCCAGTAATCTAGAGAAAATGAGGTCAGATCCCACCATGATAGTCTGAGAATCTAAACTGAAAGCATCTGCAAATAAAAATATCAGTAAATATGAGCATGCAGCTTTCAGACAGTTGTAAAAATCCAATTCGTTTATACAATGCAATAGAGCACAGGAACAGGCCCTTCGGCCCACCAAGTCTATATCAATTCCTAATCCTTTAGACCCGCTACTTGTTGCGATGCACGGTATCCATCCCTGTTCCCTTACATTCATGTGTCTATCAAGATATGCTGTAAACGTTGCTAACGTGTCTGCTTCCACCACTCCACTGGCAGTGCATTCCAGGCACCCACCACCCTCTGTGAGAAGTTTTCCCTGCACTTCTCCCCTAAACTTTCCCCTGCTCGCTTTGAACCTGTGCCCTCTTGTAGTTGACCTTTTCACTCTTTTGGAAAGAAAGTCTCTGACTATCCACCCTATCTATGCCTCTCAATTCTTTTTAGACCTCTGTCAGGTCGCCCCTCAGCCTCCGTCTTTCCAGTGAAAACGATCTGAATTTGTCCAACTTTTCCTCATAACTAAAACCCTCCAGACCAGGCAAAATCCTGGTAAACCTTCTCTGCATCTTCTCCAAAGCATCCAAGTCATTCTGGTCGTGTGACTACTAGAACTGAATGCAATATTCCAGATGTGGCCTAGCTAAAGTTTGATACAGCTGTAACATAACTTGCCAACTTTTATATTCAATGCCGCGGCTGATGAAAGCAAACATGCTCTCTGCCTTCTTGACCACCTTATCCACCGGTGGACCTGTACACCCAGATTCCTCTGTATGTCAATGCCCCTGACGGTTCTGCCATTTCTCTGGATTAAACTCCATCTGCCATTTTTCTGCCCAAATCTGCAATCTATATCCCACTGTATCCTTTGACAATCTTCTTCACTGACCTGCAAACTTACTAATCACACCACCTACAATTTCCAACGGATCACATATATATTACAAACCAAGGTCCCAGCACCAAACTCTGCAGAACACCAGTAGCTATTGATCACCATTCCAAAAAGCACCCTTCCACCGCTACTCTCTCTTCTATGAGCAAGGCAGATCTGGATCTGTATCCTCTAAAAAAACTCGAAGAACTGCGGATGCTGTAAATCAGAAACAAAAACAGAAACTGCTGGAAATGCTCTGCAGGTCTGGCAGCATCTATGAAGAGAAATCAGCATTAACACTTCCGAACAAGGGTCACTGGACCCAAAGTGTGAACTCTGATTTCTCTTCACAGAAGCTGCCAGACCTGCTGAGCTTTTCCAGCAATTTCTGTTTTTCTTTCTATATCCATGTAGCCAGCTCACCCCAGATTCCATGAGACTATCTTCTGCACCAGCCTGCCATGACGTACCTTATCAAAAGCCTTACTGAAGTCCATGTTGACAACATCCACTGCCCTTCTCTCATGTATCCTTCTTGTCACTTCCTGAAAAAACGCAATCAACTTGGTGACACGTGACCTTCCCTGCACAAACCCATGATGCTTTTCACCAACAAGTCCATTTGCTTCCAAATGTGAATAAATCCTGTCTCTCAGTATCTTCTCCAACAGCTTGCCCACCACTGACGTCCGGCTTACTAGCCTACAATTACCTGGATTATCTCTGCTTCCCTTTTTAAGCAAAGGAACAACATTGGCCATTCTCCAGTTTTCTGGAACTTCACCAGGTGCCAAAGAAGATGTAAAGATGTGTTAAGGCCCCAGTTATTTCCTCCCTTGCCTCCCACAATATCCTGGGATAGATCCTGTCTGGCCCTGGGGACGTGTCTACCTTAAATGTGTTTCAAGACACCCAACACTTCCTCCTTGAGTATATTGACCTGCCCAAGTATTCACACACCTTTCCCTCACCTCAGCATGCCTCTCTTTGGTGAATACCAAAGTAAAGTACTCATTAAAGATCTCATCCATTTCCTCTGGCTCCAAACATAACCTCCCTCCTTAATCCTTGAGAGGGCCTTCTCTTTCCCTAGGAACAAGAGGGTAGCTAAGATGTATACAAAAATGCCTTGGGATTTTCCTTAACCTTGCTAGCCAAGGACATTTCATAGCCCCTTTTAGGGGCTAACTCCCCATTTGAGATCTTTCCTACTTTCTCTGTATTCTTCAAGGACTTTGTCTGTTTTTAGTTGCCTAGACCTTTAGGTATACTTCCTCTTTTTTGACTAAACTGAATTTCCCCTTTCACCCAAAGTTCCCAAATCCTGCCATTCTTGCCCATTTTCATGGATAATGCCTGTCCTGCACTCTAATCAACCGGTCTTTAAAAGATTCCCACATCAGATGTGGATTTACTTTCAAACAGCTGCTCCCAATCCACATTCTCCAAATCTTGCTTAATTCAATCACTGTTGGCCTTCCCACAATTTAACACCTTCAGAGGTTCACTGTTGTCCTTATCCACAAGTTTCCAAAAACTTATAGAATTATGATCACTATTCCCAAAATGCTCCCCCACTGAAACCTTGAACACCTGGCCGGGTTTATTTCTTGATACCAGGTCCACTGTGGCCTCTTGCTCATTGAATTATCCACACACTGTTTCAAAAAACCTTTCTGGATACACCTCTCAAATTGTTTCTCATCCAAATCCCTGGCACTAAGTGAGTCCCAGTCAATATGGGGGCATGTTAAAAATCACTCACCACAATAACCCTGTTACTTTTACATCTTTCCAGAATCTGACTACATATCACTTCATCCATCTCCCACTGGCAGCTGTTCAACCCTAGCACTGTGCTTGCTCCCTTTCTAGTTCTCAGCCCCACCCATAATTTCTCACCGCAACATCCTTCCTGATGCCCTCTCTCAAAACCACTGTGATATGCTCCCTAACCAGTAATGCAACCCCCTCCCCTACTTTTGTTTCCTCTTCCTGTCTCATCTAAAACATCGATATCCTAGAACGTTAAGCTGCCAATTTGGCTCCTCTTTCAACCATGTCAGTGAGATAGAATAGGCTATCCATTATTGTCATGTGTACTCAAGTACAAAGTACAGGAGTAAAGTACAGGAGTACGGTGAAAATGTTTTACAATGTCACCCGTTATGGCATCACCCTCGGTACAAAGTACTTAGGTACAAATCTTAGATACAAAAGAGAAATAAACAAGAAAAGTAGTTGCATTAGTTTAGTGATTCATAGTATCCGTTTGAAATACGACAGTTAAAAGGATAAATATTGTAGTCAGATAACCAAATTACAAATAAACATTAAACTGCAGTAGCTCAGCGTAGGGGCTTCCACAAGTGGCCTGATCACCCACGTCAGACCCAGTCCAACAACTGTCCCCAGCCTGATCCGCACTGGCTTGCAGCTGCTCAGAGGTAAGTTTTCTCTGGGACTCTATTCCCGTGCTGGAGAGCAACAGCCCTATAATTGCATGCATTAATGCAGGCACTAAGTTCATTTATTTGCTGACGTCCTTCAGGAAGGAAAGCTCCCATCCTTACCCAGTGGGTATGTGACTGCAGTATCATAAAACTGACTTTGTATATCACTTCAGGGAAGTGACTTACAAAGAACAAGAACAGAGTACAATACAGCACAGCAATAGGCTCTTCTGCCCTCCAAGGTTGCGCTGATACATTTTGCCCTTCCATACCAAAACTATCTTCATTTACAGAATCCATATCCCTCTATTTCCTTCCTGTTCATGCATTCATCCAGGTATTTCTTGAATGTTGCTAGTGTATCTACTTCCACCACCACCTCTGGCAGTGTGTCCCAGGCACTTTATGAAAATCTTACCTCACACATCTCTTTTAAACTTCCTCCCCCACATCTTGAACCTGTGTCCCCTAGTAATTGACTCCTTCACCCTGGGAAAAAGCCTTGTACCTTCCACTCTATCTATGCCATTCACAATCTTATAAACTTCTATCAGGTTGCCCCTCAATTTCCTGCGTTCCAGCAAAAACAAAGAGTGCCTATCCAACCTTTCCTCATAGCTCAAATCCCCCATACAGGTAACTTCCTGGTAAACCATTTCTGCACTGTCCCCAACGCATCCACATCCTTCTGGTCATGTGGCGACTAGAACTGTATGCAATATTCCAAGTGTGGCTTAACTATAGTTCTATAACCTGTAGCATAAATTGTCTATCTTTATACTCCATGCCCCTTCCAATAAAGGCAAGCATGCCATACGCCTTTACTACCTTATCTACCTGCACTGGCACCTTCAGTGATCTGTGGACCTCTATACACAGATCCCTCTGCATATCAATACTCCTAAGGGTTCTGCCATTCACTGTATAACTTCCACTTATACTTGGCCTTCCAAAATGCATCACTTCATATTTGTCTGGATTAAACTCCATCTACCATATTTCTGCCTGTGCCTCCAACTGATCTATACCCTGCTGTATCCTCTGACAATCCTCCTCACTATCCACAACCCCACCAATCTTTGTGACTGAAAGCATTCAGTTGTACTAAATCTATGGACCACCATCAACTTCTTAATGCAACTAGGAATGGCCAGTGAGCTTGGGCTCACCAGCAATGCAATTTAAAACAAAAATTAAAAATTTGAATTCCCCAGTGTCCTAATTAAGTTTTCATATGATTGACAAAGTGACGCAAGTATGCTAAAAATCTGTAAAATTTCATCTTTCCCTAACCCGCAAAGGGTAATTGTTATTCACTCAGTGCTTTATAAACAGAGTGAACTGAATATAAGTATCATTGATGTAAATTAGGAAAAGCCAAAGAAACGCTGACTAATATTAAGCATGTGTTTACTGCACTGATCTCTATTTTGACAGGCCTTCTATCACATTCTTGTTTTTCAACATTTTGGGGGAAGTACTTAAATGCAGACTTATGAAGTGCAATGCAAAACTGTCACATGCAAGCTGCTCAAACCATGCTTCAGTAAATGCAGTACTGCCACCGATTCTTGTTTACTTAACTTACCTGGATTGACATGGTCAATCTAAAGCAGTCAAATTTGCAAATGATAAGATGGCAGTGGAATCAGAGATAGCAGATTGCATTGGACAGCGGCACTGTGCATTTATATTAAGTCTTAACATGGAAAAGCATCTCCAGATGCTGCACAGAAGTGTTGCCATACACAAATAGATGCTGAGACATGGGTGGAAACATAAGGAGAAATAGTCAAAAGGTGGGTTTTAACAAAATTCAGAAAGGAGGTAGGGGCTTATAATATGATGTGGACAGATCACTGGTAGATTGAATTTTACAAAGATAAGGATAAACTGCTGCACATAGGTAACAGACATTCTCCTTGAAAAGAGCTGAAATTGCTAGAGGTGATGCTGAAAGATAATTAGGAGTCTCAACTGGTTCAACAGCAAACTAGCACAGCTCAGCAATCAAAGCCAAGAAGGTGATGTAGTATAAATCAAGAATAGTCAAACAGCAGTCAGGTGAGTTGATAACAATGTAGCACTCAGGTTTTAGGTCACAACTTGAACAGAGGGAGCAAGTTCAGACATCAAAAAATGCGATATTCAAATACTAGGAGATGGTATAGTGAAGAGCCAAGAGCATGAACTACAGTGCTTGGAGTCATGGCAAGGAGGAAGAATTAGAAACATTTGGTATTCCATATAATGGAACTGTAAAAGAAGGAACTTCTATAAGTATAGTGCATTAAACATACAGAAAAATATAAGTTATACCATTCCTTCAAATAATACCGATCAAGAGGAGGAAGAACTAGGAACACAAATTAAAGTTACAGGCAGGTAATGTTTAGACTGATATCAGGAAATGCCTCGACATGCAAAGAATGACGGATGTGTGGGATAAACGTCTAGGTGTCTCAGTGGTTAGTACTACTACCTCACAGAGCTAGAGACCCAGGTTCGACTCTAATCTTGGGTAACTGACTGTGTGGAGCTTGCACATTCTTCCCTTGTCTGAGTGGGTTTCCTCCCACAGTCCAAAGGTGCACGGGTTAGGTGGATTGGCCATGCTAAATTCTTCTTAGTGTGTCCAGGGACATGCAGGCTAGATGGGTTAGCCATGGTAAATGCAGGGTTACAGGGATGGGGTAGGGGAGTGGGTCTGGGAGGGATGTTCTTCGAAGGACAAATGGCCTGCTTCCACACTGTAGGGATTCAATTATTCTAAGTAGTGGAGATAAAGCTTTGCATCAGAACAAAGGGAGTTTATTAGTTGATCAGCTTACGGATAACCTAAGATGAGCCAAATTGTAATCAAAGCAATTCACTTGGACTTTAGCCAAAATACTGCCTTTACGGTGGTACAATATGGTGTTGTGCTTGTGCTGGTTTGTGGAGTGATGCCAGGCAGATGACCCGAGTATAGAACTGCACATTAAAAAAAGCAAGGCATATCTCGTCATCCACATAAGACATACGATCCGAGGTAGGCCAAGTCCTCAACTCCACTTTCCTGCCTTTCCCCCACAACTCTCGATTCCCTTACTCAATAAAAACCTATTGCAGCCTTGCAAAAACTTCAATGAGTACAGGCCCAACCTACTTAACCCCACCTCATAAGACTGTCCCTCCATTTTCACACATTATATTCCATCTACTAAGATCTTTCCCATTCAATTAACCCGTCGATATCTCTCTGCAGACTGTGTGTCATCCTCTCTACTTGCCAACCCAACTAATTTTTAACCAAAAGTGAACTTGGCAACAGTATATCACTTTCTTCATCCAAATCATTAACACATTTTGTTAGTAATTGTGGGCCCAGCACTAGTTCCTGTGGCACACCACTACAGGTTGCCATCTTGCACATGCTTGATAGCGTATTCTGAAATATCCCCATAAGTGTCTACCATTGCTACTTGATGGACCTATCCTCTAGTCTGGTAGCCCAGTTCACTTCAGGTAGCTCAGCTCTCCTGTGCAGATAATTGCCTTTATTTAAGCTTAAAATACTAGTGTACTAAAAAAAAACCTTTGTTGAAAAACTTTTTCTCTGATTTGGGCATATCCCTTTGGCCACTTGCAACAAACAAGGAATTGACCATACCCATCTAGTCCCAATTTGTAAAACCCACAAGTATTTAACAGCAGATGTGATTCCGCAATTGGATACAATTTGCTGGACAATCCTGACTGAAGGAGAAATATGCTGATGACTAATTTAAGATTGAGAGTTGGATTTTCAGTAACTGTGAATGTGTGGGTGTACTTTAGCCTATATGTATTAATACACAGGGCCCTGTTCTTTTCAGGCAGGAAGACACCCACCGTGCCTGTTTCAATTCAACAGAATAGACGACAACCATTCTCATGTTCATTTCTCAGGGCAAAACTCGTATCAGTCAACCTGTCTTTCTTAAAAATTTATACAAAGCTTGTTAGTTAACCGCCAAGTACACTCTCCACAGTAATGTCTCTACCAGAGTTCACAGGTCAACCAAATCAGCACTCTCATACAGTAGAAATGTTACTGTCCCTTAACTTTGGCATTTTGTTTGAACTTTCCTGACAAGTGCAAAACGAAAAGCTTTAAAAAAAATCTGTCTTTTTACCAAAAGACTATTTAAGATATTAGTCTAAAGATTTTCTCTCTTTCATACTGGTAGAAAAATAAAATTATCCTGTCGTCACTGCCACCTAGAGATGACTCTGAGGTCAGTCATGAATCTTGTCTAACTGTTGCACTGATAGTATCATTGATTAACAGTATAACCTCATCTCTTTTACCTGACTTCCTAAACTTCAATACACTATAGCCCTCAATATTCAGGATTCAGTCTTTGACATTATATAGCCATATCTCAATAGTCACCATCAGATCATATTTAATCCACTTCAAATATGATCCATCATTCCGAAGGTGCCATTCCCTTGCCTTTGGCCCATAGATCTACACATCCCTCCTTTTCAGATCATGACTAAATTCATAATCTTTGGCATAATATTTTACCCAAAAGGCAGAATTGGGTCTCAGCTACTGAATTCCCAGAACCCAAATTAAAATATGCAATTTATAAGCAGCTGAGGAAAGGAGGAAGGAACACGAAGGGTGAAGGGCTAATCACTAAATGAACATTACATCAGCTAAAGTATACAGTGCACTGGAAGTATTGCGTACAGAAACAACAAATTATCAGTTATTACATGAATTGTACCATAACTCTACATTTCAAAAGTACTTCCACATTTGTGACCTTGCTATATTTTCCAAAGATGCAATACTTGTGTCTACACTCTCTTCTCTTTCTCAGCTATTTATGTACTGGATCTCCCCCCGTTTTTCTACTTCCGTATACTGAAGGACAGGACATTGCTGAAGAGATTGTGTCTCTTCCTCTTGCAAAATTTGGCTCAGCTGCGGACCAACTTGGGTGATAACGGTGTACCTTGAGTAAGGCAATATCACAACTCCCATGACGCATTTCACATTCAGTGGGCAACAAAGGCTGGAAATATACTCAAAACAAGTTAGAATCCTAAATTGATCTTTTAAGCCTCACATTCGTAATGGTTCTTGATCATTTTTGAAAGTCAGGAATGATTTTCAAAAAGTACTTACTTAATAAGGTTCTCTAGGAAAAGACGGGCATTGCTCAAGATCTGCAAAAGAAAATTAAAAATGTGTCAAATAGCACTGATGACCGATCTGAATTAATACCGTCAGCAATATCAAACATTACAGTTACCAATTCCTACAAAGTGCATGCCTTATTCAATTAAACCAGACTTCAAAGATCAGTGTAGAAATCAATTCTCAATAGGTCTCACCTAGGAACATAGGCATAAGAGGGACTGATCATTCCTTGTTGCACTGACTGGGTCTTAACCCCATTCTGTATCTAAATTCTATAACCCTCAAACATTACCTAACAAAAACAGCCAGCCACATTTAAAGAGTTTTCTTTTGTTTAGTTGCAATTCCTTTCTTGATTAGTTTTATTACATCTGCTAACTCTGATCTCCTGGAGTTTTCTGTGCCTTATGGAATTTTGGAAATTACTGCTGCTCAGATAGTGGAACTCTTTTTAGGATGTAGGCCAGCAGGTCCTTGGATGTGGCAGATTTTAGTCTCAAGTTCTCCCAGTACTTTTTCCTCTGATTGTAATTAGTTTGATTTCAGCACTTATTTGTTCCTGAAGAACCTCAATTTCTGGTAAAGTAACTTGTCTTTTCTGCTGTGGAGACAAAGTAAATCATTTGTTCAACGTCTCTGCTACTTCCTCACTCTCCATGAAATTCTTTCCTGTCTCCTCTTCTGAGGAACTAACAGCTACTTTAGCTACCCACTTCATTTTAACGTTGAGCTTTTTTCCCCACCAATCTGTCTTTTTATTCCTGGCTGGTTTAAAATCATTTCTTTTCCCCTTTATCAACAAATTTTAGTGGTCTTTGCTGGTTTCTAAAAACTCCAAATCCCCAACTTGCTACTTTTCGTTGAAAAATCATAAGTCTCTTCTTTGTATCTAATACTTTCCTTAACTTTTTAAAAAGCCAAAGATGGGCCTTCTCGCCAGGTATTTATTTTTCAATAGAATGTTTTTGTTGAATAATTTAAATTGTTTTGAATCATGCCTGACAAATTTACTGGAATTCTCTGAGAAGTGACAAGCAGGATAAAGGGGAAGCAGTGAATTTAATATATTTAGGTTTTCAGAAGGTGTTTGACAAGATACCACACGTTAGGCTATTTAGGTAAAGGACTTATGTTGTTGGAGGTAGTATATCAGCATAGATAACTGATTGGTTAACTAATAGAAGATAGATTGGGACAAGAAGGGCATTTTCAGGATGCCAACCTGTAGCTACCAGTGTACCACATGAAGCAGTCCTGGGCCCACAACTTTTTAAACAATACACAGTTATGACTTGGATGAGGAAAGTGAATATACTAATGCCAAGTTTGTGGATGACACAAAATAAGGTGGACATGCAAGTGGTGAGGATGACATGAAGAGTCTGCAGAGGAATGTAGACAAATTATAAGAGAGTGGGCAAAAACTTGGCAGATGGAGTATGGGGAAATGTTAGGTCATGCATTTTTCCCCCCAGGAAGAATAAAGGTGCTGAATATTATTTAAATGGAGAAAGATTGCAGAAAGCTGCAGCACAGAGGGATTTGGGAGCCCTCCATTACTCTCAAAAAGCTAGCATCCAAGTTCAGTGGGTAATAGGGAAGGTAAACAGAATGTTGGCCTTAATAACAAAGAGATTAGAGTATAACAGTAGGGAGGTTTTGCAAAAACTATCCAAAAGCATGAGTCAGACCACACCCGGAATACTATGAACAATTTTGGACTCCTTAGCTATAGAAATCTATATTGACATTGGAGGCAGTCCAGAAAAGGTTCACCTCAGCTGCTGCAAGATATGATGGCACTGTTTTACAAGGAAAGGTTGAGTTGGTTGGGCCCATCTGCATTGAAATTTAGAAGAACGAGACATGATCTTATTGAAACACAAGATTCTGAGGGGTCTAGAAGGCTGGATGCAGAAAGGTTATTATTGTGCCTTGTGGGAGAGTCTAGGACCAGGTGGCATGGTCTCAGACTACAAGGATATACATTTAAAACAGAGATGAGGCACAATTCCTTCTCTCAGAAGGTAGTGAATCTGTGGAATTCTTTACCACAGAAGGGCTATTGAGTGTTGTTAAATATATTCAATGCTGAGATAGACAAACTTTTAATCAGTAAGGGAATCAAGGGTCCTGGGGCACAGCAAATTAATGGGCTGAATGGCTTTAAAACGGTTCAAACATCTTAAGCTTTATAAATGTTTTCCATTGTTCATTGGATAAATACCTTGAAAAGGTTATGTAACAAATCAACCTTAACTAGCTCTTCCATCAAACAATAACCAACTCTAAGAGTTTGGAGCTTGAGCATCTTTGGCTCAGAGTTTATGAGCCAAAGGCTGAACTACAGACACTGATATATCAAGGAGAGGCAATTTACCAAGACCTTTTTGTACCTGGATGCAGGTACCTCTTACAATAAGGTAATCTGACCAGACTCAGTGACAAGAGGATATCACTTCAATTGAGACATGTGAGAGGACCCAAAAGGGCAGGAGTGCAGAACTGTCAGCTTCCGCATTTGTCCAACATACTGGTTTGGGAGAAGAGGACTCTTGTTCATAGGCCAATGGCACCAATACTACGACAAGTCGGGTATGTGCCATTAGAGAGAGTCTACACCTCAACCAAACTAGGAACCGAGGGCATTCTGGCTAAGTTTGCAGATGATACAGATAGGTAGAGAACACTTAGGATGTGGGGAGGCTTTAGAAGGATTTGGACAGGTTAGGAGAGTGGGCAAAGAAATGGCAGATGGGGTACAATGTGGGAAAGTGTGAGGTCATGCACTTTGGTAAGAAGAATAAAAGCATGGACTATTTTCAGAAATCTGAAGTGCAAAGAGACTTGGGAGTTCCAGTCCAGGATTCTCTCAAGGTAAATTTGCAGGTTGAGTCAGTAGTTAGGAAGGCAAATGCAACTTTGGCATTTATTTTGAATGGACTTGAATATAAAAGCAGGGATGTACTTCTGAGGCTCTACAAGGATCTGGTCAGGGCACATTTAGAGTATTGTGCACAGTTTTGGGCCCCGTATCTCAAAGGATGTACCGGCCCTGGAGCGGGTTCAGAAGAGGTTCACGAAAACGGTTCCAGGAATGGAAAGCTTAACATCAGGAACATTTGAGGACTCCGGGTCTATACTCGATGGTGATTAGAAGGATGAGGAGGTATCTAATTGAAACTTACAGAATACTGAATGGCCTGGACAGAGTGGATGTTGGGAAGATGCTTCCATTGGTAGGAGAGACTAGGACCTGAGGGCACAGCCTTAGAGTAAAAGGAAGAAGTTTTAGAACGGAGATAAGGAGACACTTCTTCAGCCAGAGAGTGGTGAATCTATGGAATTCACTGCCTTAGAAGGCTGTGGGGGCCAGGTTATTGAGTACACTTAAGACAGAGACAGATAGGTTCTTGATTGTTTAGGGGATCAAGGGTTACTGGGAGAAAGTGAGAGAATGGGGTTGAGAAACTTATCAGCCATGATTGAATGACGGAGAAGACTAGATGTGCTGAATGGCCTAATTTCTGCTCCTAAGTCTTATGGTCAAACTGGGATTGGTGTTCTTGTGAACAGCATAACTAGGTAAGTAGAGCAGGTTTTAAACTAAACGAGTAGAAGCAGGGACAAATTTGGGAGGTTATGGGAAATTAAAGAGAGTGGAGGAAAGGCAAAAGGGGAAGGAATTGGTGCTAAAGATGATAAACAGAATGACAGGAAGAATCAGTGAGCTGTGTACAGGCTCCCTAATATTAACCAAATGGTAGCACCGGGTACAAAGGAAGATCTAGTGGGAACTTGCCAAAAGGGTACAACAATTATCATGGGGGATTTTAACCTACATATAGACTAGAAAAATCAGACAGGAGGAAGTAGTCCAGATGAGGAATTAATTGAATGTTTTTGGGTTAATTTCTTAGTCCAGCATGTTATGGCACCAACTAGAGAACAAGCTATACTAGACATGAGGTGCAGGCTGTGGACATCTGCTACCGAGATGTATAATAACATCGCTGAACAAGTGGAGTAGAAAATATTTATACTAGGCCTGGTTTTAATCAACAACATAGGATTGATAACTGACTTCATAGTGAAAGTGGGTTGCAGCAATCACAATATGATTACATTTTATATACGGTTTTAATTAAGAGAAGTGTGCGTCCAAAACTACTACTTTGAACTCAAATACAGGTAAATGAAGGCTTGAAAGCAGAGCTAGTGATGATGAACTGGCAATGGAGGTCAGTAGAAATGCATTGGCAAACATTTAAGGGAATATTCCAGAAGGAGCAGAATAGATACAAACAATTAAGAACAATTCTAACGGATGGACCCACCATTCCTGGTTAACTAAAAAAATAACGGGGAGGTGCTGGTGTTGGACTGAGGCGGACTCTTTGATCAGTAGTGGCCCTTTGATCTTTTACTTATAAATCCTGTCTGACCAAAACACAAACAGATTCTAAACAAAGCCTCATACCCAACATGCATTGTCTGACCTAAAATGTCATCTTTCCTTTGCAACGATAAAACCTTTAGTTCTCTCAGGACAGTGACTTGAAAGGAATTCTGGGATTTACATATACATATTAATCAATTAAAACCTTCTAACTGATTAAAGTTTTAACAACATCTCAGGTTTGTTTAATACATCCTGATCAGCAGTGTGACTTTAAAAATTTACTTAAAAATTGTGTCTAATACTACCAATGTCATTGAAGGAGGAGTAAGCCTCCGAAAGTTTGTGTTTTCAAGTAAACCTGTAACTATAACTGGTGTTCTGTGATTTCTTACAGTAACTTAAAAACATGTCAAAGGTAATAACAAACTTGAAGAAAATACAAAATTGTGCAAAGCTTGGGTGGCAGGTGAGAAGATTGAACAAAATATAAAAACAGCAAAGAATTACACCAAAGTTAATAAGGTGGGAAAAATTAGGGTATGACAGGAAGTTGCCTTATATCATCCAATTCCCCTCCTTCCCAAGGTGGAGAGTGAAAAAGACTTTGTTGTTTAAGGTTTAAGGAACATGTAAGGAATATTGAATTCATTCAGTATACTGCTGATATTCTTCATGATATTGAAGTACCTCTTTCAAATCTCCCCTCAGCCTGCTCGGTGTTAAGAGGAGTAATCCACTTAGACTCAGAATCCTTGCAGTGTGAAAACAGGCCATTTGGTCCATCAAGTCAACATCCTAGTAGCTACTTAAGTTGCTACACAACAGAGGGTGTCCAGCAAGTTTCTTCACTTTCTTGATCAGGGATTTTAGAAGAACTGGCAGAGTGGAAACACATCACAATCCAGTACCCCATCCTCTTCTTATCTCTTCCACAGTGCATCAGCTGCAGGCAGGAATTCACCATATGGGAAGCTCAAACTACATACCATGCTAAGTTGCAGTGAAACATTTTCCATCTGTTTTGAATACAAGTGTTTTGGTTTTGAAAGTGACTAAAACAAGTCTGTGTTGCTTCTGGTGCCAGCTTTTTTCTAAGCCTTCATTTATAATCCTGCTGCATTTAGCTCAGAGGTTGTGATGTTAGAATGGAAATGTCCTAAATTTAAATTTGGAAAGAGCTCAAATTGTACAAGATTGTATCACATATCCCAAGGTAGGAGGGACTTATACCTAGCGACCTTTATAAACTGAGCCAGGCTGGTCTCATCCTATATTAGAATCTTGGCTCAACACAGAAGGCCTTCTGGCTCCATGCCAGCAATTTCAAAGTCAGTCCCACTTCCCTGCTCTTTCTCTGCATCCCATCAATATTTTCTCCCAAAAAACTTTCAAGTCAAAAATTGAATTCATTGAGTATACTGCTGATATTCTTCATGATATTGAAGTACCTCATTCAAATCTCCCCTCAGCCTGCTCGGTGTTAAGAGGAGTAATCCACTGAGACTCAGAATCCTTGCAGTGTGAAAACAGGCCATTTCGCCCATCAAGTCAACACCAACCCCTGAACAGCATCCCACCCAGAGCCTTACCTTATCCCTGTAACCCTGCACTTCCCATGGCCAATCCACCTAACCTGCACATCTTTGGACGGTGGGAGGAAAAGCACAGACATGGGACGAATGCGCAAACTCCACACAGACTGTTTCCCCAGGCTGGAATTGAACCCAGGTCCCTGGCACTGTGAGGCAGCAGTGCTAACCAATGAGCCACTGTGCCGCCCACTTCTTCAATCTGTACACATAACTGTAGTCGTTATGCTTGGAACTCCCCTAGTTAATCTCTTAAGTAATCTCTCTAAAGCCTCGACATCCTTCCTGAAGTACAGTGCTCAAAACCAGATACATCACACCAGCTGATATTTTGCATAACTTCCTGACTTTTACAGTGTGTCTATTTATAAAGCACAACACCTCAGTTTATTAACTGCTTTTTTTAAACTTGTCCTGCCACCTTCAAGGGTTTGTATACAAACACCCCCAACGTCTCTGCTCTTGCACCCCCTTTGAAAATGTGCCATTTTAGTTTGTACAGTGTCTCTTTAATCTTCCTAGCAAACTGCATCACCTTACAGTTTTGTACATTAAATTTAATTTGCCACATCTGCTCATTTTGTGGACACGTCTATGTCCTTTTGAAATCTATTACAACGATTCTCATTGTTTACTAAAGTTTCATGTCACCAACAGATCTCAGAATTGTACACTCCGCCCCATTCCCCAGAAGAAAGCAGCATTGGGATATCAACAATCAATACTGGGACGCCCTATATAGAGACTCTCTTCAGTCTAAAAGACTGACTGCCTATTAAGAGACAGACATTTTCTACCTTTTGATTCTGGTACTTCTCGCTTTACCTTAAGGGCTTCAATTTTGTTAACACGTCTAATATGAGGCAGTTTATCAACTACTTTCATGGGCTCATGGAGCAGTAATGGCAGCCCAATTGGTCCAGAAGATCCAATTCAAGTCCGACTTGCTCTAGAGGTGTCTCATCACAAGTGAGAGCAGGTTGACAGAGATGCTTATTAAAACAGCTCTTATGGTACAGTGGTAGTGTCCTTATCTCTAAACCAGAAGGTCCAGGTCCAACATGCTCTGGAGATGTGTCAGATGAACAATGTTACAGGTTGATTTAAAACAGCTATCAAATGCCTTTTTAGAACAGATATAAACATCACCTACACTGACTTCATCCACTTTGTTTAGTAGGCTCACTCAATTAATTCATTCAAAGACCACTTACTCCTAACAAACCTGAGCTGACTCTCCTTTATACCTGAATCAAGTGATTGCTAAGATTTTTACCAGATTTATTTTTAAATGCTTCTCTCACTCCAGCATTATATAGACTGTTCTGTAATTGCCAATTCTATCATTCTCGTTTTTTTGGCCTCCATCATCATGGAGCAGTGACAGTATTTCAGAGAGATATTTTCAGCATGTATGTCAGCCATGCTAACAGCCTAAATTTCTGGACCCAGGTTACCCAGAGTTTGAACCAACTGAGTAGCTTGTAAGGCCACTTCTGAGAATGGCTGATGTGAACCACATTAACAATTTGCAATTAGGGTAGACTAGCAGGTTTCCTTCCCTAAAAACAAAAGTGTGACCTATTGGAGTTCTCCTGACAATCCGATAGCCTTATGGTCACCTTTCTCACTGCACCAGCTGTGTTTGACTTTATCCGATCAATGTGTGATGTGCATTTACCCACTAACACAACTGCTGAAACATTACTTATTTGCTAATGGAATCTGTATGTTGCTCACAAGGTTTATTGCCTATTGCCTCAGTGTTTATTGCCTACCCCTAACTGCCATCAGGAGGTAGAGATGAAGAGCTTGTTGAAGTCTATGTGGCACAAGTAAACCCACAGTGTTGTTAGAGTACTCCAGGTGTTTGACTCAGCAAACTGTGAAAGAATAGCACTATAATTCCAAATGAAGATGGCATTTCACTTGAAGGGAACTTGCATGTGGCGTTTTCATGCGATTACTACCATTCCTATCTGGGTGATAGAGACTGGGGTTTGGAAGATGTTATTGAGGAAGCCTTGAGTTGCTGCAGTATATCTTGCTTCTAGTGGGCACTGCGGCCACTGTGTGCGCAGAGGGAGCAAACATTTAAGGCAATGGCTGGGTACCAATGGCTCTTTGTCATGGATACTTTTCAGCTCACATGTTGTTGGACCCAAGGCAAGTGGTGAATATGCCATTACACTGCTCCTGACCTATGTCTCATAGATGGTAGGCAGTCTTTGGAGAGTCAGGTGGTTAATTGTTGACAGCAGCTTTTCCAGCCATTCCCTGACAACTGTGAGAAATGAATTTCTTACTAACTGGTTAATCTGGGAAGGAATCTGATATTTCACCTGCTCTGGCTAAACTAGATTTTATTTTGCCCATCCCTGAACATGTTCAGAACATAGGACACTACGATCCAAGGAATAAACCAAGCTGAGAATAGCAGTGGTTGTCCTTTGTTATTTACAGCAATGGACTATATAGTCACCAGCAAGAAAATATCAGTTGACACAGCAGTGAAGAACATACCTATGCTAAATTCACCATTCTGGAGTGATTCAGATCAAAGTACAAGGCTATAACGACACTGTTAATCACAATCAGGGAAAGGCAACCTCCCAAAACGCACAAACCTAAATCAATGACAGTGTTTACTGAACAGGAGATGTAGCAAAGGCAGGGGGGTGGGGTGACATTATATAAATATTCGGCAGTATTCTGGGATATTAATAATCTTGGTGCAAAACAAACCCATAACCACTGAATTAATTAAAGGCAAAAATTTAGTACCCAAATACTACCACAAACCAAGTTATAATACCTCGATCATTTTAAAACTTAACAACTCATTGCAGTAATTACGGGTTCAACATTACCAACTGTAATTAAATACTCAAGCGCATAAGCATCAAATCTTCGTGGTAATTCTTATCCCACAGGCTACTGGACTAGTTTCATACCAATATTATAGCATAAAAACTGACCTACAATAAATAAATTAAGAGTTTTCATAGAAAATCATAACAGGGACAAGTTAAAATCTGCTTTCAATATATCTGTCAACTTGGTGTAAAAAAAGTCACAGTGCACGCTTGAGGAAGAAATCTGATATTTCACTTGCTCTGGCTATATTTGACTTCATGTTTCTTTGTCTAATCCTATTGTCCATTAGATGTGGGCAATTAAATGCTCCAAATATGGCCCATTGAGAGTGCCATCCAAATAGTGGAAAATGTAAAAAAAAAATATTCAAATGCTCACATTCAATGAATAATTTTAAGACATAAAAATGTGCCAATGTATTGACCAAAAGCATGGTCAAAAAGGTAGATTTAAAGTAGTACCTTAAAGGAGAACAGAAAAGTAAAAAGGTAAAATTGCCGTGGTTCAGAGGACTACTCTCTGATTGAGATGACTGGTAGTGGTTTAACCAGAGGGTCATGCCTTAGGTGAGGGGTGAAATTGGTATGGGAGCTGAGCCATATGGAAATGGAGAATGAATGAGGCCAGAATTGAAGCAGCACAGGGAGCTCAAGAAGGTTGTAGGGCTTAAAGAAGTTACTGAAACAGGGCATAGAGGGGTTTGCTGGGTCTGGAGCCAATGGTGACCAGCGACCAAAGGGGATGGTAATGGGTAAACAGGACGTAGTTTAAGGGAACAAATTCAGATTACTTCAAATGGTTTGGACTGCGAGACTGGCACACAATCAGGAAGAACAAATCTCTGCTCATTATGATACACATCGTGTAATTAATATTGTACTAAAGGTTTTCACAGATAAGGAAGATTGCAATATGTACAAGATCACCCTGTGACTGTCTGGAATGGACAACCCTGGTCACCAGTATTTATTGTATTAAAATGACACAAACGGTTTCAGGGGTTAATATAACCAAGGCAGTATACACTTAGGGCCAAGGATTTTGCCAAGTAGCAATGACATTGCATTATATTTTATATGCCTCTGATGTACCATGAGCTATTAGTGGTCTGCAAGGAGTGTAGGGATCAAAAGGTCAAAATAGTATGAAAAGTGAAAGAGGTTCTGATTTGGGCAGGAACACTGTGGTATCTTGTAACTTCTACTGAAATGTGATCGGTTAAGTGTGATGTATCTGTAAAAATCAAAGCCTGTATTAGTACATAACCGTACTGTTATTTTGAAGGGATGATTTTAAACAAGACAGAATTCCAACTCATGCACATTGGGAAGAGCTCACATTTACAGAGGGAGTGCAATAGTAGGGTCTAGAGCTAACAAAGGCATCAATAAAGATTTCAGAAGAGCCGAGGCAGGCACAGAGACAGAAAGCTCAGCTCAGGATTGAACTGCAGACCATGTTTGTGAGCAGTCTGGTTCAGCCTCAACCTTTCAGAAGTGAATCAAATTGCCAGGAAGAGGCGTGATCTTGGTAGCACTCTCATCCGAGTCAGAAGGTCCTGGATTCAAAACTCCTTCTAGAGTCAGGACACAATTTAAGATGACATTGTCATAATACTAAAGGAATGCTACACTGTTTGATGTTTTACAGATGAGACTTTAATTCAAGCCCTTTTAAATCAGGTGGATGCAAAAGATCCCACAGCCCTGTTTCAAAGAGCAGGGAAGTTCTCCTAATGTCTTGGCTAATATTTATCACTCTATTACCATCGCACATTATCATTGCTGTATGCAAGTATTTGTGTATTATACCTCTATGAAAATTGGGTAGTTTGTGGATACATCATTCTCTTTATCTCATCCTTTTATTCTTACAAGTCCTCATTCTGTATAGAATCACCTAGCAGCATGCTATTTTTTCAGCTTCTTAGGCAATAGACAACATGCTGAGAATTCCCCCAGGAAGTGTTATCACAATTCAGCTGTTATATAGGCTGTGCCAATCCAAACGCATCTGAGAATAAGGATGTAGACTATATCTACTTATCTAAACTGCAATCCAGCTAGAAACACAACAAAAAAAGTCACGGGGAAAGCCTAAACCTGTGGGCATCTTTTAGCGATATAAGGAACTGCAGATGCTGGAGAATCTGAGATAAAGTGTAGAGCTGGATGAACACAGCAGGCCAAGCAGCATCAGAGGAGCAGGAAGGCTGACGTTTTGGGCCTAGACCCTTCTTCAGAAATGGGGAGGGGAAGGGGGTTCTGAAATAAATAGGGAGAAGGGGGAGGCAGATAGAAGATGGATAGAGGAGAAGATAGGTGGAGAGGAGACAGACAGGTCAAAGAGGCGGGGATGGAGCCAGTAAAGGTGAGTGTAGGTGGGGGGGTACGGAGGAGATAGGTCAGTCCAGGGAGGACGGACGGGTCAGGGGGGTGGGATGAGGCTAGTAGGTAGGAGATGGGGGTGGGGCTTGAGGTGGGAGGAGGGGATAGGTGGGAGGAAGGGGCAAGCTGGGCTGGTTTTGGGATGTGGTAGGGAGAGGGGAGATTTTGAAGCTTGTGAAGTCCACACTGATACCATTGGGCTGCGGTGTTCCCAAGCAAAATACGAGGTGCTGTTCCTACAACCTTCGGGTAGCATCGTTGTGGCACTGTAGGAGGCCCAGGATGGACATGTCGTCTGAGGAATGGGAGGGGGAGTTAAAATGGTTTGTGACTGGGAGGTGCAGTTGCTTAGTGTGAACTGAGCGTAGGTGTTCTGCAAAGTGGTTCTCAAGCCTACACTTGGTTTCCCCGACGTAGAGGAGGCTGGCTGAGTTCTGTTTTAAAAGGTCCCTAGGCATCTTACAAGAATAAGCAGGGATTCTCCTAGTATCTTTATCATCTTCCTCTCCTTCAACAAAAATACAGGTTAAATTAGCCAACATGTGTGTTTGCTGATCTTCCCAGGTGTAGGATAACTGCTGCATAACAGATACTATACTTCGAAGCAACACATTACTGTTGAGCATTATTTAAGGAAGACATTTGTAATTTTGTCTTGCACAGGCCAGGACCAATTGCAAGAAATATCAATGTAAGGGGAAAACAACATTTATACTGTAAGAACAAAGTCTGATTAATTGGCAAGTGGATTTTGATTGGTGGAGGTATTGCCATAGAAAATGCACCAGTTAAACCATGATTGAAAGTTCACTGCCAAAGGATAGTGGAGACAAAGAGCTTCAAAACAAAATGTATCTTTATCAACAATACTCAAGTTCTGTTCTTTAAAATCGGTCTTGCTTTATTTCAACTCCTATCAAATTGTAGCTGAAGTTTACCCAGCACAGCAATTTCTTAGTTTTCCACCCCGCACCCTTATGTCTGGAGTTCTGGTCCACTCCTCATTCTCATATATCTGTTGCCCCTCAGTGACAAAGGACTAAATTCAGCTGTCAGTACTATGCCTTCTCCATCACCAAGACTGCTTCCTCCCAATTGTAAACAGCACCTTTTCCAGCAAAAGCGATGATGGAATCTTCATTAAAACTCAGTTATTCACCAAGCTTTCAGCTTTCAGATTCTTTTCCCCATCCTACCATTTGAAATTGGAATGTGTTAAACTCTAGCAAAGCTATAATTATCCATTCCTCATTATACTGAGGTAATGGCAGCAAAGATCCATTGCATGAATCTTTCCAGGCCTTTTACTGATGGTGCTGAGATAAGAATTTTGACGTATTTACGATAGAATGAAAAAATATCGGATATCCAAGATAGCAATGAAAGTATGGTGGAATATGTCCGAATCAGAGACTCGGAGGGGAGTTTGGAAGTGCTACTGTCCTATACATTTGTTTTTCTGGTAGAATTCATAAATTGAAAGGGTTTTGTCATTATTAGCTTGTATGGTAGGATACAAATTCCCAGAATCACAGAATGGAAATAGCATACAAAGAGGCTATTTGGCTTGTTGAGGCTATGCTGTGCAAGAGCTACTTGGCTAATCCCACTCGTTCACCATTTCTGAAGAGCCTCGCAACTTTGTTTCTCTTCAGTGCTGTTAATTATGTAATTGTGTTTTAGATAGATATATTCTAATCAACCAGTTCCGAGCTGTTATCAACAAGCTTCTGGAGCAGGTGGCACTTTAAATCAGGCCTCCTGCTTCAGAGGTAGGGACACATGTCACAAGAGCCCTTGAATTGTCTTCGACCACACGCACAGGCAGTGCATTCCAGATTCTAACCAACTGCATATAAGTTTTCCTCATTTTGCTTCAACTTTTCTTCTGACTATCTAACTCTTAGATTTACAATAGCGTACAAGGCAGTTAGGATAAAATAGTAGAAACTAAAACTTTATCAAAATTAGAATTAGGTTTGCACGTTTGAGCCAAAGTGAAATAACTATTAGAGATTGCTGTAAAAACTCAGCAGTTCTGGCAGCAAGTCATGGCCCGGAGGAGATAGGAGGTGGTATCAGAGAGCTGGCGGAGAGATCAGCATGTCAGACAACAACACACCCTTGTCGGCAGGCTTAATTACAAAGTCAGGGTTGGATAGAGTCAAAAATATACAGCACGGAAACAAACTCCTCAGTCCAACTCGTCCATGCCGACCAGACATCCTAAATTAGTCTAGTCCCATATCCCTGCATTTGGCCCATATCCCTCTAAACCATTCCTTTTCATATACCTTTCCAGATGCCTTTTAAATGTTGGACTTGTACCAGCCTCCACCACTTCTTCTGATAGCTCATTCCATACACGCACCAGCCTCTGAGAAAAAGTTGCCCCTTAGGTCCCTTTTAAATATTTCCTCGCTCACCTTAAACCTATACCCTCTAGCTTTGAACTCCCCCACCCTGGGGAAAAGACCTTGCCTATTTACCCAATCCAAGCCCCTTATGATTTTATAAACTTCTTTAAGGTCACCCCTCAGCCTCTGATGCTTCAGGAATAATAGCTTCAGCAATAATAGCTTCAGCCTATTTAGCCTCTCCCTTTATCTCAAACCCTCCAATCCTGGCAACGTCCTCAAATCATTTCTGAACCCTTTCAAGTTTCATAACATCCTTCATACTCCAAATGTGGTCTAACCAATGGCCTGTATAGCTGCAACATGACCTCCCAACTCCTATAGGCAGTGCACTGACCAATAGAGACAAGCATACCAAATGCCTTCTTCACTATCCTGTCTTCCTGTGACTCCACTTTCAAGGAACTATGAACCTGCACTCCAAGGTCTCTTTGTTCAAGAACACTCCCTAGGACCTTACCATTAATTGTATTTGTCCTGCCCTGATTTGCCTTTCCAAAATGCAGCACCCCACATCTATCTAAATTAAATTCCATCTGCCACTTCTCGACCCGATGGCCCATCTCATCCAGGTTCCATTGTACTGAGGTGACCTTCTTTGCTGTCCACTCCACCTCCAATTTTAGCATCATCTGCAAACGTACTAACAATACCTCCTATGTTAACATCCATATATTAGCAGCTACTCATTTTCCCAGCCTGACCTTTACCCACTGTTTTGTTAACCTTTCCTTGGGCTCCATCCCCACTTATCGTTTACTCCTTGCCCCGCCTCCACACCACCTTCAGCACAAATACCAACCTTTTCCAAGAATAGAATCGCCTTTGGCACATATACTCACCGAGTATTGTGAAAAATTTATACGTCGCCAATTACAGTGCTGACCTAGATACACAAGTACCTAGGCACAACTTCTTTTGTTACAAGATTTTAGATCATACAGAAATAAAATGTCCAGCATTACGAAAAAAGGTTCAGTACAGCAGACCACACTGGCACATAGCTACCAGTCTGGGCCTGGTCCTGGCTTGACACGGTGCCGGTGACACACCACGCCCGGCGGCCCACGCCAGAGGAGGCCAGTAGGCTACCACGCCTCCCTGGAAGCCCCTACAGGAGGAGGCCGCTGCGCCAGGTTGGGAGGCCATCACGCCACACTGGGAGGCCCTAGCTATCGTCAGTTCTGAAGAAGGATCACTGAATCAGAGATATTAACTCTTTTTTTTTCCCTCACAGATGCTGCAAAACCTGCTGAGTTTCTCCAGCAATTCTGGTTTTTGTTTGACTTCCAGCATCCGCAGTTTTTTGAAATGCCTACTAAATCAGTAAAGTTGCTGATGACAGTTCTTGCAGGGACTCCAAAATTTACTGAGGGAACAATGAAGAGTGCTGGAGATGGCTAAGATTAAAGCAGATCTGGTTTCGTTCAGGCTTCCTGGTGATTCAGGACAAGCTTACATCTTATTTGCGGCACAATGAAACCTTTAAAATCAGCTCTTCAAACGAAGAGGCTTAAGTAATCATGGGCAAGCTCGGCTATCAACAACTTCTTAGCCACAAGATTACTCCAAAGCCTGAACTAAATAAAAAAAAGCTTGGACACCCAAGTACAGTAAGCTATCAGAAGACATTTTACAGCAAAGGTCAGAAACGGAAGAGGCATGGAAGGGAAAACATTTCACTTCACATAACTCTCCCTTTGCTTCCCCAGAATATTTATCACTGACTGTTGAAACATTTTTCAGTGACAAGTGCACAGCAAAGGTCAAAGTCCAGAAACTGATTGCTCATCTGTTACAACACAGAAGTATTAATTGAGGATGTGAGAAATTAGTAGAGGAAGTAGAGTCTGTTACAATTCAAGCAATACTCAAACTTGCATAGTCATTATCGTGCCAATATTTTTGTGATCTACTCCCCAAATAATAACGCACCAAGCACTGCATACAAGCTCCTCCTAGCAAACATTATTCCAGTTAAAACTGTTTACAAGTTAGCTCAGTTTCAACAGTTTATGCATTTCAGTTAAATCCTCTTTCATCCTCCTCTACTTCAAAAGGTCAGAACACCAACTAATCCAATCTTTCCTCTTAGCTAAAATTCTCCAATCCAAGTAACATCTTTGGATATATCTTTGATATTCTACTAGTCATATCGCTCCTTTAACCCAGCAGCCAGCACTGTACATGGTGGTCTAGTTGCAATCTATTGTTACTTTAACCAGAACTAGCATAATCCCCCGTGTGCTCTTATACTTCAGGTCACCTTATCGGTGTGATCCGTTTATATAAAAGTATTAAATGCTGCAGGTGCTGTGAATCTGAAATAAAAACATAAAAAGATTGAACTTGGTGGACACTCTTGTGGTGCAGTGGTAGTGTCTCTACCCCTGAACCAAGAGATCTGGGTTCAAGTCATACCTGCTCCAAAAGGTGTGTAACAACATCTCTGAACAGGTTGACTAGGAAAACAGGTTTAAAACAAAAATGGAGCTTGGTACAGCCATAATTGCTAGGGATGCACTTACTACTCATGCACGCAGACTCCACAGCACCACTGCCAAAGACAACTGAAGTTGAACCAAATGCAATGCGGAAAATGCAACCTGTTTAAACCTCCTATACAAACTAAGGTACATGTTTTGTTTATTGAGGTGCTCGGGTCTTGTATTTAGCAGCAACTGGAGCAACAAACAAAGTACGTGGTAAGGGACCCAAGGAGGTTGATGTGCTAACAGCGATGGGTAAATGGTGGGAAGTGATGAGGGTTTGGTGAGCCAGGTCACATGGCAACGCAAATAATGAGGAGATCAGCAAGGTGGTGGTAAGCAGCAAAAGCAGTTGGGTGGTAAGGATTCAGAACAAAGGTTGCACCAAAATGAAGCAGTCAGCTGTACCGCACATGTGCCTATGGGCAGACTGGTAATGGATGTCATATTCCATGTGCACACCAGGGATAGCAGTAGCACCAACACCCTGTTTCAATGTGGTTGCAGAAGATACACTGAACACAAAGTGCTTGAAATATGCAGCAGCTCTGGCTTGTCAATGCAGAGAAAAACAGAAATAATGTTTCAGGTCAATAACCATTATATCAGTTGTGACATGACATCATTAACAGGTGATATTAACTAATTACTCTCAACTGAGGCCGCCAAACCAGAGGAGTATTTTCGGAATTTTATATCTTTATTTATGACTACATGGAGCGTGCTTTAAATGCTGTTGGAGGTTTACAAATTCAATGTCCCCACTGATGAAGACAAGCATGCCGTATGCCACCTTTACCACCTTATCCACTGGTGTTGCCACTTTCAGGGAGCGACAGCCTTGCACCTCAAGATTCCTTCTATATATCAATGCTCATAAGTGTCCTGCCATTTACTGTGTACTTTCCTCTTGCATCTGATCTCCCAAAATGCATTACCTCTTACTTGACCAAATTAAATGCCATCTGCCATTTCTCTGTCCAACCTTTCACCTGATCTATACACTGCTGTACACGATGACAATCTTCCTCACTACCCACAACACCAAGTTTTGTGTCAAAACTTACTAATCAGACACCCACATTTTCATCCAAGTCATTTATATATATTACAAACAAAGGTTCCAGCACTGATCCTTGCAGAACACTATTGGTTACAGACATCCAATCAGAAAAACACCCTTCCACAACTACTTACTGTCTATGACCAAGCCAACTTATCAACTCACTGTGGATCCCTCTTGATTTAATTCTCCAGGCCAGCCTACCATGAGGGACTTTGTCAAAAGCTTTAGTAAAGTCCGTGTAAACTACATCCACTGCCCTATCAACCATCTTCGGTACTTCCTCAAAAACTTCACACTAAAATGCGAGACAAGACCTTCCCTATACAAAGTCATGCTGACTGTCACTAATGAGTCCATTCTTTTCCAAATGCAAATAAATCCTGTCCCTCTGAACACAGAACATTACAGCGCAGTACAGGCCCGTCGGCCCTCAATGTTGCGCCGACCTGTGGAACCAATCTGAAGCCCATCTAACCTACACTATTCCATTATCATCCATATGTTTATCCAACGACCATTTAAATGCCCTTAAAGTTGGTGAGTCTACTACTGTTGCAGGCAGGGCATTCCACGCCCTTACTACTCTGAGTAAAGAATCTACCTCTGACATCTGTCCTATATCCATTACCCCTCAATTTAAAGCTATGTCCCCTCGTGCTAGCCGTCACCATCTGAGGGAAAAGGCTCTCACTGTCCACCCTATCCAATCCTCTGATCATCCTGTATGTCTCTACTAAGTCACCTCTTAACCTTCTCGCTAACGAAAACAGCCTCAAGTCCCTCAGCCTTTCCTCATAAGACCTTCCCTCCATACCAGGCAACATCCTGGTAAATCTCCTCTGCACCCTTTCTAACGCTTCCACATCCTTCCCATAATGCGGCGACCAGAGCCCTACTCAATACTCCAAGTGCAGCCGCATCAGAGTTTTGTACAGCTGCAACATGACCTCACGGGCTTTGAAACTCAATCCCTCTACCAATAAAACCTAACACACCGTACGCCTTCTTAAGAAGCCTATCAACCTGGGTGGCAACTTTCAGGGGTCTATGCACATGGACACCGAGATCTCCCTGCTCGTCCACACTACCAAGAATCTTACCATTAGCCCTGTACTCTGCATTCCGGTTACTCCTTCCAAAGTGAATCACCTCACACTTTTCCGCATTAAACTCCATTTGCCACCTCTCAGCGCAGCTCTGCAGCTTATCTATGTCCCTCTGTAACCTGCAACATCCTTCCGCACTATCCACAACTCCACCGACTTCAGTGTCACCCGCAAATTTACTAACCCATCCTTCTACACCCTCATCCAGGTCATTTATAAAAATGACAAACAGCAGTGGCCCCAAAACAGATCCTTGCGGTACACCACTAGTTACTGAACTCCAGGATGAACATTTCCCATCAACCACCACCCTCTGTCGTCTTACAGCTAGCCAATTTCTGATCCAAACCGCTAAATCACCCTCAATCCCATGCCTCCGAATTTTCTGCATTGGCCTACTGTGGGGAATCTTATCAAACGCTTTACTGAAATCCATATACACCACATCAACTGATTTACCCGCATCCACCTGATTAGTCACCTTCTCAAAAGAATCCAATAAGGTTTGCGAGGCACGACTTACCCTTCACAAAACCACGTTGACTATCCCTAATCAAATTATTCCTTTCTAGATGATTATAAATCCTATCTCTCATAATCCTTTCCAACACTTTACCCACAACCGAAGTAAGGCTCACTGGTCTATAATTACCAGGGTTGTCTCTACTCCCCTCCTTGAACAAGGGGACAATATTTGCTATCCTCCAGTCTTCTGGCACTATTCCTGTAGACAATGACGACATAAAGATCAAAGCCAAAGGCTCTGCAATCTCCTCCCTAGCTTCCCAGGATAAATCCCATCCGGCCCAGGGGACTTATCTATTTTCACACTTTCCAGAATTGCTAACACCTCCTCCTTATGAACCTCAATCCCGTCTAGTCTAATAGCCTGTATCTCAGTATTCTCCTCAACAACACTGTCTTTTTCCTTTGTGAATACTGACGAAAAATATTCATTTAGCACCTCTCCTATCTCTTCGGACTCCACGCACAACTTGCCACTACTGTCCTTGACTGGCCCTAATCTTACTCTCGTCATTCTTTTAATCCTGACATACCTACAGAAAGCTTTAGGGTTTTCCTTGATCCTACCTGCCAAAGGCTTCTCATGGCCCCTCCTGGCTCTTCTTAGCTCTCTCTTTACGTCCTTCCTGGCTAACTTGTAACTCTCAAGCACCCTAACTGAGCCTTCATGCCTCATCTTTACATAAGTGTCCTTCTCCCTCTTGACAAGAGATTCAACTTCTTTAGTAAACCACGGGGCCCTCGCTCAACCACTTCCTCTCTGCCTGACATGTACATACTTATCAAGGACACGCAGTAGCTGTTCCTTGAACAAGCTCCACATTCCAATTGTGCCCAGCCCCTGCAGTTTCCTTCCCCATCCTATGCAGCTAAGTCTTGCCTAATCGCCTCATAATTGCCTTTCCCCCAGCTATAACTCTTGCCCTGCAGTATATACCTATCCCTTTCCATCGCTAAAGTAAACGCGGCCGAATTGTGGGCACTATCACCAAAGTGCTCATCTACCTCCAAATCTAACACCTGGCCTGGTTCATTACCCAGTACCAAATCCAAAGTGGCCTTCCCTCTTGTTGGCCTATCTACAAACTGTGGCAGGAAACCCTCCTGCACACATTGGACAAAAACTGACCCATGTAAAGTACTTGAACTATAGCGTTTCCAGTCAATATTTGGAAAGTTAAAGTCTCCCATAACAACTACCCTGTTCCTTTCGCTCCTATCCAGAATCATCTTTGCTATCCTTTCCTCTACATCTCTGGAACTTTTTGGAGGCCTATAGAAAACTCCCAACAGGGTGACCTCTCCTTTCCTGTTTCTAAACTCAGCCCATACTACCTCAGTAGATGAGTCCTCATCAAGCGTCCTTTCTACCATCGTAATACTGTCCTTGACTAACAATGCCACACCTCCTCCTCTTTTACCACTTTCCCTGATCTTACTGAAACGTCTAAACCCTGGAACCTGCAACAACCATTCTTGTCCCTGCTCTATCCATGTCTCCGAAATGGCCACAACATCGAAGTCCCACGTACCAACCCATGCTGCAAGTTCACCTACCTTATTCCGGATGCTCCTGGCGTTGAAGTAGACACACTTCAACCTACCTTCCTGCCTGCCGGTACACTTCTGTGACCTTGAAACCTTATTCATGACCTCACTACTCGCAACCTCCTGTACACTGGAGCTACAAATCAGGTTCCCATCCCCCTGCTGAATTAGTTTAAACCCTCCCGAAGAGCATTAGCAAATTCCCCCCCCAAGGATATTGGTACCCCTCTGGTTCAGATGCAGACCATCCCGTTTGTAGAGGTCCCACCTACCCCAGAGTAAGCTCAAATTATCCAGGTATCTGAATCCCTCCCTCCTGCACCATCCCTGTAGCCACGTGTTCAGCTGCTCTCTCTCCTTATTCCTCACCTCATTAGCACGTGGCACAGGTAACAAACTAGAGATAACAACTCTGTTTGTTCTAGCTCTAAGCTTCCACCCTAGCTCCTTGAATTTCTGCCTTACATCCCCATCCCTTTGCTTACCTACGTCGTCGGTGCCTATGTGGACCACGACTTGGGGCTGCTCCCCCTCCCCCTCCCCCTTAAGGATCCCAAAAACATGATCTGGGACATCACAGACCCTGGCACCTGGGAGGCAACACACCAACCGCGAGTCTCTCTCGTTCTCACAGAATCTCCTATCTGTCCCCCTAACTATGGAGTCCCCAATGACTAATGCTCTCCTCCTCTCCCCCTTTCCCTTCTGAGCAACAGGGACAGACTCTGCACCAGAGACCTGTACCCCATGGCTTACCCCTGGTGAGTCGTCCCCCTCAACAGTATCCAAAACGGTCTACATGTTATTGAGGGGAACGGCCACAGGGGATCCCTGCACTGTCTGCCTGTTCCCTTTCCGTCCGCTGACTGTAAGCCATCTACCTTTTTCCTGTACCTGAGGTGTGACAACCTCCCTGTAACTCCTCTCAATCAACTCCTCAGCCTCCCGAATGATCCGAAGTTCACCCAGCTCCAGTTCCCTAACGCTGTTTCCAAGGAGCTGGAGTTGGGTGCACTTCCCGCAGATGAAGTCAGCAGGGACACTAGTGGTAACCCTTACCTCCCACATTCTACAGGAGGAGCATGCAACTGCCCTAACATCCATTCCCATTGTTCAGAATTCCCAAAAACAGACTATTGGAAAAAAAACTAGTAACTTACCAAATCGGCACTCAGAACCTTTTTTGGTTAGAGGAGGAGGATGGGTGGGAGACACTACCTAAGTAGTGTTTCGGGTAAGCAACCCCCCAAATATATTACCTCACTTACTCAGCCGTCCCGTATCCACTCCTGCTCGACGCGCACGCCGCCTATTCACAAGGTAAGTTTTTAAAGGAAAAGCTTAGCTTCCCAGGCTGCCCTCGCGCCTCCTTCCGGACTCCCGCCGCTGAAACAACTGAAAGGCCGCAGTCACTTTTCCAATAAATTTCCTACCACTGACTCATCAGTCTATCATTTTGTGGATTATGCCTGATGCCCTTCTTAAATAAAGAAACAACACTGGCTATTCTCTAGTCTTCTGGGACCTCACCAGTGGCTAAAGAGGATACAAACTTCTCTAACAAGGCTCCAACAATCTTCTCCCTTGCTTCCTTCAGTATCCTGGGATAGATCCCAGCATTCCCTGGGGAGCTATTTAGCTAAATACTTCTCAAGGCACCTAACACCTTCCTTATTAATATCAACATGCTTTAAGAATATCAACATGCCCCTCCCTAATCTCACCATCATCCACGCCCTTCTCCTTTGTGAATACCGATGGGAAATACTTTGCCCACTTCCTCCAGCACCTGACACATGCTAGCTTGTCACAGATGTGTATATGCTATTGCCAAATAAAGGCAATTTTGGCTGAATCATCACTGTTCTTCGTGCCCGACACGGAGTACAAAGCTAAAGATCCTTTGGACTGTACCTGCGCTGCACTAAATTTAGGCTAACCAACCCATAATAATATTTCTGAGCTACATTTTGAGATCACTAACTCTCCAGTGGGTCTGAACATGCCAGGATTTGAAGACTAATTTCCTAGACACTGCAAGCAACTTGGGAAGAAAATCCAGTACACTATTACTAAAGTCTATTTATTTCCCCACCTCATTTGTGAGATCAATATTGCAAAATGGGACAAAGGGCTATTTGACTGGGCAATGTTTTGAAGGCCAGAGAGAAAATGTCTAAAAATACGTTTAGCCAGATTTGGCCTAACTATTCAGATCACAATGTAAAAGTGTTATCCCTAAAGCATGAATCACCAGCCAAATGTACATTTATGAACAGAATTCACGTCATGTGAGCTGTAATTTTAAATGCTCATTTCTTGCATTTGTGTTCAGATTTTAATTTGTGAAAAATACTTAGAAATCCTAGAAAGCTTCTCTCAAGAAAATTATCCCTTTAGATCAGAAATGCAATGAGCCAAAACTGTTGCCAAGGTAACACATCAGACTCCAGGTCAGCCCACTTTGTTTGTAGAGGACTTTTAAAATTCCTACAGCGTAACAGGAAAGCTTTGGCATTTAGAACATGGGCTTGCGTTCATAATCCCTGAGCAATCGAAGCAATCTTAGTCATGTAACTATGGGACACTACCAATGACAGTAAATGTTTCCCATGGGGTGATTGGAAAGAGTGAAGAATGGAAAGTTAACCCAGTTCACTGAGCTGGAGACAGAGCATGTCTGCAATCCACCCACTTTGGTTAGTCAAGGGATCTTGATTGGGGTAGGGATTTGTTGGTAATATAAAGAAATCCCCCTCTCTCCCTATTTATTTCAGAACCCTCTTCCCCTCCCCTATTTCTGATGAAGGCTCTAGGCCTGAAACGTCAAGCTTTCCTGCTCCTATGATGCTGCTTGGCTTGCTGTGTTCATCCAGCTCCACACCTTGTTATCTCAGATTCTCCAGCATCTGCAGTACCTATTATCTCTGTATGAGAGATAAAGAGTCTTAATTTCACTCTATTAACTCTTCCAGCTCTCGAGGGGATGGAGTAGCAAAAGAGAAAAAAAAAAACAGTCCTTCATGTACAGTCTGAAAATCAGGTTTAGACCATCCAGGAATGATGCTAGGTAGCATTTCCACACACAAAGGGTGGTAAAGGTTTGGGACTCTCTTCTACAAGTGACAGTTACTAATTTTAAATCAGAGATAGATACACTTTGGTCAAGCAAAGGTATTAAGGGATATGGGCCAAAAGTACGTGGGATGGAGTTAAGTCACAGATCAGCCGTGATCTCACTGAATGGCAGAACTGATTTGATGCGCTGAATGGCCTACTCCTGTTCCTATGTAACAGTTTTGATTGAAGATACGTTTGCATAAAAAATTTACAGCTTTTGTTAAAATTATACTATCTAAATCAGATACTTGGGATATTCCATTTTCATCAAATGCCCCTTCAAAACAATCATGATAAAGACCAAGGAGAAATAGTTTAACACATGTACAATGGGTGAGAAAAAAAATATAGACAGGGTAAACAAAGTTCCAAAGATCAAAAACCTGGTAAGAAAGCAGAAATTTATCTTCCTCACAGTCCTGCTGGTTTTTGAGTGTAAGAGAGAAATACTCCCTCTTTCCTACGTCCAAAAAACAACATTGTACTGCACAGCTCAACAATACACATGATTTTCAAATTCCAAAACTGCTCTGGTGTTCTAGTTATAGGAGTCACCTCACACTTCCATTTCAGGTTATAGTTCCAAAAACAAAAGAAAATACATGTGGGCTCATATGCAAGACCATAAGATATAGGAGTGGAAGGCAGCAATTGGGCCATACAGTCTGCTCACTCGGTCAGTGACAGCATGTACGGGGTAGAAAACAATGGCTTCTGTTTTGCCAATATTTAATTGAAGGCATTTTCTTCTCATCATATAGATGTTGGATATGTAGTCTGACAATTTAACAGTGGAATCATTGAGGAGGGTGCTGGCAAAGTGGAGTTAGGTCAGAGCACAGCCTGTATTACGTCTGGAGAATCACCTGGAAATTAAATTTTTTTTAAGGGGCGAATATAGCAATGATTTGGTGCGCAGCAGTTTCCCTGAAGCCTAATGAAAGAATAAATTAACAGGTCATATTCTAACAGTTACCTGAGGGAAGACTGACTCAGAAATCAGAGAGTACATTCTGCTATTCAATCAAAGGCCCTGTAGAACTTTCAACATTCATCTAAACAGACAGCTTCAGCTTCAGTTTAATGTTATATCCCAAGGACAGAGATACCGCTGACAACAATGCAGGATTGCACTCAGTACTGGAAAGAGTCTAAATTGCATGCTCATGCCCTACAGTGTGTTTTAAAGCCACAATCTTCAGATTCAGACAGAGTGCCACTCATTGAATTTTTCACATACCTTTATCCCATCAAACTTTAGAATCATTCGAGTGGTGTTGATTTCAAAAATCAAAGAAAATTGCTGGTTTACAAAACAATAATCCCAGAGCAGAATTAACTCCATTGAGAGCGTGGCTTATATGCTCCATTTCACTCAATTAGTTAATGAAACAGTTATCACAGGAATCAGTAATGCCTGACCTAACACCTTTCTCACATTTCAATCCACATGTGCAACCTTATAATAGAACCATGCCTCCAGGGATAATTTATCACTGTCAGAAGAAAATAAAACCCTGAATACAGCATCTTACAAATTCAGTGCCTCCATAACTATACAGTAGGATCATTCAGGTTTAAATAGGAGAATTGATCTGAAGTATATTTTCTGGTTGGTGTTCCAATGACCCATCAGTGCTCTTCTCAGACCATTCTTTAGAATCCATATTTTTTTCAATCTGGTGAAAGAGGTCTGAACACACTCCAGCCAATGTTTAGGTCTAGTCTCTACTTAAGCCTGTCAGAGACAACTGAAATAGTATGCTCCTTCCTCAAATTAGATGCTCTCAGGCTAGAGATTCCTACGAGTTGTTCGGGATATCTCATTGTTTCAAGAAGCTATGAGGATATCTTGAGGTGTTTTCTCCGACCACCTGGTAACTGTTTGTCATGGCAAACTGAGAGTGGAGAGCTCATTTTGAGAGTCTTGCATCAGACAATACAGGCCATTCAGCACAGCCCACTGACCATAGCCTGTGCCTGGATAATGGGCATGTTGGCCTGAGGAAAGATACTGATATTGGAACACCTATCCTGCCAGTGCATTTGCACGATTATGCAAAGACATTAGTGGGGTAATATTTCTCAAGGGATTGGAGATGTTTTCTGTATATTACCCTTGTATCTGAAACATACAGGAAGGCTGATAATATTGCTGCCATTTTGTAAGTTTGTAATCCTGTCTGTCAACAAGTTGCTGGAGTTCCTGCGCTCTTTCCATACATTATCTATTTTGTTGCTGGCCCCTGACATTCATTTGCTAGTAAACCTGCTTTCTTTCTCTCATGTATCAGTGATGTTTCCAGTTCAGGTTCACCTTCTACTCTCAATTTAGTAGCTCCTGGTCATTCTCTTCACTTGGTGACTTTGTTTTATTTGTTAACGGAATGTAGGCATTGCTGGCTAGACCAGTACTTATTGCCTATCCATAAACTTTCCAGATGGTAGTTAAGAGTCAACCACATTGCTGTGGGTCTTGAGTCACACTGAGGCTACATCAAGGATAACAGATTTCCTTCCCTAATGATCATTAGTGGATGAACAGTGTTCTCGGTGTACTGGCCAACAAGCATCCTCAAACCAATATTGCAGAAAACAAGTTAAAACAGCACTCTTTTTACTTGTCTATAGGACTGTCGCGAGCAAACAAGTTGCTGCATTTGTCTGCCAACACCAAAGGCTCAAAAAAAAAAAATCAGCTCTCATACTATCTATAATGTCCTGATTATGTGAGAAAGTGCTTTTTAAAATGCAAGTTATTTCTTTCTTTCTCTATTCTTGGCAACACTGTGTACCGTGGGCCTTGGACCTTCATTTGAGCCTCTCAATAAAATAAATTGCTGCTTGCTTATCAGGCAATAAGTTAGAGTACCAGGTAAAGTCTGCACACATTAAATTCATGCCAGATTGATTAGGAAATCTAAGAAATACAACAGGGAATTCAGAAGAAACTTCTTTACCGAATTTGGTGAGAACGTGGAGCTTGCGATCACAGGGATTGAATGAAATGAAAATCATAGATGAGGCTACAAAGAAAGGCTAGGGAGAGACTGGAAAAACACACAATCATCGAAATATACAGCACAGAAACAGACCTTTCGGTCCAACTCTTCCGTGCCAACCAGATATTTTAAATAAATCTAATACCATTTGCCAGCATTTGGCCCATATCCCTCTAAACCCTTCCTATTCACGTACCCATCCAGATGCCTTTTAAATGTTGTAATTGTACCAGCCTCCACCACTTCTTCTGGCAGCTCATTCCATACACACACCACCCACTGCATGAAAATGTTGCCCCTTCGGTCCCTTTTAAATCTTTCCCCTCTCACTTTAATCCTATGCCCTGTAGTTTTGGACTCCCCTACTCTGGGGAAAAAAACATTGTTATTCACCCTATGTATGTCCCTCAGATTTTATAAAACTCTAAGGTCATCCTCTCAGCCTCCAACATCCCAGGGAAAACAGCCCCGGCCTATTCAACCTCTCCCTATAGCTCAAACTCTCCAACCCTGGCAACATTCTTGTAAATCTTTTCTGAACTCTTTCAAGTTTCACAACATCCTTTGAATAGCAGGGAGTCCAGAACTGAATGCAGTATTCCAAAAGTGGCCTAACCAATGTCAAGCAGAAGAAAATACTTGGTTACAATAGATAACAAAAGATAGGAGGAGACTCAAATGGGCCAAGTGGCCTGTTTCTGTGCTGGATATCCTCTGGAACGTTATCCCCAATGGAATTCTACCCAATTGTTCTACAGAAGTTCAGCCAGTTGTAAGGCAACAAGATGCACCCATCCTCAGATACAAAATGCGTTCAGTCACTGCTTATGGTACTGCCCTTCCAGCACCATGTTCCAAGTAACCCTGAACCCCGCTTTACTGAAGAGCGTGATGCTTCATTTCTATGTTCCCTGTAGTTTATCCAGCTTTTTTCCCAGCCCAAGACCACTAATTTTTCCAGAGCTCCAAGGTCCATCCACACCTGCAGCTGGAGAAACTAAACTAGAAGTGGATGTATCAGCAAGCATGCGCAGACTCTCGCAACACTGCAGAGCCGTGCAGCATAGTGGGAACTTTGCCTAGTTTGCATGTTAATGCATAGTAATCAACAGTACAAAAGAGAAATAAAAACCGTACCTACTGAGATAAAGACAGACAAGTTCTCTGGGATATCAAACCTTAGCCGAGTGTCTATCAGGCAAATATAAGGTAGGAGGTGGTGTAGGTTTGCTCTGCCATGCCAATAGATCACAGCCGATCAGCTACCTCTGCAGCATTATCTTCCATATCACAACGATCATGGTGCTTTCTTGTTATTACTCTCACATTCAAAGCAGGTTTTGTGCTGAGGCATTGTTGACACAATAATATGTTGATAATGAATGTTTCAAACTTGAAGGAACAGATTCCTTTAACCTGGGACACTATTTCAAAAAGTTTAAAAGCTAATTTGCAAAGCCCAGCTTCAAAATGGTTTGCTGTCTATGTTCTGGTTTTTCTCCTGTTCCCTTTCATTGGATGTATTTAAATATAAACTTGAATTGAGGTCTATTTGGACTTACCAGCATGACCACACACCAGTTGAGAATTCCTCTGTAATTGCTGTATCCACTTGCTGAACTCAACAAGGACTCCTGGTGTTTGTGGCAGCTAGAAAAATATAGAAGGATAATAAGAAAACAATTCCCACACCATTACAAACAATGCCCAATTTACACTCTTTCACAAGTCTTGCATTTAGGATGTCAGCATCATTGTAAAATTGGCATTTAATGCCCCTGTGAGATCGTGGACTTGCTCACCGAGCCAGTGCATCGGATTGCAGACGTTTCGTCATCCTGCTAGGTGACATCGTCAGTACGCCTCCGGTGAAGCATTGGTGTTCTGTCCCGCTTGTTATTTATATGCCTCGGTTTACTGGGCTGGTTGGCATTACTTCCAGTTCTGTTTTTCAGTGGTTTGTATATCGGGTCCAGTTCAATGTAATTGTTGATGGAGTTCTGGTTGGAACACGAGGCCCACATAAATTCTCTGGCATATCTCTGTTTGGCCTGCGCTATTATGTACATGTTGTCCCAGTTGAATTCACGTCCTTCTTTGTCGTGTGTATTGAGACCAGTGAGAAATAAATAACAAGTGGGACAGAACACGAACGCTTCACCGGAGGCACACTGACAATGGTACCTAGCAGGGTGACAAAATGTCTGCAATCAAACACACCTTTCAGCGAGCAAGTCTACAACCTCATCCACAATCTGAGCTACAAATCTGCTCAAACACTTAAATTTTATTGCCCCTGTTTAGCTGCCCTGTAAAGGTTGGCAGTGTACCACCCTCCTGAACCAAGAGGTGATTCCTGCCTATTCTTGTGCTGGACTGATATAATACAACAGTTTGCTGGGTTATTTCAGATGACAGTTAAGTGGAGTCATGATTGAACTAGAGTCATGCATAACCCAGACTGGGTAAAGACAACAAGTCCCTTGCCAAAAAAAAAAGAGTGACTTAAGTGAATTGTTACAACAGCTTTATTTTCACTCTTATTGACATCAGCTATAAACCAAAATCAAATTTTTAACTGAGGAATTTAACTCTTTCTCTGGATTATCAGTCCAGGCTTTTAGATTACTAATCTAATTGCATTCTACAAACTGCTCTTTAAAGGGTAATTAAAAGTGGTGATAATCTCACTCTGTGCACTAAACTGCAGCGCAGTCCACTGTATCCTGGGAAAAGGGTTCTCAAATCTTTGACCTTCATTGGTTCTATATTGGTATTCAATTTTCTAGTTGAGGTGGTGGGAAAGGGGTGGAGGGACAGAGACTGTGGTGGTGCTGATGGCAGTGACATTGGGATTACTATCAGCGGGGAAACCACAGCTCAGCATCCCAGCAATCTACATCATAGCAGGCCACAGTTATGCTGTTTAGGCACAGTTAGGAGGAAACACAACGAGCAAAGATGGAAGAATATTGAATAGAACCCAAAAATCAGTGTGGACTTGTACAATGCATTATTTATAAAACACGAAAGCATTTCTTCCACAACATAATGACAGCCAATGAAATCCTTAGATTTCTAAACTACTTGTACATGATAGGTAAAATTAACCAATTAGTGTTATCAGTTGAAAGGTACGAATTGTCAATGGCAGACATTTCATACACTATAAACTAATGACTACTGCTTATGAGATCTGGAAATTGGACCAAGTCAAACCTCGACAGCAGGTGCATCGAGGACTTTTAGTAAATTATAATGAAACCACAAGAATAGTCTAATTCAAATGTAAACGCAAGATATTAGCCAACTTCCCCTGGACACTTCCATTAGAGGAAACAATTCCTCCCCCCCCCTCCTCGATCCACCCCATCAAATCTCTTAACCATTCCAACTTAACAATACGAATACTTTTTAAACATTGAGCCTTGAGGAACTCCAATCTAATCTCAACAAATCTCAACTTACTTCTACCAAGTATCAGTGCATTAAGTCTGCAGTGCAACTTCAATCTAATCCCTACCCCTTTAATGCTTCAGTAGCTGGAATATAATCAATTTTAAGTTTCTGCAGATGCTCACACATCTGTTATTCTGCATATTTCACTTCGGACATGGAAATATATCATCGTTCCTTCAGTATCACTGGGTCAAAATCCCGGAATTCCTTCCCTGACAGAATTGAGTCTAAATTGAGTCCTATAGCACATGGACTGTGGTGGTTCAAGAAGACAGCTCACCAACTTCTTAAGAGTAACTAGGGACGGGCAATAAATGCCGGCCCAGCTGGCAACACACAGATCCCAAGAATAAATAGAAACAATTTCCACCATTTACAGCTTTTCAGTCCAACCTCATCTGTTGTTTTCTCCCTTTTCCACTAAAACTATACATGTCCATTGTCCTGATCGCATCATTATTTATCCCTCATCTTCCATAAATCTCACATTTAAAATTTGGCTCTCTATTTCTTAACCCCACATTGCCTCAGCTATGGTTTTGAGCTCAAATCCCACAAAGCCAAGTTGCAAAACTGGCTTCAATGTGTTAGCAAGCACAAAATTTACCGCCAAGTACCAAGAAACCTGCTGGATTTTCACAATCCTGTCTGGTTTAGTTAACATATCACCCATACCTAAAATAACCAAGTCAGAAGACACGTGACATCAGGTTATAGTCCAACAGGTTTATCTGAAATCACAAGGTTTCATAGCGCCGCTCCTTCGTCAGGTGAAGTGGAGGGAAGCACACACTTCGTTGGACACAAAAACAAAAACTACAGATGCTGGAATCCAGGTTCGACAAACAGGAGGCTGGAAGAATACAGCAAGCCAGGCAGCATCTGGAGGAAAGGAGAAGTCAACGTTTCGAGTATTACCCTTGTGTTGTGTTATTCCAGCCTTCCGTTTGTCGACCTTGGAAGCGCACACTTCACCTGATGAAGGAGCAGCGCTCCGAAAGCTTGCAATTTCAAATAAACCTGTTGGACTATAACCTGGTGTCGTGTGACTTCTGACTTTGTCCACCCCAGTCTAAAACTGGCACCTCCACATCATAAAAGAACCAAGCCCACAATGATCTCAAATCACATGCTACAAGGTTAACCTTTCACATCCTTCATGTAATAAACCTATCCTATCCAGTTTCACTCATATTAAGATAAAATACAGAAATAAAAATCCATTTCTTGCTACTCAGGAGTAGCTACTCAGTGCTAACAGCTGATTGCTGGTAACAGCTGGTAACTTGCTGACAATCTGTCAACAGCACCTATTTTTCAATCCGGAGGATAATGTTACCACTTACCAATCACATCATCGCCAGTAAACCAGTTTAAAAAGCTTGAAGAATAGGTCTCAATAAGCAACAGCAATATTTCAACTTTGAGGCACCAGCAAGATCATTATTCAAATCCAAATACAAGCTCTTGATTCAAAAACAGTTTTGGTCATTTTAAGAAAAATTGGCAAAACAGATCTTGGAGCTAATACTGTTTTAAGAACATAATAGGAGGAGTAGACTATTCAGTGCTTCCAGCCTGCTTCACCATTTAATAAGGTAACAGCTAAATTTCTGCCTCAAAATCACGCCACATAACCAGAAATGTTACAGTACAGAGGGCAGCCATTCGGCCCACCAGCTCTCCAAATGAGTATTATGACAGCATCATTCTCCTGCCTTTACCCCTTAACTCTACACTTTGCCTTCTATGACTATTTAAACAGAAACAAAGTTGCACAGTCCCAGAGCTGTTCACTCTCATTACAGAGACAAGACTAGCGGTTAGTGGAGATTGGGGGTCACCACACCTCAGATGAGGGGCAAGGGTGAGAATGCAGGACCTGCACAGTGACCTCAGCCAGCTTGGGAAACCACAGTAACTTAAAAACGTCTATAAGTTATTTACATTAAAGTGATTTAAATTTTAAGGCTAAGGCATTGAAGGAATCGCAGTGGTAATCCTCATCCTGAGCCATGTACGAAGCTGTTACTCAGACGTCCTGGTACACCAGCTGCACAGGCGTGACGTCTGGGGTTCAGAACTTGTGCAAGGCTGGTAGCCAAAGAGACCTATCTGTGAGACAGAGTGCTATGCGGACAGAGATAGTAGGAACTGCCGATGCTGTAGTCAGAGATAACACAGTGTGGATGTGGAGGAACACAGCAGGCCACGCAGTATCAGAGGAGTAGGAAAGTCGACGTTTCATGTCAGGACCCTTTTTCAGAAATGAAGACCCTTCTGAAGAAGGGTCCTGACCCAAAACGTCGACTTTCCTACTCCTCTGATGCTGCCTAGCCTGCTGTGTTCCTCCAGCTCCACACTGTACTATGTGGACAACATGCTTAGAGAGATAGACATACTATATGTAAGGGGTAAGTGGCACATATGGAATGAATGACCATCAGGTAGTCCAAAAGAAACAGGCAGATAGTGCATGAATCCTTCGAGATCCCACACAGTAATGGGTTTTCTGTTCTGGGTATCAGTGAGAGCAACGGGGTCACTGAAGGACTGCAACAAGAGCCAAGTCTATAGCACCCTGGAGGGCCCAACTATACAGTATACAGTACACAGCACAAACAGGGGAGCTTTCAAATTAGGAAAGCAGAGGCATTTCTGTGGCTATCAATGGTCTCTCTCTGGCGGTAATTCCTGGCCAGGAATGTCAGGGTGGCTGCAGGACATCCCTCTACAGGGAGGGCACAGTCCAAATTGGTGTGAACAACATAGGCAGGCAGGGGATGCGGTCTGAAAAAAACCAGAATTTAAGGAGCTAGGGAGAAAATGAACACATAGGACATCTAAAGTAGAAATACTCCCACTGCCACATGAAAGTATTTTTTTTCACTTGCAGGATGTGAGCGTCAGCAACTGAGACAGCATTTATTGCCCATTACTTGCCCTTGAGAAGGTGGTGGTCAGGTGCCTTCTTGAACTGCTCCACTCACTCTAAGTGGACCCACAATGTTATTAAACAGGGAATTCCAGGATTTTATCCCAGAGGCACTGAAGGAATAGTGATGCGTGTATAAGATTGAGTGTCTTTCGAATTCCCTTCCACAAAAGGGAGTGGATGCTGAATCTTTTTTAAAAAAAGGTAGAGTAGATATTACCAAGGGAATGAAAGATTATCAGGAATATGCAGGGATGCAGAGTTGAAGTTAAAATCAGATCAATTGAGTTCTCCGCAGGATATTTTGCTAGTGCTGTTGGAGAGGGTTTTAAATAACCCAAGTGGTCTGGAAACCAGTATTAAAACAATACCAGGGTGCACAAAGTGTTGGGAGAAGGCAGGCACTAAAATAGAGAATAGCAAGTTAATAGGCAGAGTACAGGAGAAAGTAATGAGGAACGATTGGAGAAGTTGGGACTGTTTTCCTTGGAAAGAAGACCAAGAGGAGATTGAATGGAAGTTGTCAAATCAAGAGAGGTTTGATAAAGTGGATAGAGAAACAGGTCCTGCTTCTAAACTACTCAATAAAAGATGACACAGTATTAAAAATTTCTTCACATTGCAAGTAGTTTGGATGCAGAGCACTGCTTGCAAGTGTGACGGACACAGGCTCAACTGAGGCATACAAAAGGGTATTAGATCATTATTTAAGTGGAAGCAATGGTTAAAGGGAAAGACGTAGGAGATCGGCACAAAGTTAAAGTGCTCAGACAGCTGCGCAGGCATGATGGGATGAATGACCTCCTCCTGCACTGTAACAATTATGGTAAAGGTGGAGCATTTAGCCAGAAGTGTAAGGGGATGATCCCCTTCCAGACCACCCCAGCATTAAAGATGCCAGTCTTCAGCCCATTCTATTCACTACACGCGATATCAACAAATGGCTGAAGCCACCATGTACTGCGAACACTATGGATCCTGACCATAATTCAGCAATAGAACTGAAGACTTCTGACCTTAGCTTTCTACAGCTAAGCTGTACCAATATAGTCACAACACTGGCATCTACTTGGAAAATGGCCCAGTTATGTCCTGAGTACAAAATGCAGGACAGATCACTGCCCATCAATCTACTCTCAGTCGAGTGACGGAAGGTGCCAGCCACAGTCCTTTCAAGTGGCACTTAACAATAATCTACTCGTTGATGCTCAGTTTGAGTTCTGTCAAATGCACTCAGCTCCTGACTTCATCATAGCCTTGCTACAGACATGGACAGAGTTTCACCTCTTTTGGAGAGCAACTGCCCTTGACATCAACGCTTTATTTGACCAAAATGTACTTTCAAGACTACCTCGCAAAAACGGAGTAAATGGGAATTGGGAAAAAACACTGTCTTCTACTACAGAGACTTCCAATGTTTCAGTACCAAAGAAAAAAAAAAATCCTATTATCACTGTCTGAAAAGGGTGACCCTTATTTTTAAAACAGCATTCCTTGTTCCGCGCTGAACCACAAGAAACACCTTTTCTACATCCATCTTATCAAGACCATTCAGGATCTTAGAAACTTCCTCTAAATTACCATCAACTCTACTAAACTCCAGTGGAAACAAGCTCAGCCTGTCCAAAATATTGCCATAAAACAACACATTTTTTTCCAGGAGTCAATCTGGTAAACCTCCTCTGAACTGCCATCAATATATTTACAGTTTTCATTGAAGGGAGGCCACAATGACAGATAGTATTTCAGAAATGGTCTCACCAACGCCCTGCATAACAATAAGTTGATTATGCTTCAGTTATAACAAAAGCAGAAATTGCTGGAAAATCTCAGCAGGTATGGCAGCATCTGTTAAGAGAAATCAGAGTTAATGTTTCAGGTCCAGTCATCTTTCTTCAGAACGTTGAGATTTTCCACCAGTTCTGGTTTTGTTTCAGATTTCCAGCATCTGCAGTTCTTTCAGTTTTTAATGCTTCAGTTATGTTCAATTCCTCTCATAGCAAGAATAGCCAGAACAAGAGCGAAATGCACCTTAGATTTATGAAAGAAACATCAAGTCATACTGTAGGGACAGGAGACACAATGATTGTAAAACTTTTGTTTTCCAAAAAAAAATTCAGCTTAATAATCCCACCCTTGCACTACTTGCAGGACCACGATGAAAATGATTTGCACTGTCTTTGTTCCACACAGTTATTACAGTGCTCCAGCAAATCTGCCATCTGGCAGGCAGGTCATTTCAGAGCCTCGCACTTCAACATCTGGATGCAGTTAAGTAGCTGCACATAAATTACACTGCAAAGGCTTCTCTACACAAACTGCTTCATTTACTGCTAGACGGAAGAAATCTGCCTGCAGAAATGAACTGCTTGGAGTCGAAACATGCCGGAGTACATCAGGAAAATCTCAGCACATAGCAGTCGTTTGTGTTAAGCAAGATTCTAAAATAAATATTTCAAACAGAATGCTCAGATTATAATGAAATCCATTTGGGAGTCAGTTTACAGCATTGAATAGGATGCCCTTGACTCAGTAGTAATAGCCTCGTCTCGGAGTCTGGAGACTGAGGGTTCTTCTCCTACTCGATCCAGTTGCTGCCAGTCCGGGACAGCACTAAAGAAGCATTGCAATATTGAACGCACTATCAGCTGTGGGCATTAAAAATGACTTGCCTGCCCTCTCAGTGAACTGAAATGGTTCTACAATAGTATTGAAGAACATCAGCTTGATCGTCCCAGTGTTCTACTCAATTTTTAGCCCCTCAGTTAACACCTAAATATTGAGCTCATTGCTGTTTGTGGAATTGAGATGTGAATAGAACAGGCTGCCAAATCTCGTTATGTCACAACCCTACGGGAATTCAACTGGCCCCAAAGTACTTTGGCAAGTCCAAAGACCATGTAAGGCATTATACGAAAATAAATTCTCTTTGTTTCTTTGAAGCAGACCCTAGGGGGAAAACAGTGATTCAGTTTGGAATCAGCCGATCTTCACAGTCACTAATATTAAAGACACAGTAATACGGAAACGAATGAAGATATTCCTTCTTGTGAACAAACAACAAACAAGACTACTCTTCGTTTCAAAATTGAGCTAGTCGCTACAGGCATGGAAACTTTGAAACAAAATCTCCAAAAAGCATTTCAACTCAAAAAGGCTCCTCAAAGGGCAGCACGGTGGCTCAGTGGTTAGCACTGCTACCTCACAGTATCAGGGACCTGGGTTCAATTCCACCCTCAGGCAACTATCTGTGTGGGGTTTGCACATTCTCCCCGTGTCTGCGTGGGTTTCTGCCAGGTGCTCCCATTTCCTCCCACAATCCAAAGATGTGCAAATTAGGTGGATTGGCCATGTTAAATTCCCCATAGTGCACAGGGATGTGCAGGCAAGGTGCATTAGCCATGGGAAATGCAGGGTTATAGGGCTTGGGTGTGATGCTCTTCAGAGGGTCGGTGTGGATTTGTTGGGCTGAATGGCCTGTTTCCACACTGTGGGGATTCTATGCCCAAAGAATGCTATTGTAATTCTAACAGGTCAAACACCAGAAAAATTTATGTCGAGGGATGAAACTATATTTATCAAATGACTTGATAAGCTGCAGCTCTTTGACAAAGCAAAGGGATTACATACGGATTTAATTTGAGGCTTTTGAGATTATGAAGGAGAACAGAGTATGTTAAAAACAGACTGTTTCCAGTGATCAAGATGCCTAGAATAAAGGAACATAGATGAAAGATTCATTGTAAGAAATTCAGGAGAGTGAGAAGAAAGCTCTTGTTTTAAAAGAATTCAGTGTTGGAGTGTGACTGAAGTAAAGGCTACTCAAGGATAGTAGGAACTGCAGATGCTGGAGAATCTGAGATAACGAGGTGTAGAGCTGGATGAACACAGCAGGCCAAGCAGCATCACAGGAGCAGTTTTAGACGTTTCGGGCCTAGACCCTTCTTCAGAAATGGGGGAGGGGAAGGAGGTTCTGAAATAAATAGGGAGAGAGGGGGAGGCGGATAGAAGATGGATAGAGGAGAGGATAGGTGGAGAGGAGACAGACTGGTCAAAGAGGCGGGGATGGAGCCAGTAAAGGTGAGTGTAGGTGGAGAGGTAGGGAGGAGATAGGTCAGTCCAGGGAGGACGGACAGGTCAAGGGGGCGGTATGAGGTTAGTAGGAGATGGGGTGGGGCTTGAGGTGGGAGGAGGGGATAGGTGGAAGGACAGGTTAGGGAGGCGGGGACGAGCCGGGCTGGTTTCCTGCTCCTGTGATGCTGCTTGGCCGGCTGTGTTCATCCAGCTCTACACCTTGTTATCTCTAAAGGCTACTCAACATTTGTTAGGTAATAGAGTTGGAGAGGAGAATACAGTGATATGGGAACAAGGTCAATATGTGGATTTCAGACTGCCACTAACAAAGGAAAAACAGACTGGTTAGTCCACTTTCATCTTATAACTTGTATTAATTGTATATCTTTATAGTACCGCATCTACTAACCCTTCAACAATGCAGAGGTTCCTAAAATACAACCATGATAATTTGGGAAGAGGAAATAAATAGAAGTGACCATGAAAGCTGCTAGATACTTGTAAAAACCTGAATGATACATAATATTATTTGGCCTGCTGCTGGTAACTACTCAGGCCTAAATGCACACAAACACAGGATGCTGGATCCAGCAGGTCTGGCAGCTTCTGTTTTTTAAAAATTCATTCACGGGATGAGGGCGTTGCTGACCAGGCAGCATTTATTGCCCATCCCTAATTTCCCCAGAGGGCAGTTCAGAGTCAACCACATCGCTGTGGGTCTGGAGCCACATGTCGGCCAAACCAGGTAAGGACGGCAGTTTCCTTCCCTAAGGGACATTTGTGAACCAGATGGGTTTTTCCAACATTCGACAATGGATTCATGGTCATCATTAGATTCTTAGTTCCAGATATATTTACTGAATTCAAATTCCACCATCTGCCATTATCTGGGTCAACAGTCCAGCGATAACACCACTAGGCCATCGCCTCCCTTCTGTGGGGAGATCTTCAGAATATCTGATGTAGAGTCACCGGACTCAAGACATTAACTCTGCTTTCTCCCACAGATGCCGGCAGATGTGCTGAGTTTCGCCAGGAATTTCTGCTTGTGTTTCAGATCTCCAGCATCCACAGTTCTTTGTGTTATTTTAGTGACAGTTAATGAGATTTGGCGACTGATCAGTAAATGATGTCGGGATTGGGGGTGAAAAATTACACAGAAAACCACAAGATCCGTCTTGATCATATTTGCCAATGGATATGTACCGTGGGCTGTTCAATATTAATCTATTACCCATATTGACTAGGTGTTGATTCTGGGTGGTCGAATATATATTTTGCAGATTGTAAATTGTATTACTCTAACATGTATAGAAAACATTGTCTTTGTTAGTTTAGTCTCTTAGCAAATCCCTTGGATCTCATCTTTTGTCTACCTTACAGATAAAGGTGGCTGGGTCCTAGCCAGACCTTAAAGTTGGCAGGCTGGACTGGGATGGCATCTTATTACGTTATTGAAATGGAAACTGTCACTGAATTTCACCCTACGCTGCAGGTTTAATCGACAACTTCTTTGTTATCAATTGATTGAGTCAGATTTTCTTGATTAAATTGCTCAACAGTGATTAAGGACTTTTACGGTACAAAGATTTGCTCAATCCTTTGATCTGTTTACAAAGCAAAGAGTAAAGTCACACTAGTCCTACCAGACCATAGGGCTGCTCCCTCACTAGAGAGACCATTAGGTAACAGTTTAACCCGATGGTCACGGCACCTCAAGCAATAGGGTAGGTGGAGAAGGAGTTCTTCATGGTAACCTCAGCTGGTGTGGGAATTGAACCCCACTGTTGGCGTCACTCTGCCGTGCAAACCAGTTGTCCAGCCAACTGAGCTAACCAACCCCCAATGTGTTTACAATTTACCAAAAAGTTCCAAGTATAGAATTACTTGGCAAGCTAAAAATTTAACTTTTAATTAGCTTTTAAAAAGTACCTTGAGATTAATAATATAGCTTCTAAACCTTAGTGTTTGAGATGACAGTGGAGGGGATTTTACTATTACACACCTGGACACACCAGCCTGTAATTAAGCAGTGCAAGACAACTTCCAAAGAGGTCAGCACTAACACCACTTGTGGGGACAAATGACACCAATGAACCTTTGAAAACTTAAACCCATAGTGAGGAATGTGGCCAAGGTCAAAATTGTGGAATCGTGTTCTCCCTGAAATCACAGTGGGAGTATGAACACCACGTGTACTGCAGCAGTTCAAGGCAGCAGGCCAGCCACCAGTGTTTCAAAGGGCAACTAGGGAAGGACAATAAATGTTGGCCCAGCCTTCTAAACGTACATCCCCTGAATGAGCAAACAGAAAACATTTGAACTCCCTGGTCTTCTCTAAATAGCAACGTAGATGCCTTTCCATCCAGCTGAACCAGCAGAATGGGCATTCATAACATATCTGAAAGGCAGCACCAGTCCACGACACAATCAGCATAGCACCCAAGTGTAGATTATGCTCAAATCTTGATCCCACAAACTACTATTGCAAGTCAAAGTGCTTACAACAGAGATACACAGGCATTACTTAACTCTCACAGGACAAATGCTTTCCTGCGAGTTAGGTGGGCCATATAAATAATGGCAAATGTCCATTCTGTTTCACAACACACAGCTGACAAGTAACGTCAGTGCACTGACCATGAGATCGATCCACATGATCAAAACAAGTAAAGGGGATAACCTTTGCAGTCCCTGTATTTTGTCCAAGAGAAAACCTTTGACCCGTGATGATATAGGCCCTCCTTCACCATTATAACGTTGTGCTATAGATTCAGACTCAACAAACTGAGATTGACTTAAAAACAACTCATTCAAGAATGTTTGCATTTCTGGCAGTAGCTTCCAGAGTCTCAGGACAATGTTCTAAATATATCACTTTGGACAAAGCTATCAAACTTCAAATTCTTTTCAAATGCAATTAAGTGAAATTTCATGTGAGGTGGCACAGTGGTTAGCACTGCTGCCTCACAACACCACGGACCTGGGTTCGATTCCCCCCTCAGTAGACCATCTGTGTGAGAGTTTACACATTCTCCCTACATTTGCGTGGGTTTGCTCCGGTTTCCTCCCACAGTCCAAAGATGTATAGGTTGGGTGGATTGGCCATGCTAAATTGCCCATAGTGTCCAGGGATATGCAGGCTGGGTGGAATACCCATGGGAAATGCAGGGTTACAGGGGTAGGGTGGGAGCGTAGGTCACTTTTCAGAGGGTTGGTGTGAACTCAATGGGCCGAATGGCCTGCTTCCACACCAGAGGGATTTTATGATTCCTCCTTGCACTTGTAGCAAAAATTTGTTATGTATTGGCAGCAGTATGTTCCATCTATAAAATGGACTACAGAAATTCAAAGATTCTTACACAGTACCTTCCAAACTCATGATCACTTCCATCTAGAAGGACAAGGGCAGCAGATACATGGGAACACCTGCAAGATCCCCTCCCAAGCCACTCACCATCCTGACTTGAAAATAAATCATCATTCCTTCACCGTTGCTGAGTCAAAAATGGTGCAAATCCCTCCACAAAGGCATAATGGGTCAACTTACAGCAGACTGCAGCGGCTCAATAAGGCAGCACACCACCACCTTCTCAAGGGCGAGTAGGGACAGGCAATAAATGCTGGCCTAGTCAGTGATATCCATATCTCGCAAGCAAATAAATTTGCAATTAAACTGCACTACACTTGGGGGCAGGACAAGTGAACTGAGGAAGGGTCATTAGATCTGAAAGTTAACTCTGATTTTTCTCCACAGACGCTGCCAGACCTGCTGAGCTTTTCTAATAATTTCTGTTTTTGCAACTGAACTGTAGTTTAGATTTTAAAATCAAGTATTTTAATCATCAAAATTACAAATATTTTCCAAAACCTTTCAGTTCTGAAGAAGTCATACCTGACTCAAAACTTTAACTGCTTTTCCCGCCACAGATGCTGCCAGGCCTGCTGAGTTTCTCCAGCATTCTCTGCATTTGCATTTACTTTTAGGAATTTCTGCCTTGTTGCACAGAAGCATGAATTTTTACATTTCAACAAAAGGCCCCTTCTAGCTTGAAATAGGCTTCAGGAATTGAGTTAATATCTTGACATACAATTAAAGAGGACTTCCTCCTTTTCAAGTTAGTTGCAGAAAACAACTTACTACATGGATACTGCAAAGTGACCCAAGTGCGGAGGGATGTGTTGAACAACAAGTGACAAATAAATGAAACTTTTACATTCACATATAGCCTACACAATACTAATTGCCAATAGTACAGCCCCAGACACTGGGAACATGCCAAATCTGTCAAACACTCCCAGGACAAAGTTTAATCAGGCTTCCAAAACCTTCAACTTCGTCCCACAATCTTCAGATTCCCCAAACAGACTTGCAATATACAGCCTCAATACAACAGTCTCCCCTTGTTCCCTCACAGGACCACTTAAGATGGGTGCAGAATTGTGAATATTGGAAGGTCTGATTCCCTACCTTTCTTGTCACAAGAGACGTCGAGTTTACCATTCTTGGCTACTCTTCTCAGCTTCTTCTCATAACTTGGCATCTTCTCCTTAATTCTGCCTGGTCATTATCATTGTTCTTGCTCCATCCTAACATGTCTGTCTATCTCTCCGATCCTGTTCAATCCTTAATATTCTCTCACCTCTTCCTCCAAACTCTTGCTAAGTTTCATCCTCTCTCACTGGGTTCAGCACCTTGACTTCAAGGTGTGAGCAGTTTCCATGTGTGCGCCTTGGTTATATACTCTGCTTATCTCTTCCGTTCCAATCTGTAACTGCTCTACAGTGTACAAACATATACATTAGTTTTCTCATGGCAGAAAGGCACAAATATGCACCCAAGTAAAAAAGTTCTTATATGAACACAAATTATGCATTGGTTTTGGTATTATTATTTAAGTAGCCCACCTTGGGTGTTTTACCAGTCAGCAATATC
>JAHRHZ010000033.1:1262024-1274871 GCA_024137785.1 Ginglymostoma cirratum
CATGCTTGTTATCTCGGATTCTCCAGCATCTGCAGTACATTTTATCTCTGCCCCTCCATCCGCTCGGATCATGACAAATCTCACATTCCTGCCTTTCCCCTGTAACCATTGATTTCTCTACTAATCAATAATCTATGTGTCACGGCCTGAAATATACACAAGGACTTTATCTCGCAGTTTTCTGTGGCGAGGAGTTTCAATGACTTTCAACCATCTGAGAGAAGAAATTCCTCCTCACCTCATATTTATATTGGCACCCCTTTATTCTGAGACTCTGCATGAGGAGAAACATCTTTTCAGCGCATACCCTGTCAAGCCACTTAAGAACCCTATGCATTTCAATGAGATCACCTCTCATTCTTCAAAACTCTGGTAAGTAAAGCTCCAACCTGTTTAATCTTTGCTCATAAGACAATCCCTCCATACTGGGGATCATCCCAACGAAGATAGGAAACATGGAAGATAGGAGCAGGAGGAAGCCATGTAACCCCTTGAGCCTGATCTACCATTCAATATAATGATAGCTGATCATTGAACTCAATATCTCAACCCAATCTTCTCTCTGTATCCCATGATCCCTTCACAAGAACTATCTCTATCTCCTGCTTGAAAGCTCAATGTTTTGGCCTAAACCACTTCCTGTGGTAGTGAATTCCACAGGCCACCACTCTCTAGGTGAAGAAATTTCTCCTCATCTCAATTCTTAAAGGTTTATCCCTTATCCTTAAACTATGATCCCCGATTCTGGACTCCCCCACCACTGGCAACATCCTTCCTGCAACTAACCTTAGAACATAGAACAATACAGCGCAGAACAGGCCCTTCGGCCCTCGATGTTGCGCCGACCTGTGAACTAATCTAAGCCCACGCCCGACACTATCCCATCATCATCCATATGCTTATCCAAGGATTGTTTAAATGCCCCTAATGTGGCCGAGTTAACTACATTGGCAGGCAGGGCATTCCACACCCTTACCACTCTCTGAGTAAAGAACCTGCCTCTGACATCTGTCTGAAATCTATCACCCCTCAATTTGCAGCTATGGCCCCTCGTACTAGCTGACGTCATCATCCTAGGAAAAAGACTCTCACTGTCCACCCCATCTAATCCTCTGATCATTTTGTGGGTCTCTATTAAATCCCCTCTTAGCCTTCTTCTCTCCAATGAGAACAGACCCAAGTCCCTCAGCCTTTCCTCATAAGACCTTCGCTCCAGACCAGGCAACATCCTGGTAAATCTCCTCTGCACCTTTTCCAATGCTTCCACATCCTTCTTGTAATGGGGCGACCAGAACTGTACGCAATATTCCAAGTGAGGCCGCACTAGCGTTTTGTACAGTTGCAGCATGACATCACGGCTCCGGAACTCAATCCCTCTACCAATGAAACCTAACACACCGTATGCCTTCTTAACAGCACTATCAACCTGGGTGGCAACTTTCAGGGATCTATGCACCTGGACACCAAGATCCCTCTGCACATCCACACTCCCAAGAATCTTTCCATTGACCCAGTATTCTGCCTTCCTATTATTCTTCCCAAAGTGAATCACCTCACATTTATCTGCATTGAACTCCATTTGCCACCTTTCAGCCCAATTTTGCAGTTTATCCAAGTCTCCCTGCAACCTGCAACATTCTTCCACATTGTCTACCACTCCACCGACTTTAGTGTCATCTGCAAACTTACTAACCCATCCACCTATGTCTGCGTCCAAGTCATTTATAAAAATGACAAACAGCAGTAGTCCCAAAACAGATCCTTGTGGCACACCACTAGTAACCGGACTCCAGGCTGAATATTTTCCATCAACCACCACTCTTTGCCTTCTTTCAGAAGCCAGTTTCTAATCCAAACTGCTAAATCTCCCTCAATCCCATGCCTCCGCATTTTCTCCAATAGCCTACCATGTGGAACCTTATCAAAGGCTTTACTGAAGTCCATGTACACCACGTCAACTGCCCTACCCTCATCCACATGCTTGGTCACCTTCTCAAAAAACTCAATGAGGTTTGTGAGACACGACCTGCCCTTGACAAATCCATGTTGACTATCTCCAATCAAATTGTTGCTTGCTAGATGATTATAAATCCTATCTCTTATAATCCTTTCCAAAACTTTTCCAACAACAGATGTAAGGCTCACTGGTCTGTAATTACCTGGGTCATCTCTACTGCCCTTCTTGAACAAGGGCACAACATTTGCAATCCTCCAGTCATCTGGTACTAAACCTGTAGCCAATGACGACTCAAAGATCAAGACTAAAGGCTCCGCCATCTCCCCCCTAGCTTCCCAGAGAATCCTCGGAAAAATCCCATCCAGCCCAGGGGATTTATCTACCTTCACACCTTCTAGGATTGATAATACCTCCTCCTTACTAACCTCAATCCTTTCAAGTCTAATAGCCCGTATCTCAGTCTTCTCCTCTACAATATTCTCCTTTTCCCAAGTGAAAACAGATGAGAAATATTTGTTTAGCACCTCTCCGATTTCCACAGGGTCCACACACAACTACCCACTTTTGTCTTTGATTGGCCCTATTCTTACTCTAGTCATCCTTTTATTCCCCACATACCTATAGAAAGCTTTAGGGTTCTCCTTAATTCTACCTGCTAATGACTGCTCACGTCCCCTCCTTGTTCTTTTTAACTCTCTCTTTAAGTCCTTCCTAGCTAATCTGTAACTCTCCATCGCCTCATCTGAACCATCTCGTCTCAATGTCACATAAGCCTCCCTCTTCCGCTTAACAAGAGATACAATTTCTTTTGTAAACCAAGGTTCCCTTACCTTATCACTTCCTCCCTGCCTGACAGGGACATACCTATCAAGGACACGCAATATCTGTTCCTTAAACCAGCTCCATATTTCGATCGTCCCCATCCCCTGCATTTTGCTACCCCATTCTATCCCTCCTAAGTCTTGCCTAATCGCATTATAATTGCCCTTCCCCCATCTATAACTCTTGCCCAGTGGCATGTTCCTATCCCTTTCCATCGCTAAACTAAACGTAACCGAATTATAGTCACTCTCTCCAAAATGCTCACCTACCACTAAATCAAACATCTGGCCTGGTTCATTACCAAGCACCAGATCCAGTGTGGCCTCCCCTCTTGTCGGCCCTTCGACATACTGTGTCAGGAAACCCTCCTGCACACATTGGACAAAAACTCATCCATCCGACGTACTAGAGTTATAGCATTTCCAGTCAATGTTGGGGAAGTTAAAGTCTCCCATAATGACCACCCTGTTCCTTTCACTCCTGCCCAGAATCGTTTTGCTGATCCTCTCCTCCACATCCCTGGAACTTTGCGGAGGCCTATAAAAATCTCCCAGCAGTGTGACCTCTCCTCTCCTGTTTCTGACCTCAGCCCGTACCACCTCAGTAGACGAGTCCTTGTCAAAAGTTCTGTCAGCCACCGTTATACTGTCCTTGACTAACAAAGCCACACCTCCCCTTCTTTTACCACCTTCCCTGATCTTTATGAAAGATCTAAACCCTGGAACCTGCAACATCCATTCCTGACCCTGCTCTATCCATGTCTCCGAAATGGCCACAACATCGAAGTCCCAGGTACCTATCCATGCCGCAAGCTCACCTACTTTATTCCGGATACTCCTGGCGTTGAAGTAGACACACTTCAAACCAGCTTGCTGTCTGCCAGCACACTCCTGTGACGGTGAAATCCTGTCCATGTCCTCCCTACTCTCATCCTCCTGTGTACTGGAACTATACCACAGGTTCCCATGCCCCTGCTGAGCTAGTTTAAATCCACCCGAATAGCACTAGCAAATTTCCCACCCAGGATATTAGTACCCCTCTGGTTCAGGTGAAGACCGTCCTGTTTGTAGAGGTCCCACCTTCCCCAGAATGAGCCCCAGTTACAGTCCATTTAGAATTTTATAGGTTTCGATGAGACCACCTCTCCCCACCCATTCTTCTAAACTTGAATGAATCCAAACCTAACCGACTCAGTCTCTTCTCATACATCAGTCCTCCCATCCAAGGTATCAATTTGGTGAACCTTTGCTGCATTCCCTCTATAGCAGGAGTATCTTTCCTTAGATAAGGGCACTGAAACTGTACCCAATATTTCAGGTGTGGCCCCACTAATGCCCTGTATAATTGCAGCAAACATCCTCATTCACGGGGAGACGACGGTCTAGTGGTGTTATCACTGAGACCCAGATTAAATTCTAGGAGCCCGTGTTCAAGTCCTGCAGATGGTGGAATTTGAATTCGATAAAATATCTGGAATTAAGAATCTAATGAAGACCATGAACCAATTGATGATTGCTGGGGAAAAACCCATTTGGTTCACTAATGTCTTTTAGGGAAGAAAACTACCATCCTTACCTGGTCTGGCCTACATGTGACTCCAGACTCACAGCGATGAGGTTGACTCTTAACTGCCTTCTTGGCAATTAGGGATGGGCAATAAATGCTGCCTTGACAGTGATACCTTCATCCTGTGAATGCACAAAAATAATTCACGTATTTGAATTTTCTTGCTATGAAGGCCATTACACAGCTTGCCTTCTTTACTGCCTGCTGCACCTGCAAACTATCAGCAATTGGTGCACAAGGATACCTAGATCTTGTTAAACATTCCTCTCTCTCAATTTACAGCCATTTAAGAAATCTACCTTTGTATGTTTGCCATCAAAGTGGATAACCCCTGCTCTGAATTGCTGCCAATGAATTATTTTTCCTTAAATAATGGGATCAAAACTGCTTAAGTTCTCCAGATATGCTGTCACCAGCATTGTTGTACAGTAAGACTTGGTCCACAAGTTCTGAAACATAGAAGATAGGAGCAGGAAGAGACCATTCGGCCTTTCATGCCTGCTCCACCATTCATCACGAGCATGGCTGATATCCAACTCAATAGCCTAATCCTGCTTTTTCCCCATAACCTTTGATTCATTTGCCTCTTGATTACATTCAATGTTTTGGCATCAACTACTTCCTGTGGTAATGGATTCCACCAGCTCACCACTCTTTGGGTGAAGAAATGCTTCTCATCACCGTCTTAAATGGTCTACCCCAAATCCTCAGACTTTGCCCCCTGGTTCTGGACATGCCCACCATCAGGAATATCCTCCCTGCCTAGTCCTGTTAGAACTTTATAAGTCTCTATGAGAGTCCCCCCCTCATTCGTCTGAACTCCAGCAAAAACAATCCTAACCTAGTCAATCTCTCCTCATACGTCAGTCACGCCATCCCCAGAATCAGCCTGGTAAACCTTCGCTGCACTCCCTTGAGAGCAAGAGCATCCTTCCTCAGAAAAGGTGTGGCTTCACCAAGGCCCTGTATCACTGCAACATCCCTGCTCCTGTACTCGAAACCTCTCGCAATGAAGGCCAACATGAAGGGTCTAGGCCCGAAACATCAAGCTTTCCTGCTCCTATGGTGCTGCTTGGCCTGCTGTGTTCATCCAGCTCCACACCTTGTTATCTCGGATTCTCCAGCATCTGCAGTACCCATTATCTCTGATACCATTTGCCTTCTTTACCACCTGCTGTACCTGCATTCTTACCTTCAGTGACTGGTGCACAAGGACACCCAGGGCCCATTGCACACTCCCTCTCCCAATTTACAGCCATTCACATAATAATTTGCCTTCTTGTTTTTGCTTCCAAAGTGAATAACCTCACATTTATCCAAATTATACTGCATCTGCCATTGATTTGCTCACTCACCCAACTTCTCCAGATCATGCTGAAGGATCTCTGCATCCTTGTCACAGTTCACCCTCCCACCCAACTTGGTATCATCTGCAAATGTTGAGATGTTACATTTTATTCCTTGATGTGGTTCTGGCTGATTTGAATATTTCTTCCTGGCTTTCGTTTTCCAAATGTTACAGAATGGCTGATTCACTCGTAAGACTGTTCTGATTTATTAATGATAAGTCACAACTTACAGCAACTGCTGAAGGAATGATTAATTTAGATTTCATCAGGGTTAAAGTGAGTTTTAACTGCAGAGAACAGAATGACAGCTTCTGTCACAGCAGAGATAAATGTGTTCTCTGTATCTCATTCCTGGACCCAAGCTGCTTAGTTTACCTAACAACCAATCATATAGTTGTTAGTGGGCAAAAGCCTTCATCATTGATAACTGGCTACCAATTATAGGCCAATTAACTTCTTGCTGCCAACATGAGTTGCATCTGAACACAGAACCTCTCAATTCCTGTTTATCTACTGGTTGATCAAACAACTTTTTACTATGTTTACCACAAGTGTCGGGTTACTTGCTTCTAAGCCATGCAGCTATCCTTTCAAAACATTGCTTTTAAAACAGTTCTTTCTCGTTTTAGTTTACAGTTTTAAAAGCACAAAAATAAATGACATGGTCCTTACTATGTTTATATTACTGTTATGACAGTAATTCACCTTTGATTCATGTGTAAAGTTTGTATTCCTGTTACAAAACAGCAGATGCTTGAAATTCTCAGCAGGTTAAGTACATATATCTGGAAGACCACCCTCCCTCTAGGCTTGAAACTGAATTATATCCAACTGTGAGAAAAGGACAGAGCTATTTTTCTTTAATACCTTTCAAGGTCATTGGCTTTTCCAAAGCACTTCGGAGCTAGCTGTGCTCCCTCTGTGCTGAGCCTTCAAAAGTGTGTAACCCTTCCAGCACAACCCCTCTGAAAGAGGTGGATGTCTCCTCACTATGGTGCATAGTCCTTTACTACTGCCCTTCAGTTACCTTTTAATTTGTTCATACAACATGTCATATACATGTCATCTACATGGACTTCTGTAAGGCATTTGATAAGGTTCCCCATGGTAGGCTGATGCAGAAAGTGAAGTCGCATGGGGTCCAGGGTGTACTAGCTAGATGGATAGAGAACTGGCTGGGCAACAGGAGACAGAGAGTTGTAGTGGAAGGGAGTTTCTCAAAATGGAGAACCATGAGCAGTGGTGTTCAACAGGGATCCGTGTTGGGACCACTGTTGTTTGTGATATATGTAAATGATCTGAAGGAAGGTATAGATGGTTTGATTAGCAAGTTTGCAGATGACACAAAGATCGGTGGAGTAGCAGACACTGAAGGGGACTGTCGGAGAATGCAGCAGAATATAGATAGATTGGAGAGTTGGGCGGAGAAATGGCAGATGGAGTTCAATCCAGGCAGAAGCGAGGTGATGTATTTTGGAAAATCCAATTCAAGAGCAAACTGTATGGTAAATAGAAAAGCCCTGGGGAAAATTGATGCACAGAGAGATCTGGGTGTTCAGGTCCATTGTACCCTGAAGGTGGCAACGCAGGTCGACAGAGTGGTCAAGAAGGCATATGGCATGCTTTCCTTCATCGGACGGGGTATTGAGTACAAAAGTTGGCAGATCGTGTTACAGTTGTATAGGACTTTGGTTTGACCACATTTGGAATATTGCGTACAGTTCTGGTCGCCACATTACCAAAAGGATGTGGATGCTTTGGAGAGGGTGCAGAGGAGGTTCACCAGGATGTTGCCTGGTATGGAGGGCTCTAGCTATGAAGACAGGTTGAGTAGATTAGGATTATTTACATTAGAAAGAGGGAGGTTGAGGGGGGACCTGATTGAGGTCTACAAAGTCATGAGAGGTATAGACAGGGTGGATAGCAAGAAGCTTTTTCCCAGAGTGGGGAACTCAATTACTAGGGGTCACGATTTCAAGTTGAGGGGGAAAAGTTTAAGGGAGATATGCGTGGAAAGTTCTTTACGCAGAGGGTGGTCGATGCCTGGAACGCGTTGCCAGCGGAGGTGGTAGAGGCAGGCACGATAGCGTCATTTAAGATGTATCTAGACAGATACATGAATGGGCAGGGAGCAGAGGGATACAGATCCTTGGAAAATAGGCAACACATTTAGATAGAGGATCTGGATGGGCGCAGGCTTGGAGGGCCGAAGGGCCTGATCCTGTGCTGTAATTTTCTTTGTTCTTTGAAATGGTCATTGCTGGCTCGGTCAGCATTTACTATACATTCCTAACTGCCCTGGAAAAGGTGCTGGTGAGCTGCCTTCTTGAACCGCTGCAGTCCTTGGGGCTTAGAGCCGTCCACAATGCCTTTAGGGAATGAGTTCCAGGATTTTGACCCAGTGACACTGCAGGAATGGCAGCTAGGAGGAGAACTTGCAGGTTAGTGATTTTCTCATGTAGCTGCTGCCTTTGTCTTTCTAAGAGGGAGAGATCGTGGAACTGGGAGGTGCTTTTGGCAGAGCTGTGCTGCAATGCATCCTGTAGATGGTGCATCAGTGCTGGACGAAGTGATACTGTTCCCCCAGTACTTCAATCTGGTTTGTGAATTCCAGTCAGTCAGCTAGAAACTATACTGCAACTTTCTGACCTGGCCCACAGTAACAATGCTACCAGCTATCATCTTTTAGTCATTGTTCTAATATGTCTTCATTAATTCTGGGTTAGTTATTAGTTCCTGCTAAGTGTTTTGAGACATTTTACATTTGAAGTTAAAGGCATTACATAAATGTACATTTTTAATGTTATTAAATGTTATTAAACTATAGATATGTTATCCTCATGAGCAGGCAGTATCTTTGATGATACTGCCACCTCATGGTCTACCAGAAAAGTGATGACATTTTTACTGAGATAAAATGTTGTGGAGCTGGATGAACACAGCAGGCTGAGCAGCAAAGCTGACATTTTGGGTCGAGACCCTTCTCCAGCATTGGCAGTTCCTATTATCTCTGTAACATTTTTACTGATTTTGAATTATAGAAGATCTAGAAACAAGCATAGGCAATTCAGCATCTCAAGCCTACTCTGCCTTTAATATGATCGTGGGTGATCTCATCTCAGCTTTAACCCCACTTTCGTGTCTACTCTCTACAATCCTTCAAACAATTAGAATCCCTACAATGTGGGAACAGGCCCTTCGGCCCAACAAGTTCACACCAACTCTCAGAGCATCCTACCCAGGCCCATCCCCCCCTCTATAACCCACAATCCCTGAACACTATGGGCAATTTAGCATGGCCAAACTACCTAATCTGCACATCTTTGGACTGATGGAGGAAACCCACGCAGACACGGGGAGAATGTGCAAACTCCACACAGACAGTCGCCCAGGAGTGGAATCGAACCTGGGCTCCTGGTGCTGTGAGGCAGCAGTGCTAACCACTCAGCTGCCATGTGTTAATTAAAAATCAATATCCTTATTAAATTTATTCAGCATCTGGGTGTCCACTGGAATAACTATTTGACCCTTAAATCTGCCACGCCATATTCTAAAACTACAACCTCTTATTCTAGATTTTCCTGCATGGGGAAATATCCTCTCTACATCTACATAGTCTATCCCCTTAAGAATCTTTCATACGTCAATTATATCTCTAAACCATAGTGAATGTAGGTCTACACAGCTCAATCTCTCCTCATGAGACACCCTGACAATTGATAGTGATTATGTGGTCACCATCAGACCAGCTCCATTTTTATTCCAGATTTTTTTTATTTAATTCAATTTTCAACAGGTAAACATGGTCCCGGGGTCTTAAATATCTGTCCAGTGAAATCACCACTACATCACTGCCCCCACATTGGTGTGGGTTTGGAATCATGTGCAGGCCAGAGCAAACAAGGACAGCAGATCTTTTTTCACAAATCATTCATGGAATGTCAGTGTGCTGGCTGGGCCAATATTTCTTGCCAAACCCCAGTTGCCCTTGAGAGGACAGTGATGAGCTGCCTTCTTGTAGTACTCTAGTCCTTCTGATATGGGAGCAGCCACAGTGCTGTAATAAAAATAAAATAATGCAGATGCTGAAGATCTGAAATAAAAAAAATGCTGGAGAAACTTAGCAGGCCGAATAGTATTTGTGGAGAAGGGGAGTTATATTTTGAGTCCAATGACTCTTCTTTGGCATTCACCCACATTGCTGTTAGACAAGGAGTTCCAGGATTTTGACCCAGTGACGTTGAAGGAACCGCCATATAGTTCCAAGTCAGGATAGTGAGTGGCTTGGAGAGAAACTTGTAGGTGGTGGTGTTCCCATGAAAGTGCTGCATTGTCTTTCTAGATGGAAGTGATTCTGGGTTTAGAAGGTACTGTCGAAGATGCTTTGGTGAATTTCTGCAGTGCATTTTGTAGTTGGTACATGCTGCTGCTACTGAGCATTGGTGGTGGACGGAATAAATGTTGTCGTATGTGCTGCCAGTCAAATGAGCTTGTTTGTCCCAAATGTTGTCAAACGTAATGAGTGTTGTTGGAGCTGTACCCACTCAGACAACTGGGTAGTATTCCATTACACTCCTGACTTTGCCTTGTAAACAGCAGACAGGCTTTGAAGGGTCTGGAGGTGAGTTACTCAGAACACAAATGTTTTACAGTACAGAACAAGGCCACTTAGCCCGTCTTGTTAAGCAAACATTATTACCCAATGCTAATCATTTCCCTTTTCCCCATCTCTTGCATGTTATTTCTATACACATAATCATCCAATACTATTTTGAATACCTCAATTGAACCTGCCTCCACCTCACTTCTAGGTAGTGCATTCCATACCCTAACTACTCACTTCGTGAAAGAGTTCTTTCTCTCATGCATTTGCTCCTGTAAGATTCTTAGTCTCTGACCTTCTGTCATGGCCACTGTATTTATACGTCAGTTTCTGGTCAATGGTAACTCCCAGGATGATGATGGTGTGGTTTTTGCTGATCGTGATGCCATTGAATGTCATGGGTTGATGGTTAGATTCTCTCTTGTTTTAGATCATTAATGCCTAACAGTTTTTATGGTAAGGAGAGATTGGTTCAACTGCGCCTCTTCACTAGAGTTTAGAAGAATGGCAGGGCATCTGATTGAAGCGCATAAAACTGTAACAGAGCTGGATACACTAAATGCAGGGAGGATGTTTCTCCTGGTAGGAGAGTCTAGAATGAGGTGGGGGGGAACAGTCTCATGATAACGAGGTAGACTATTTAGGTCTGAGAAGAGAAAACATCTGTTTCCTCAAGGGGTTAACCCATGGATTTCACTACCATTGAAGGCTGAGTAACTGAATATATTCATTAAGGAGATAGGTAAAGTTTTAGTTTTAAGGGCATCAAGGTGAGAGAATGGGAATATGGCATTGAGATAAAGCATCACCGTGATCATATTGAATGGTGGAGCAGTCTCACAAGGCGGTATGGTCTACTCCAGCTCCTAGTTTCCATGTTTCTATAAGAGCTGTCACTCTCACCTTGCATCTGGAATTAAACATTTTCATCTATCTCTGAACCAACGTTGTAACAAAGGTAGGAACTGAGTGGCCCTGGCGGACCCCAATCTGGGCATCACTGAGCAGGTTACTTTTGAACATATGCTGCCTGTGTTCTTGTAGATGACTTCCACCACTTTACTGATGAATGGGAGTTGACTGATGGGGCAGTAACTGGCTGGATTGGATTTGTCCTGCTTTTTGTGTACGGGACATGCCTGGCCAATTTTATGCATTGTTAGCTAGATGCTAGTGTTGAATCCGTACTGGATCAGCTTGGCTAGGAGGTGTGGCAAGACTTCAGTATGATTGTCAGGGACCATAGCCTTTGCTGTATCCAGTGCCTCCAGCCATTTCTTGATATCACATGCAACAGAACAAATTGGTTGAAGGCTAGCATTTGTGATTCTGAGTGCCTCTGAATGAGACCCAGATGAATTGTCCACTTGGCATTTTTAGTTGAAGATTTTTTGCAGCTTTATCTTTTGTGCTGCTTTCCCTCATCATTGTGGATGGGAATATTTGAGGATCCTCCTCCTCCTGTAGTATTTATCACTTTATGCTCCTCCAAGTCTGCTTTGCAGTAAACCTGATCTGCTGCATGCTCGTCATGGGCTGCCTCACACTGACCCTTAACTGCTTCACATTCTTTCCTGTCTACTTCACACCCTCCTGGGCTTCTTCACAGTAGTCCTCTGCTGCTACACACTCCTCCTCATCTACTTCACACTTATCCTGAATGGCTTTGCACTCCTTCTCTGCTTCACAATGCTCATGGTCTACTACACAGTAATCCTCACCGGCTGCCTATTTCCCAAACAGTTGGAATCATAAGGATTTACAGCATTGGCAAGAGGCCCTTCAACCCATTGTGTTTGCACACCCATCTACACTCATCCCACATCCCAGTGCTTGGTCCACAGCCTCTTTGCATGATGCTTCAATATGGTGGGCAAAACGTCCGAGTTACAAAATGAGCGATGAAAGGATGTACAAAGATGTTCAAATTAACATTGAGATGATTGTAAGTCAAGAGGCTCTAACAACGCAGTTTCTGAGGGTCAGCGGACTTGAAACGTTAACCAGGTTTTCTCTGCACAGATGTTGCCAGACCTACTAAGCTTTTCCAGCAATTTCTGTTTTTGTTTCTGATTCCGCAGTTCTTTCGGTTTTTACACAGGATCGAAAGGATGGAACTACAATTCCCAAAATGCAATTGGTGGAAGCCGCCGGAAGAGGCGGGGCCCGAGATGATAGACGGCGCATTTATCCAATAGGCAATCGCTATAATGGAAGTTCGGCGCCGATTGGGCTCGGCTGCACCTATCAGGCGGTGGCCCGGAGCGGGAGCAACGGCGCAGAAGAGTGATGGAGTCTCTGTCAAACGTCGCTTAATTGCTCTCATCCCTTGGTTTGACGGTCGGAGAATAGGGAAAGGAGAGCCACCCGCCAAATGAGGAAGGGCCGGAGGCTGAGTTTGAGAGGATCGGCGACCGTTAGCGGTTCCCGAAGAGCGGCAGGTGAGGTGGGGGACGGAGGTACCGATACGGGGCCGGGCGGGGATTGGAGGAGGAAATCCACACCAGCACACCGCACCCCCCCACAAACAGCACACCCCCCCCCCCCCCC
>JAHRHZ010000033.1:1279871-1302386 GCA_024137785.1 Ginglymostoma cirratum
CCCCCCCCCCCGACCACCACCACCACCCCCCCCCTCAATGACGACCACCACCACACCACCCCCATGACGGGGGAAGATGGGAGATTCCCACCCCACTCCCATCACACGCCGGGATGGGCTGTCCATACAGCCTGTGTCAGCACGTATAGCCCGGGATGGCTGTGTCAGTAAAGCTGTTTGCTTGTTAAGTACAGGAACCTGGTAAGTGATAAATTGAGAACTTTGGATTACTTGACAGTGTCTTTTCATATTTGCAACTATTTTGAGAGTAGCAGGGTGGACATCCAGGGAACCAACCTCGAAAGTTATTTCACTAGTGGACAGTTTGCGAGCTATTTCCAAAGTAAGCATGTCCTTCCTTAGCAAAACTGACTCAAACTGTAAACTATGCTCACATGTGATCTCCTATAGCTCTACAGTTGCTTTTAGATTGTTGGCATTTATTGAACGAAGAATACTTAGGAATAAAGAACAGTACGGTACAGGAACAGAGCCCTAAAGACAGGTAGTTCCTCAAACAATGACTGCTCCTTTCTTCCAGATGTTGTCTGGCTTGCTGTGTTCTTCCAGCCTCCTGTTTGCCTGCCAGTGCAGAACAGTCTCTTTGGCCCACCAAGATTGCTCTGACACATGTTGCCTTTCTAAATTAAAAGCCTTTGCCTGTACGTTATCCATATCCTGCTATTTTATGCCTATTCATATATCTGTCAAGATGCCTGACCACCTGTTCTAGCAGTGCATTCCAGGCACTTCTCATCCTCTATATAAAAAAAATTGCCTCTTACATCTCCTCTAAACTTTCTCCCTTTTACCTTAAACCTATGTCCCCTAGCAATTGACATTTCTACCCTGGTAAAAGGGCTCTGACTATCCATAGAAATGTAAGATTTAGGAGCAGGAGTAGGCAATTCAGCTCTTTAAGCCCATTCCAGCATTTAACATGATAATGGGTGATCTTATCCTTGTCTTAACTCCACTCTCCTGTCTCCTCCCCATGGCCCTTTTATCCCACATTTCATCAGAAACATAGCAATTTCTTTCTTGAATCTGCACTTTGGGGCAGAGTTCCACAGAACCACAAGTGTCTGAGAGAGATAAAAGGTACTGCAGATGCTGGAGAATCCGAGATAACAAGCATGGGGCTGGATGAACACAGCAGGTCAAGCAGCATCATAGGAGCAGGAAAACTTGACGTTTCGGGCCTAAACCCTTCATCAGAAAAAATCTGTGTCTGAGAGAAGTAGTTTGCAATCCTCTCATAACTTTGTAAACTACCCCCCCCCCCCCACGTGAAAACAAATCAGATTTTTCCAATTTCTCCTCCCAGCTAATGCCCTCTAAACCAGGCAACATCCTGGTGAAGTGTTTCCGTACCATTTTCAAAGCCTCCACGGCCTTCTGGTAGTATGGTGACCAGAATTGTACATGGCTTGACTGAAATTCTATACAGCTGCAACAAGACCAGCTAATTTCTCTACGCTATGCCTGACCAATGAAGTCAAGCATGCCATATGCCTTTTTGACCATCTTATCCTCTTGTGTTGTCACTTTCAGGCAACTGTGGATCTTTTTGCCTACATTCCTCTGTATGCTAATACTAAGGGTTCTGCCATTTACTATATATCTTCCTCCTGCATTAGATCTTCGAAAATGCATAACGTCACATTTGTCAGGATTAAACCCCATCTACCATTTCTCTGCTTAAGTCTGTAGCCTAGCTATATTCTGCTGTATCCTCTGGCAATCCTCCTCAAATCCATGGCTTCTCCAATTGTTGTGTAGTCTGCAAACGTAATAATCAGGCCACCTACACACTCTCCTCCAAATCATTTCTGTATATTACAACCAACAGGGGTTCTAGCATTGATCACTGGAACACCACTGGTCACAGATGTCCAGTCATAAAAACACTCTTCCACTGCTGTACTGTGTCTTCTGTGAGGAAAGTCAGTTCTGTGTCCATTTTACCAGCTCACTATGGCTCCCACGTGCCTTCATCTTTTTGCATCAGCCTGCCATGAGGGACATCAAAGACCTTGCTAAAGTTCACATAGCCAACATCTATTGCCCTGCCCTCGATCATCTTTGTCAATTCCTCCAAAAACTAAATCACATTTGTAAGACACTATCTTCTCGGCACAAAGCCATGCTGCCTATTGCTAATAAGTCCATACTTTTCCAAATGTGAGTAAGTCCTATCCCTAAAAATCTTCTCCAGTAGTTTCCCTTCCACTGACATAAGGCTCACTGGCCAATAACTTCCGATGTTATCTCTTTGCCCTTCTTAAACAAAGGAACGATGTTGGCTATTCTCCATTCCTCTGGGACCTGTACAAAGCTCCCAGCAATTTCCTCAGCCACTACCTTCAGCATTCTGGGATAGATCCCATCAGGTTCTGGGGACTTGTCTACGTTAAGTGGGCAATTTATAAATGTATGATCAAGTGAATTAGGAGAAATTGTTTATTTTGGAAAAGAGAACAGATTACTCTTTAACTGGAAAAATACTTCAGAAATCTGCAACACAAAGGGACTTGGGGTACATGAAACACAAAGCTAGCACCCGGGTGCAGCAGGGAATCAAAGACTAATGGAATGTTGGCCATTCAGAGAAGATTCACAAGGATTATCTCTGGTATGGAGGGATTGTCTTGTGAGCAAAGGTTTAACAGGTTGGGACTCTACTTTTTATACTTTAGAAGAATGAGAGATGATCTCACTGAAACATATCTATTTCTTAAGGGTGAGAGGTAATAGGTACTGCAGATGCTGGAGAATCCGAGATAACAAGGTGTGGAGCTGGATGAACACAGCAGGCCAAGCAGCATCATAGGAGCAGGAAAGCTTGACGTTTCGGGCCTAGACCCTCCATCAGAAATGGGTTGGGATTGGAGCGGAGGGCTGCACGTTCTGCTGTGGAGAGGTTGGAGTGTTTGAGAGGGGTAGAGAGGTTGAGGTGATTGATGTCTCGATGGCAGTTGGAGATGAAGAGGTCGACGGAGGGTAGGAGGCCTTGGGGTGGTGTCCAGGAGGAGGGCTTGTGTTGGAGGTGGGAGAAGGGGTCAGTAGAAGGAGGGTTAGATTCGCGTTTGAAGAAGTAAGCTTGGAGGCGGAGGTGGCGGAAAAACTGCTCAATATCCAAGCGTGAGCGGTATTCGTTGATATGTGGGTGGAGGGGGACAAAGGTGAGCCTTTTACTGAGGACTGACCGTTCGTCCTCAGTAAGGGGGAGGTCTGGGTTATGGTGAAGACTCGGCAGGGCTCAGTGTTGCTGTCTCCTCTGGAGCTGCTGGCTGTGGAGGCGGTGGGCGGAGCGTTGTCGGCTGTGGGTGGAGTTGCGTCGGCGGAGAGCGGAGCGGTGTCGGTGGTGGGTGGAGCGGGATAGGCGGCGGCAGCAGCAGCGGTGACGGTAGTGTCTGTGGTGTTGGTCTCTGAGATGGAGGCGGTGGCTTCAGCAGCGGTGGCGTTCGCTGTCCCGGAAGTGGTGTACCTGGTAGTGGCGGATGTGACGTCACCTGTGGGTTCTCCAACAGTGGCCTCGTGGCCAATGGCGGCGGGTACGTTGTGGGGGAGGTCCTGGGTAGGGTTGGGGATTTGGGAGGTAGGGAAAGCCCGTTTTGGGTGGTGGGCACCAGTAAGTTTACTGTACTTACGGTTTTTAGTGTCCAATGAAGCTGAGTAGAATTGTGAGTTCAGGCTGTGGATTCTACGAAGAATAAAAACAGGAGAGGTCCTTTGCAGGTCTGGGAGAGGGAGGCTCTGAGCTGGGGTGGTCTTGATTGTAGTGCCTGGAGATGCCTGCGCTTTGCTGCGAGTGTGTGTTTCAGGAGTCGCAGGGAGAAGCGCTTCTGAAGGGTCTCAATGTTCTGAATGTAGATATTGTCACGGTTGGGGCCAACTTGGGAAGGCTTGAATGTGGATTGTTTTCCATTGGGGATGATCTGGTTCCGTAGGCAGGTACTAAGAAAGGTGATACGGCTGTAGTACCTGGTTTGCTTCAGGACATGGTCGAGGAGTTTCAAGGCCGAAGAGATTATGAGAGAGTTGCAGTGGGAGAGAGATCCCCTGAGGTTCGTCCGGAGGGAGGAGGGTAACTTCTTCAGGGTAGGCATCCTTAGAAGAGGCTTCACAGTGGGGTTAAAATTGTATCAGAGATAATAGGTACTGCAGATGCTGGAGAATCCGAGTTAACAAGGTGTGGAGCTGGATGAACACAGAAATGCCATTTCTGATGAAGGGTCTAGGCCCGAAACGTCAAGCTTTCCTGCTCCTATGATGCTGCTTGGCCTGCTCTATTTCTTAAGGGGCCTGACAGGGTCAATGCTGAGAGGATGTTTCTCCTCATGGGAGAGTCTAGGACCAGAGCAATATAATCTCAGAAAAAAGGGGTGCCAATTTAAGACTGAGATGAGGAGGAATTTATTCTGATAAACTACTTTCTTCTGATTTCTGCATAATCTTTCTCCACCCACCCCCAATAACTTTTCACCCCCTTGCTCATCAAGAATCAAGTACTTAAGCCTAGGACTTATCGTATAGCTCAGGCCATTGTGCAAACTCCACTGCTTTTTTGAACAGCATAGCGGGACCATGAGAGGCCAGATGGGGCCTCTGCTTACATTTTCATCCAAAAGATGCCACATGTCTCATGCTGATACCTTTCTTGGCATTGCATTGAACTGTCATCCTGTATTATATACTCCAGCTGAAACTGAATTCACAGCCCTGCTGACTCAGATCTCACTGAGTTAAACAGCTGTAACTACTTAGTCCAGACAAGTTGAAATTTGGAAGAATCTGCGCATGCATTTCCTGGGTTAAAGTGGGCCCAGTGTAAGGATTTCACAAACCAAAAACTGTGCTTTGCTAAGATTCTAGTGACCCATTCTGCACTGAGAATTAACCACATTCTTCACTAAACAGAACCTGAATCGAAGAAAAAGAAGAAATTGGTAGCTATCCATCAGGCTCTGAATGTTGACCCAGTGGATGTGGAAACTCTCCGGCAATCCGCCATTAGCGAGGGTGGGCTCCTGACCGATGAGATCCGCAGGAAGGTCTGGCCAAAGCTGCTGAATGTAAATGTTTATAACCTACCTCCAAAACCAGGTATGGTGGGAGTCAGCATCACAGTAAAAAAAAAAAATCTAAAATGATGATCACTGACACCACAACCTTCAATTATGTCAATTCTTTATCACATTATCAAATCCTGTTATTATTTGGAAAATCTCTCCAAGTACCACTTTGCCTTCTCTGTTCCAGCAGAAGCAGTTCCTGTATCTCCAATTCCTCCTTGTATACCTCCCCATCTCCGCTATTAAAATGACTTAGTAAATGCCAAAATTAGTGAGGATAAAGAGGCCAGCATTGGAGGCTGCCCTGAATAGACAGCACTGCATACTGGCACAGACATACTGTGGGTCACGAATATGTTGTGAAATGTTTGGTAGAGTGAAGCTTGATATTGGTGAACTAGCTTGTCACACCATGAGTGCTGGTCGCTGAACACGTTGTGATGAGACAACTTTTTCTTTCCATCCGCCTGTCCAACCACCCCCAAACACCCCACCGACTGCACGCCCGCGCGCACATACCACAGCGTTGCGTGTATTGGGAAGAAAACTCCAGCTTTATATTTGAAGTAAAATGCAGTGTGCCCTAAACTGACGTACACTTGTTTTCTAAGGCAAGGACATAAGGGAAGGCCACAAAGACTACAACCAGGTGCTTATGGATGTACAACGGTCACTACGCAGGTTTCCACAAGGTAAGCACACTGACTCTGTAATGAAATTCAGTTGAGTGCAAAATATGGGAAAACATTTAGTCTATTGGGTTTCCGTCGAAGGGGAAGGGCAGAGAGTATTTAGTCTATAGTTGGTTCTGTTCTAACGCGATAGTTACGCTCCTGTGCAACATCGCGTTATAGAAAATCATCCTATGGAAATAACAGGGCTTATGAGAAAAGTGCGGTTGGGGTAGACCACCAAAAAAAAATCACCCAAAAGCCTTAATACCAAGGATAGCACTAATTTGAATAAATGTTTAACTCATATCTAATAATGAAATAAAAGTAAGTTTTAACACTTTACCTTAAAAAATGTCAAGGTGACCTGATGGGGGAGGAGGTTGTACTGTACCTCTCAGAAAGCACTCATGACAAAGCCTGTGAAATGATCACGTGATGCCGGTGTGGAGACTGTTTCATGGGCTTTTGTTGTGAATACGTACGTTAGCGCCAAAACAATCGTGTGACGCCAACATGTACTCCTCCACGCACCGATGGAATTGCATTATAACCAGCACAAGTTCGTGTTTTAGAAATAGCATTCCCCTATACAGCAATCGTGTTGCAGCCAAATCTTATCGGTGGAACACGCATTATAGCAGAGCCGACTGTATTGAGATTCACTTGAGGGGAAAAGACAGGGAAGTCAGTAGGTTCCTGTTCTGCAATAATTGTGGAAGTTTAGAATGTTAGATCTCTCATTCTGGGTTTACATGTCTATCATGTGTCAGAGTTGACATTGTTGATTAGTTGGCCAGTTTTAGATTGTAACTTTTGTGATGAAGACAAACTCTCCTGTTGAGAACTGAATTGAAACAAAGATGTATATTGGTTTCTTATTTCAAATTTACTTTCAATCAATTTTTAATATCAGGCATGAGTCCAGAGGAACGTGGAGTTCTGCAGGAGCAACTGATCAATGTCATCCTTTACGTCTTACAGAGGAACATACAGCTTCACTATTATCAGGGCTATCATGACATTGTCGTGACATTCCTCCTGGTTGTCGGTGAAAGGATGGCCATTGCACTCATGGACATACTGTCTTCCCATCATCTCAGGTGAAGAACTAATCATGGTTAGCAGTACATACTGAGCCCCATCTATATCAGTCAAATGTCAGTAACCCCTTCATGCTTGCAATTACAGAATTTAAACTGCAGACTTCAGTTTAATGCCAACAATAAACTAAATCAGAATTGTATAAAATAAAAATACTTAACAATTGTATGCAGTCTTAACCTTGACATCATCCACATAAAAGCAGCCCACTTGATTGGGACCTTGTCTACCACCTTCAGAATTCAGCACCAGTGAACAATGGCATCAGTGTGAACCATATGTAAGCAATTTATTTTTAATATCCGGCATGCATCTAGAGGACTATGGAGTTCTATGGGAGCAACTGATCAATGTCATTCTCCAATGTCTTACAGAAGAACGTGCAATTTCCCGAGTATCAGGGCTATCGTGACAGGCGGTCACACCTCTTAGGGTTGGGTCATCTGATTTGTTAGTGTTCAAGGACAGGAGAATGTGGCATGCCTTGAAGCAGGTAAGGGGACCCAGAGAGCAGGGGTGCAGAAACCGCAGCCTTTGCAGTTGTCCAACAGATTTGAGGTCTGGTCAAGTTGAGGGAGTAAGGGATGCAGGGGAAAATAAGCTAACCATTGCAGAGATATTGCTGTTGGAAAATTTGGATGAGGACCTGAATCTTGAAGAATACAGGACATTTAAGAGTGACAGGAAAGTAAGAAAAGATGGAGGGGTGACTTTGTTAGTTAATGATATTTGCACACTAGAGAGGGTGACTTAGGTTCAGGAAAACACGATGTGGAACAGTTTGAGTAGAAATGAAGTCACTTGGGAGTGGTGTCCAGCCCCCCTAATAGCAGCCATGCAGTGGGGTGACCATAAAGGAAGAATAATTAGCTTGTCAGAAAGGCTCAGTAATAACTGTCAGAGATTTTTATCTGCAGGGTGGCAAATGTCATACCCTTGTTCAAGAAAGGGAATAGACATAATGCTGGGAATTACAGACCAATCAGTCTTACTTCTGTGGTGGGCAAATTATTGGAGAGGATTCTGAGAGATAGTATTTATGATTAGTTGGAAAAGCACAGTTTGATTAGAAATAGCATGGCTTTGTGAAGGGTAGGTCTTGCCTCACAAGCCTTGTTGAATTCTTTTGAGGATGTGACAAACACATTGATAAAGGCAGAGCAGTGGATGTGGTGTATATGGATTTTAGCAAGGCATTCGATAAGGTTCCCCATGATAGGATCATTCAGAAATAAAGGAAGCATGGGATTTGGGGAAATTTCGCTGTCTGGATACAAAACTGGCTGTCCAATAGAAGACAGAGGGTGGTAGTAGATGGAAAGTACTCAGCCTGGAGCTCGGTGACCGGTGGTGTTCTGCAGGGATCTGTTCTGGGACCTCTGCTCTTTGATCTTTATAAGTGACTTGGATGGGGAAATGGAAGGGTGGGTTAGTAAGTTTGCCGATGACACGAAGGTTGGTGGAATTGTGGATAGTGTGGAGGGCTGTTGTAGGTTGCAATGGGACATTGACAGGATGCAGAGCTGGGCAAAGAAGTGGCTAATGGAATTCAACCCAGAAAAGTGTGAAGTGATTCATTTTGGAAGGTTGAATTTGAATGCAGAATACAGGATTAATGGCAGGATTCTCGGCAGTGTGGAGGAACAGAGGGATCTTGGTCCTACGTCCATAGATCCCTCAAAGTTGCTACCCAATTTGATAGGGTTGTAAAGAAGGCATATGGTGTGTTGGCTTTCATTGGAGATTTACCAGGATGCTGCCTGGACTGGAGGACAGGTCTTATGAGGAAAGGTTGAGGGAGATAGGGCTATTTTCATTGGAGCAAAGAAGAATGAGAGGTGACTTGATAGAGGTGTACAAGATGATGAGAGGCAGAGAGAGTGGATAGTCAGAGACTTTTTCCCAGGGCGGAAATGACTACTATGAGAGGGCATAATTTTAAGGTGATTGGAGGAAGGTACAGGGGAGATGTCAGAGGTAGGTTCTTTACACACACAATGGTGGGCGTGTGGAATGTGCTGCCAGCGGTGGTAGTGGAGTCAGATACTTTAGAGACTTTTAAGCGACTCTTGGATAGGCACATGGAGGATAGTAGAATGTAGGGTATGCAGGGTAATTTGATCTTATCAATAGGTCGGCACAACATCGTGGGCCAAAAGGCCTGTACTTACTGTGCTGTACTGTTGTATGTTGATGGGAAAGTAAGATGAACAAAGGTAGCCTGGATGAGTTCATAGAATGTGTTCAGGATAGCTTCTTATAACAGCATGTTCTGGAGCTGACCAGAGAGCAGGCTATATGAGGCCTGGAATTGTGTAATGGGAGAGAATTGATTAATAACCTCAGAGTGAAGGTCACCCTAGGTAGCAGCAACCATAAAGGATACTGAAGGGGCTTGACAGGGTGGAGCGGGTGAACCTCAAACTAGGGGACATAGTTACTGAATGAGGGGATTTAAAAGGTGAGATGTGAAGAACTTATTCTCCAAGAAGGTAGTGAATGTCTGGAATTCTCTACCCCAGAGAGTTATGGAGGCTGTATCCTGCATATATTTAAAGAGGAGGAAGATTTTTTTTTTTTTTTTAAATGTTGGGAAGTGGATGGCTATGAGGAGCTGGCAGGAATTGAGAGTTGGGGCCTGTGGAAGATCGGCCATGATGGCAGGGCAGACTTGAGGAGATGATTGGCTTGCTCCTGCTCCTAACTCTTGAGTTCTTATTGGAAGCTGAGAGAGGAACTGGACATGCCAAAATGTGTGTAGATGGGTAAATTGGGGATAAAGTTTCAGTGTGATGCCTTAGGTAGAGAATAAACCAATAACAGAATGAGTGGTGGATGCAGGCCTGCATTGTGTGCTTTGTGGTATTGAGTGAAATAAAGGGTAACCCTGTCTTTTGCTTTGGTACCCCCACAGGGATTTTATGGACCCCACAATGGACAGCACGAAACACATTCTAAACTACCTAATGCCAATTCTGCAGCGGGTGAACCCACAGCTCCATGACTTTATACAGAGGTGAGCCTTCTGTTTTTGTTTGCTGCCTTTAATGGCCTTACTAACTGTGTTTCCCTCCTCCGCTGAAATGTTCACTACTAGGGCCCTGCAGGCCATGACTCCAAGGATTCCTGGACATTACGAATGGCATAGTTAGCCTTGTTGCCATCGCAGTCAGATGCTCTGGTTGTTGTTAGTGAGTAACTCCTCTGGAAATACTCATTTTTGAGCAGAGACTGAATTAGGGTTGATTACGATGCCACTGAAATCTGGTGTGCATCGCCAACCAGCAGCGCAGATAACTGAGCTAGCTGATCCCCTGAACCAGAAAAGAAATATTTACCCCAGGTCCCCAGTCCTTCTTATTGTCCTCTCCTTTACTATGAGCTGATGTCCAAAATCACTTCAAGAAGACTGCCATGATCCTAGTGCCAAAGAAAAATCATGCCATGTTCCTCAGTGACTACTGTCTGATGGCTCTGACCTACATTATGAAGCGCTTCAAGATGTTAATCGTGGCTCACGTCAACTCTAGCCTCCTGGATTGCCTTTGCAATTCTCCTACATGTCCACAGCAGATGCCATCTTCTGAGCCGTATGTTCATCCCTGGAACAGCTGGATAATCAGGATATCTACATCTGGTTCCTACTGATAGACTACACTTCCAGCTTCAACACCATAATTCCAAACAAACCATCTCTAAACTCAAAGATCTAGGTCTCGTCTTCCCCCTCTGTAATTGGATCCTCAACTTTCTGACCCATAGACCACAATCAGTAAGAATAGACAACAGCACCTCCTCCACCATATCCCTTTACGCCGGTGCCCCACAAGACTGTGTACCCAGCCCCCTCCTATACTCCTTATACTCACTGTGTGGTCAAATTCTGCCCCAACTCCATTTACAAGTTTGCTGATGACAGCTCTGTTATACGTCAGATCTCAAACAGTGATGAGATGGAAATTAAGGCAAGCGATTGCTGCCTCTACACTATGCCACTGAACACTTATTTTGCTGACGTTCAGGGAGAGATTGAAAGAGCTGGTCATTAACTTCAGAAAGTTGAGTGGAGGGCATGCCCTGCATCAATGGTGCTGAGGTGGAGATGGTCTACAGCATCGGGTTCCTGGGAGTGATGATCACCAATAAACTGTCCTGGCCCACTTATGTTGATGTGATGGTCAAAAAAGCATGACAGAGTCTCTATTTCCTCAGGAGGCTAAGGAAATTAGACATGAACTCTTACCAGTTTCAGGGGAGGCAATGGCCTAGTGGTATTATTGGTGGACTATTAATCCAGAGACCCAGATAATGTTCTGGGGACCTGGGTTTGAATGCCGCCATGGCAGATGGTGGAATTTAAATTCAATAAAATACTAATGATGACCATGAATCCATTATTGATTGTCAGGAAAAACCCATCTGGTTCGCTTTAGGGAAGGAAACTGCCATCCTTTATCTGGTCTGGCCTAAATGTGACTCCAGGCCCACAGCAATATGGTTAACTCTCAACTGCCCTCTGGGCAATTAGGGATGGGCAATAAATGCTGTCTGGCCAGTGACACCCTCATCCAGTGAATGAATGTAGAAAGCATCTTATCTGGATGCATCAAAACATGGTATCAAAACTGCTCTTTTCAAGGTTGCAGGAAACTGCAGATTGTTGTGAACACAGCCCAGTCCATCACACAAACCAACCTTCCATCCATTGACCCCTTCTATACTACCTGCTGCCTTGGGAAAGCAGCCAACATTTATCAAAGACCCCTCTCGTCCCGGTAATCCTCTCTTCTGTTGGGCAGAAGATATAAAAACTTAAACGCATATATAAATTGATTCAAGAACAAGTTCTTCCCTGCTGTTATCAGACTTTTGAATGGACCTTTCAAATGTTAATTCTGATCCCTCTCTCTGCACATTCTCTGTGGCTGTAACACTGTATTCGTCATTCTGTTCTGCTACTCTGCACTTTGTATGGCACAATCTGCCTGTACAGCACCCAGCAACACTTTTCAGTATATTTGATTGATTGTCGTCACAATGTATCAAATCATTGAGCAACTGAATGTTGGGTGAAAATAAAACTCTAAATTGGTGGTGATGCTACGTATGGTCAAATAGTTTCCTAATACTAATTCTCCACAGTGACGCAATAGGAAAAGTTTCAGGGGCCATATGAAGTAGAAACAATTAAACTGGTTAATCTGCCTTAGCAATTCAATACCTGCTGGTGGAGATTTGTGATTTATATGCCTCGCTACTGGCCTCCTGTGTGGATACTCAGTACTACGGCTCTATAAACCCTATTTGTCACATTTTTTTACGTAGAAAACCTTGGAAAAATTTCCTACAGCAGCGTAATAAGGGGGAGAGAAAAATGCCAAACTAAAGGAGGCGTCATAGGGTGGGGTCTCAAAAGATTTGGGAAAGAGGTGGCCTTCAGAGTGTCAGCTCACTTCTAATCAGAAAGTTGTGAGTTGAGCACAAAGTTCAAGGTTGACAGTCTAATGCAGTGCTAAAGGATTGCTGCTTGGTGGGTGGTGCCATCTTCCGGATGAGATAAGGGCAATTGGTGGTGTAGTGTTTGTATCTTAAGGAAGTGATGGCCTAGTGGTATACTGGTAAATCCAGGAAATTCAGCTAATGTTCTGAGGATCGGAGTTCAAATCCCGCAATGGCACATGGTGGAGTTTAAATTCTGTTTTAAAAAAAACTAATCTGTAATTAAGAATCTACCAATGAGTGTGAATTATAGATTATCGAAAAGACCCATCTGGCATATATGTGGCTCCAGAAACACAGCAATGTTGTTGACTGTTGACTGCCAAATGCCCTTTGAAATGACTTAGCAAATGATGTAACTGTGTGGCTTGCTACGAATTCTGAACAAAGAAATGAAATCAGATGGACCACCTGGCATCGACCTAGGCACCAGAAAAAACAACCGAACAGCCCTGTTGACCCTGCAAAGTCCTCCTTACCCACGTCTATGGGCTAGTGCGAGAACTGGGAGAGCTGTTTCACAAACTAGTTCAGTAACAGCCTGACATTATCTGTCGGTACGATTCTGAGAGTATGATAATGTGCCAGACACCAGCATCACCATCATCATCATCATCATCACCACCATCCCTAGACGTGTCCTGTTCCACTGGCAGCAGAGGTGGTGGTACAGCGGTATACAGTCAGGAGGAGTTGCCCTGGGTTGCAGTGCATCTATCCATGACGGTGTTGGTAAAAGAGGCCACCCCGCAGTTCTGCCTTCACGTTGAGAATACCGTCTGTCGTGCTGTATGGCACTATCACTGTCCTCAATGGGACAGCCTTAGAACAGATCTAGCAACTGAAGACAGGGCATTCATGAGGCCCCGTGGGCCGTCAACACCAGAATTATACTCCAGCGTAATCTGTAGTCTCGTAGCCTAACATATCCCCTACTCAACCATTACCATCAAAGCCAGAGGATCAACCCTAGCTCAATGGAGAGTGCAGGAGGGCATGCCTGGAGTAGGACTAGGCATACCTACAGATGAGCTGTCAATCTGCTGCAGCTTCCAAATAGGACTACCTACATGTGAAACAGCATAAGCAGCAAGTGATAGACAGAGCTCTGCAATCCCAATACAAACGGATCATATCCAAGCTCTGCAGTCCTGCTACAGTTATGAATGGTGGTGGATAATTAAACAGTACACTGGAGGAGAAGGCTCTGCAATTATCGCCATCCTTAATAATGGAATAGCCCAGCACATCAATGCAAAAAATAAGGCTGAAGCATTTGCAGCAGTCTTCAACCAGAAGTGCTAAGTGAATGATCCATCTTAGCCTCTTCCAGTGGTCCCCAGCATCACAAAGACCCCCAGTCTTCAGCCAATTTGATTCACTCCATATGATATCAAGAAACGGGTTGGAGGCATTGGATACTGCAAAGGCTAGGGCCCTGACAACATTCTGGAGCATAAGTGTTCAGTACCATTGCCAGAACATGCCACACCTCTAGCTAAACTGATCCAGTGCATTTACAAAACTGACATCTACCCAACAATATGGAAAATTGCGTGGGTATGTCCTGTACACACACAACAGGACAAATCCAACTTGACCAATTACCACTCCATCTGTCTACTTTCAATCGTCATAAAACAAGGGCAGCATAGTGGCTCTCTGGTTAGTACTGTTTCCTCACAGCAGCAGGGATCAGGGTTCGATTGTTCCTTTATTGAAGGTAGTTATTGGCTGCAATGTAACAAACGAAAGAACTGTGGATGCTGCAAATTAGGAACAAAACCAGAAGTTGCTGGAAAAGCTCAACAAGTCTGGCAGCATCTGTGAAGAGAAATCAGTTAATGTTTTGGGTCCCATGACCCTTCCTCAGAACAATATAACACTACCTGTTGACATTCAGTGGTGTTACCATCATTGTCAACATCTTTGAGGTGACTGTTGAGCAGAAACTCAACTGGACTAGCCACAGTGGCTACAAAAGCAGGCCAGAAACTGGGAATACCGTGCCTAGTTTCTCCTCTCCAAAGCCTGTCCATCTACAAGGCACAAATCAGAAGTGTGCTGGAATATATCCCACTAGCTCCAATAACATTCAAGAAGCTTGACAGCATATCCACAGCATTCATTCTCTCCGCCACAAATGCTCAGCAGCAGCAGCAGTGTGTATTATTTGCAAGATGCACTGCTGAAATTCATCAAAGATCTTCAGATAGCACCTTCCAAACCCATAAGTGCCTCCAACTGGAAGGACAAGAGCAGCAAATACATGGGACCACCACTTGCAAGTTCTCCTCCAAGCCACTCCCCATCCTGACTTGGAAATATATCACAGTTCCATCAATGTTACTGGGTGAAAATCCTGGAATTCCCTCCCTAATGGCATTGTGGGCCAACCTAAATTGTAGACTGTAATGATTCAAGAAGGCAGCTCACCACCACCTTCTCAAGGGCACCTAGGAAGGGGCAATAAATGCTGGCCAGCCAGTGCTGCCCATGTCCCATAAATGAGTTAAGAAAAGGACCAGTAATCCAGAACCCTAGAAAAAGGATCTGAAGACAAGGATTCAAATCCTCCCAAGGCAGATGGTGAAATTTGAATTCAATAGAAAATCTGCAATCTAGCCTGATGGTGACCAAGTAACTACGAAGACTGCCATTAAAAACTCCAGATGGTTCACTCCTGTCCTTCTTGGGGAAAGAAATTTGGAATCCGAATCCAAACCCAGTCTGGCCTACATGTGACTCCAGACCCAATGTGTTTGACTCTTAATTGTCCTCCAAAATAGTTTAGCAAATCACTAAGTTTATGGTCAGTTAGAGAGAGCCAAGAAATGCTGGCTTAGCCATTAACAGCCACATCCTGTACTGTCTCCTATATAAATATAAACTATTCCACAGTACTGATCTGAAGAGGTGCAGTCGGGAGCCCTCCCAGTTTTCTGGACAATGGTTAGCCATCAAACAATATGATAAAAATGGATGACCTGCTCATTATCTGACCTAGGAGGTGGTAAGAATTTGAATCAGTGTGTGTGGAAGATTGATTGTGCTAGAAATGATTTAGTGATGAGGGTGAAAAGCAATGAGGGATTTAAAGACAAAAAATGGAATTTTAGATACGTGTTGGGAAACAGGAAGTTAATATAGATTTATGAGTACTGAGTGAAGAGTCTACAAGGCTTGCTGTGCAAATAAGAAATGGGCAGATTTTTAGTTTGGCGCTGGCTACGTGAAGGATAAGGGGTCAGCTAGTGTTGAAATAGTTGAATCAGGTGTTCATAGAAGATAGATGCATTTCTCCACAACCTCAAGATACTCTAAATTGTTTTACAAGAAATTAATTACTTTGGAGCATTAGTTGTAATGCAGCTAATCTACCATGAACTGAATCACTGCAAAGTGCAAAAATGACTTTTGATAACTTGGACAGTATAGCTACTGGACCACTTTAGTAATAAACTGTGTATGGAAACATTTGCTCAGCTCTCCCTAAGGGCTCAGCGGTAAATATACCACCTGGTCTTGTACATGGGAAGGGCAGAGGTTCTGAACGTTGCCTTTTCTGTATAGGTGGATCTCCACCATCTGATCAGCAGTGAATGCAGTCAGTCAGCTTCTGTGTTCCCATGGTCAGGAGGGGGTACAGCCACATTGGTGAGCATATGTGAATATCAAGTTGGATTTTTAAAAAAAAAATGTTGAACAGGATACATTTGACTGAGATAAAGTTTCCACTGCTTACAGCGTAGTTATTCTTGGACACATACCAATGATATTAACCATTTCTTGTAAAATTGTAATGTTACTACCTAGAATGCGTTGAGCATACCAGCTGTTTCAGGCAAATCAGTAAGATTACTCCAATAAGGTGGAATAAAATATTTAAATTCTAGGGCTCTTGACGTCTAGTGGTAGTATCCCTATCTCTGAACCAGGAGGCTCAGGTTCAAGAACCACCTGCTTCAGGACTGTGTCATAACATGTCTGAACAAGTAGATTAAAAATCTGTTTTGAACTGATGGACCTCTTGTAAGCACCCACTAATCATCCCTGTGATTCAAGTAAGAAATGCTGTCTCCCCTGTATTTTACCCGCTTTTGATTCTTTGACTATACAGGCCATCTATCGCTTTCCACATTACCCCACTCTCCACAATTACTGTTATTAAAATGTAATGTTCCACCATTTGTTCCCGTTCTCTGTGTTTGCAAAAGACCTGACATTGCTTGAGAAGGGTGTTACTAAATTTCTAATTTTATTCACTTGTGACATTTCCTTTCTCTCCGAAGAATGTTTCATCACTGAATTATCGGAGTAACAACACTTGTAAGAGGTGCTAATGTTTGAATAGATCATCTTGGCCTCAGGGATAAAGCCCCACTCCAGAGACTTGAGCTGATCAATACAGATGAGGCACTAAACTTAGACGTATCAGTTTGTGGAAGTGCAAAAGATATCCCATGAAATCATTCAAAGCTGTGTGTCCTGGTCACCACTGATCCCTTGACCAAATGCACTAAGGCAAACTCACTGCTCGGTTACCTGATTCACTTTCCAGGACCTGGCAATGTTACAATTTGCTGCCACGTTTATCTTGATGGCAAGAGTGAATACAGCTGAAAAGTGAGAATGTGAAAAGCGCTATAGAAATTTAATTCTACGTTGTTGCTTTGAATGAAAATAATTGCTTTGGCTGAATCTGTCTTGTGCCTCTGATCTAGGGCTGAGGTTGGCACCATCTTTGCCCTGAGCTGGCTGATCACCTGGTATGGCCACGTCCTCTCCAAGTTTCGCCATACTGTCAGGCTCTACGACTTCTTTCTGGCAAGTCACCCGTTGATGCCAGTCTACGTTGCGGCAGCGGTATGTAGCGTTATATGCCCACTTCTCTTCCTATACACCTACTCCGGTACTTCACTGTCCCTTGTTCTCAATGATTCATTGGAACTACATTGAACTTATAGACAGAAATAGACCATTTAGCCAGTTAGTCGATGCCAGAGTTTATGCTCTATGCACGTTTCCTCCTACCAGTCTTCATGTGATCCCATCAGGAGAGGATACTATTGTTTCTTTCTGCCTGTACTTGCATAACTATCATCTTAAATTGATACAATTTACCTCAGCTAATCCATGGTGTAACAAGTTCCACAGCCTAATCAATGTCTTAGTAAAAACATTTTTCCTGAATCTCCAATTGGACTTCTAGGTGACTTCCCCCAGCTCTGGGCTTCATCAAACCTTTTTCCAATCTTAAAGACTTCTTTTAAGTCCTTGATGATTGTGTAATATCTGGTATCATCTTTATTATGTCACAACTTAACTGGAAAGAATGTACAGATAACTGTGTCCCACTGTTTCACAAGCCACCATAAAATGTATAAAATCCCAAAGAGACCACCAAAATGATGAATTTGCCTGACTCACTGCTTTCAGGACTAAAGCATTCACGCTAAGTTTAATTTTTAACAATAAGAAGACACTTTCTAAAAAAAAAAATAGAAACTAAATGATTTCTAATCTACTATGATGCGATAAGAGTGAGACCCCAGTAAGGCACTAAACCATCATGCAGATTGACCAGATGAGACCTGGCACAATTGTGAATCAGCTGATGTACTGGCACTGGCTTTGAATAACATCAAATGGGGTCACAGCGACAATAGATTTGAAAGGGAAAATATAGATAGGATTGCCACTTTGCATCGCAACTAACATAGTTCCTGCAACAAAGTGAATGCTATATATGAACAGAATTGGTCTGGACTTTAATTCCCCCTGCCTGGTTCCAAAGAATAATTATCATTTGGTCAAGTATTTTTGTACAAGAGTACGGCTTCAGGATTGTCTTTACTCGTGGCATGTGAAGAGGATAAAATACAACACAAACTCATTGGGCCAAATGGCCTGTTGGCCTGTTTCCATGCTGCAACCTTGAATATAAGAGCAGGAAGAGTGTTGCAGCATCCTCAGTGAGTGTGGTACTCAATTAGCAAACCAGGGGTCATGAATTCAAATCAGCTGATTGGCATGAAAATCTAGCTGGTTCACTCAGAACTTTCGTGAAAATGAACCTGGCACCTTTACCTGGTCTGGCCTATATGTGACTTCAGTTCCACATTACATGATTTATGCTTAACATTGCTACACTGGTATAGCATTGTGTAACCAATAGTTACACAAGAAAGTCCACCACCATCTTCCTCAATAAGCACTAAACATGACCTTATTGGCATTACCCACATCCCAAGAACAAATGGGGAAGTTGAGGGACAAAAAGAGTGATTTGGATATTTGGAAATGAAATCTGTCAGGGCTGCCTTTCAGCTAAAGGATGATTATGAAAACAAAGCCATGAAGAACACTGACTTGACTGCCTTGTTTCAGATTGTACTGCACAGGGAGGAAGAAGTACTAAAATGTGACTGTGACATGGCCAGCGTCCATCAATTACTGTCCAAGATACCGCAGGACCTTCCTTACGAGGCACTGATCATCAAAGCGGAGGAGCTGTTTTCCCACCACCCACCCCTTGAGCTTGCAAAACAAGCAGCACTTCAACTACGCAAAAGGCAAGGCACTGCAGAATTACAAGTCCCAAACCCTGATTGACTTAATCCTAGGGCTTTAAAAGAAAGATGTATAATGTGGGAAAATGCAAAATTGTCCACTTTGGCAGGAAGAATGATTAAAAAAGTTATCTAAATAGTGAAAGATACTGAGCTGAGAGATGCAGGGGCCTATGGGTGCTGTCACGCAAGTGTAGCAAATGCTTATGCAGGTATAGAAAGTAACCAGGAAAGCATTTGTTGGGAGGGGATCACATACAGAAGTTGGAAGGTTATACTTCAGTTAGAGAGCTTTGGGGAGACTACATCTGGAATTAACGTGTATAATCATCTCCTTTTTTCAGTAAGGATGTAAATAGAAGTTGAACGTTTACTTGACTAATACATGGAATAGGTAGCTTTTGTGAGGAAAAGTTGGATTGGCTAGGCTTATACGTGTGAAGTTTAGAAGTGTAAGAGAAAATTTGAACAAAACTAATAAGATTATGAGGGGTCTTGACAGGATATATGTAAAAAGAATGTTTTTGCTTATGGGAGAAGCTAGAGCTAGGGGGTCACTATTTTAAAAGTAAGGGGTTGCCCATTAAACATAGAGATCTCAGAGGGTCGTGAGTCTTTGGAACGCTCCTCCTGCAAAAGTAGAAGCAGAGCTTTTGAATGTTTTAAGGTGGAGGTAGATAAATTGTTGATGAGCAAAGGAGTGAAAGATTGTTGTGGGTAGGTGGTATTTTGGAATGAACAGATTGGCGATGGTTGAATGAATAATGAGGGTAGTTCAATGGGGCCAAATGGCCTATTTCTGCGTGCAGCTTTCACCCCCGCCCCCCACACCTCTCTGATTAAAGTCACAAACTGTGTCCTCTCTGACTGTGACATAGTAAACTTTACCTCCTTGTCCTTTTCAGTCTGTTTGTAGTGTTTGACCAATCCATCCTCCACCAAAGCCTTACCACTGTCACCTAGCGGGGTGGAACAGCTCTCACCTCATTCTTCTTGTCTGTTTAATCATAACCAGAGTGTCCCAGCTATGGTTCCCTGATTCTGAATCATTAATTTTGGTATCCCTTAAAGGTCTGCCTTTGACCTCCTCTCATTTTTTTATTCAGTGTCCTGGCCTATATGTATCCCTACATCCACATCACAAAAACCCATCACATTTTAGAGGGGGATTGCTGGGTATAAGTTGGTGTTGGGTTTCCAATATTACAACATTGACTACATGTCAGTTGTACTTCATTGACAGTAAAATGTTTTGGGATGTTTAATTGCTGTGAGCATTTTGTTAATGCCTTTACGATTTCTTATAATTCCAGTCAGGTGCTGCTGTCTGTGAGATTAACTGAAACCACACTTTTAGTTTTCACACACCAGCTGATGACATCCAGCTCTACCTCATCAGTGTCTCTCGTGACTTCCCCACTGTTGCTAAATTATGAGACTCCTTACCAAAATCCAGTGCTGAATGAGAAGAAATTTATGCCAATTTAATTTTTGAGGACTAAAATCACTGTTCCTGTTATAATCTTCCTAGTCACTGACTCCATTCCCTCTCCCTGTCAATTGTCTCAGGCTGAGATGGTTTGCTACCTTGGTCTCGTATTAGGCCTAGAAATGGCCTTCTGAATGCCTGTCACACTTGTTTCCATCTTTACAATATTGCATGTCTCCATTCTTGCTTCTGCTCATCTGCTGCTGAAATCTTTCCTTGTATATACCTTTGTTACCTCTACACTTAACCAGTCCAATACAGTCTTGACCACATCCCTTACTCTTCCCTTCCTAAACTTCCAAAAGACGGTGGTCTTCCAAAACTCTGTTGCCTGTCCTTACTTGCATCTGGCCCCATTACTCTATCACTCCGTACCTGCTGACTTACGTTAGCTCTGTGAGAGTAACGCTTCAATTTTTATAAATAATTCTGGCCTCTTTAGCATCTCAAGTTTTATAGTGCCGATTTGATAGCTCTTTGTTCAGGTGTCTGAACTTCAAGGTCAGGAATTCCTTCCACTTTACTTTCTTCCTTTCAAACAATTGTTAAATTCTACCACTTTAACCAGGCTTCTGGTTGTCTGCCTAATATCTTCGTAATAATGTTAAGAGACAAATTTTGCTTGTTACAACTCCATGAAGTGTATTGACTAGCATGAATCAGTTGTTTTCAGACAGTATGAATAGAGGCCTTCCTCAGTTAACAAAAACAGAAATTGTAGGAAAACTTCATGTCTGGCAGCATCTGTGCAGGGAAATCGGAATTAACTTGCCAGATCTACTGGACCTGAAATTTGTGGATGCTACAAAGATAAGCAGAAATGTGTGTTTTGAGGAAGATATTAAGTGATTTCAGGAGGATTTGGACTGGTTTAGTGAATGGGCAAAAAATATTCAACTGCCAAATAATGTAGAAAAACATGAGGTTATCAAGTATGGTGAAAGAGATGAGCAGTGAATTACTTAAATAGCGACAGGTTGAGAAGTGTCGCTGTACAAAAAGATCTAAATGTCCTTGTGAGTTAGTTACTGAAGACTAACGTGTAGGTGCAGCAAACTGTTGGGAAGGTTAATGAAATGTTAAGCTTTATTGCAAGACATTGCGTACAGTAGTTGTGAAGTTTAGTTACAACTGTGTAGAAGGTTGGTTAAACCATACCTGAAATACTGGGTGCAGTTATCGCAAGAAAGATATGATTGCCGTAGAGGGAGTACAACAAACGTTCACCAGACTTGTTCCTAGTGGAACTGTTCTATGCAGACAGATTGGGTAACCTGGGTCTGTACTCCAAATTTTTGAAGAATGTGAAGTGATCTCTTTGAAACCTACAAAATACTTACAGGGATAGACCAGGTTGGTGTAGGTAAGCTGTTTCTTTGGTTGGGAAGTCTGGAAAATTAGAGGAAATGGTGCTGGACCTCTTAAAATGCATAAAGGTGAGTAGATCCCAGGGACCTGATCACATACATCCCAGAACTTCATGGGAAGCTAGGGAGGTGATTGCTGGGCCCCTTGCTGAGATATTGGTATCATCAATGACCATGGGTGAGATGCTAGAAGACTGGAGGGAGGCTAATGTGCCATTATTTAAGAAAGATGGTAAACAAAACCACGGAACTAAAGACCAGTGAGCCTGACGTCAGTGGTCGATAAGTTGTTGGAGGAGATTTGAGGGACAGGATTTACATGTATTGGGAAAGGCAAATACTGATTAGGGATAGCCAACATGGCTTTGTGCATGGGAAGTAGTATCTCACTAACTTGATTGAGTTTTTTCAAGTAGTAACGAAGAGGACTGATGAGGGCAGAATGGTGGGCGTGATCTATATGGACTTCACTAAGGCATTTGACAAGGTTCCGCATGGTAGACTGGTTAGCAAGGTTTGATCACGTGGAATCCAGGGAAAGTTAGCCATTTGGCTGCAATATTGACTTGCAGATAGGTGGTAGTGGGTTATTTTTTGGACTGGAGACCTGTGACCAGCGGTGTGCCACAAGGATCGCTGTTCGGTCTGAGATAAAAGGTACTGCAGATGCTGGAGAATCCGAGATAACAAGCATGGGGCTGGATGAACACAGCAGGTCAAGCAGCATCTGCTTGA
>JAHRHZ010000033.1:1302786-1343282 GCA_024137785.1 Ginglymostoma cirratum
ATCTCGCTGTTCGGTCTGTTGCTTTTTGTCATTTGTATAAATGATTTGAATGTGAATTTAGGAAGAATCGTTAGTAAGTTTGCAAATGACACCAAAATTGGTAGTGTAGTGGATAGTGAAGAGGCTTATGTCAGTACGATGGGACCTTGGATCAGATGGGCCAATGTGCCAAGGAGTTGCAGATGGAGTTCAATTTAGATAAATGAGGTGCTGCGTTTTGGTAGGGCAAAACAGGGCATGACTTATATACTTAATGGTAAGGTCCTGGCGAGTGTTGCCAAACAGAGACCTTGAGGTGCAGGTTCATAGTTGCTTGAGTGGAGTTGCAGGCGGATAGGATAGCGAAGAAGGCATCTGGTGTCCTTGCCTTTATTGGTCAATGCGTTGTGGATAGGAGTTGGGATGTCACGTTGCGGCTGTACAGGACATTGGTTAGGCCACTTTTGGAATACTGTATTCAATTCTGGTTGCCCTGCTATAGCAAAGATGTTGTTAAACTTTGAAGGATTCAGAAAAGATTGACAGTAAAGTTGCTGGTTTTGGAGAGTTTGAGCTACAAGGAGAGGCTGAATAGGCTGGGACTATTTTCCCAGGCTGGGGTTGAACTTATAGATATTTGTAAAAATCATGAGGGGCATGGATACGGTGAACGGCCAAGGTCTCTTTCCCAGCATAAGAGAGTCCAAAGCTAAAGGGAATAGGTTTAAGGTGAGAAGGAAAAGATTTAAAAGGGAGCTAAGAGGCAACTTTTTTCATGCAGAGGGTGGTGCATGTATGGAATGGAACGAGCTGCCAGTGGAAGTGGAGGAGGCTGGTACAATTACAATATTTAAAAGCAATCTGGATGGGTGTATGAATAGGAAGGGTTTAGAGGGATATGGGCCACATGCTGGCAAATGGGACTAGCTTAATTTAGGATATCTGGTCGGCATGGACAGGTGGGCCGTAGGGTCTATTTCTGTGCTGTACATCTGAGTCTATAACCAGGGAACACGAGTTCAAGATAAGAGGGAAATGAGAATTTTTTTTCCTGGGAAGTTATTGTAATCTAGAATGTGTTGCTCATAAGTTTGGTGAAAGCAGATTCAAAGATAGCTCTCCAAAGGGAATTGGATCAATAATCAGAATAAGAAAAAAGAAACTACAGGGCTACAGGGAAAATAGCAAGGTAGGATGAGACTAATTGGTCAGCTGTTCTAAATAGTTGGACCAGGCAGAATGGGCTGAATGGCCTCCTGCTGAAGTTCAAACCCTAATAAAAATGCATTTTATAGCTCCAAAGAGGAGGCATTCATTGCAAGAAGCAAAATATTCTGGCAAAGAGCAAAGGCTTGGACATTATGTCCAGTGGGGTAAGCCTGCTCTAACATCTTCTATATCAGTATGTTTGTACATGTATGTATTTTGTTTCTAATGATAAAACAGTTAGCACTTCTTTCACCAAGAGTGTTGTCTTCTGCCAGGTCTTTACCAAGCAGTCAGTACTGCTATGTCATTGTTTAACTTCGCATGGTCAATACCTCATGTTGCAAAAACAAGGGATATTGGGTAACAGTCCTTGCCTGTTAAGACTTCTCTCCACCTCGTACAGAAACTAACTGTAGCAATTGCTGGCTGACATCAGCCAATGCTGCAGTGTCTAGAGAAGTTAATTGTAATTTTTTTTTTTTTTTGCTCCGGCTGTATCTGCACATACTCTAGGGCAGCGTATTGTAATAGGAGAATGAGTTGGATAAGAGCCAGGCCACAATGATAGTTCACTTGGCTGATTCAGCCTCTTCATTTATTCAGCTTCATTCACTGCAAGCTTCCTTCATTGTGTCTTTTCCCATTCTTTCTTTTTGTTTGAATCTAATCTCCTTATGCCCTGCACTACAGCCCATTCCCCTACTGCAGCGTTCCCTTCACAGTGTGCTTGTAACTGGGACATTGCTGAGCAGTTGGCCTATTACTGCTGAGTTAGCAGAATAAACTTAGAAAACATTTGTCTCAACCACAGCTTAATATAAAATACATCAAGTGTTTGCATTCTGTCCACTGACAGTATTTAATATGTTTGGTGGAGAAAGAGAAGGTGATGAAACATAAATTGAGGTGGGGGTGATGGGAAGCAAATTACAGATAATCTTCCCTTTCTGGCTTCTCCTTTTGGTGGTGGGGTGTTCAGCAGTGGTTTACCTAACCATTATTAGTACGTATCAGCAGGCTGTACGTAACATTTCCATTTGACTAGATCTGGCAGACAGCTGGATATTAGATGCTTGTAATAAAGGGGTGATAGTAATCATGGGTCATTGTTAATCTATGTGTAAACCAGAAAAATCAGATTGGTAATATTAGCCTCAATGAGCAGTTCATTAAATTTTTGAGAGTTTTTTTTTAAGAGCAGTGTGCTCTGGAAGTGGCCAGGGAGCAGTCTTATACTAGATTTGAAATTGTGTGACGTGACAGGATTGATAATGACTTCAGAGTAAAGAAACCTGTAGGTGGTATTGATCATATTGTGATTGATCTTAACATCCAGTTTGCAAGGGAGAAGAATTAGTATAAGACTAGTACTTCAAACTTTAAGAAGGACAACTGTGGACATGAAAGCTCGGTTCGCTGAAGTGAACTGGTGTATTAGGCTAGGGAAATAGATAAATGAGCCTCAGAGGCAGACATTTAAGGGGCTATTTCGGAATACGTCAAATGAATATTTTTGTGCTTGAAGAAAATCTCTAAAGGGGAGGACCCAATATCTGTGGTTAAAGAACATGTCAAAGGTAAGGAAAAAGTGTATAACTGCAAAGCTGAGTGTGGATGATTTGAATGGAATGACTATAAGATTAATCAGGTGAAAAATATTAGAGTTGATCCTCTGGAGAGTGAGATGGTGAGTTAAAAATTAATAATAAGGAAATAGCAGATAAACGAACATATTTTGCGTCTGTCTTCACTGTAGAGTATACAAAAATACATTTCAGTGATATCTGTAAATTAGGAGGTGGAAGCAAGAGAGGAAATTAACAAAATTACAATCATGAAGGATGTCGTATCAAGCAGGAACTGCAGGCTGATAAGTCCCTGTGTCCAGATAGAAGTTGCTGGTGAGGTAAGAGGGAGAATCATAGAATCCCTACAGTGTGGAAACAGGCCATTTGGCCCAACAGGTCCACACAGACTGTCTGAAGAGCATCCCACCCAGCTTCTCTGCCTTAACCTATCCCTGTAAACCTGCATTTCCCATAGCTAAAACCCATAGCCTACATATCCCTGGATGTTACAAGCAATTTAGCACAGCCAAGCCATCCTAACCTGCACATCTTTGGACTGTGGGAGGAAACCCACACAGACTTGGGGAAAATGTGCAAACACCACAGTTGCCTGAGGATTGAATTGAACCCGGGTCCCTGGTTCTGTGAGGCAGCAGAGCTAACCACTGAGCCAGAATGCCGCCCCAGTGTTTTCTTTTTTCTTTATGGCTGCTGTGCAACTTGTTATATATTTACTATGAACTTTTTTTTTATATATAGAATCCCTACAGTCTAGAAACAGGCCATTCAGCCCAACAACCCTCCAAAAACATCCCACCCAGACTTGTTCCCCTAACCTGTCCCTGTAACCCTACATTCCCCATGGCTAACCCACCTAGCCTGTATATCCCTGAGTGCCATGGGTAGTTTAGCATGGCCAATCCACCTAACTTGCGCATCTTTGGACTGTGGGAGGAAACCAGAGCACCTGGAGGAAACCCATGCAGACGCAGGGAAAAAATGCTAACTCCACACAGACAGTCACCTGAGGCTGGAATCAAACCTGGGTCTCTGGCACTGTGAGTGCTGACCACTGAGTGACTGTGTTAGTTGGTGTTAATTTTTAAGGTTCAGGAAAGGTTCCATCAGACTAAAAAGTAGCAAATTTAACCCCTCTTCATGGAGGAGGGAAGACAGAAAACAAGAAACTGTAAGACAGTTATCCTGACGTCTCTGTGGAGAAGGTGTAAGGCTCAGTCATGACAGAGATTATAGCTGTGCACTTACAAGAACTCAAGATAATCGTGAAGAATTGGCATGGTTTTGTCAAAGGGCAATCCAGTTTAAGCAATTTGTTGGAGTTCTTTGAAGAAGAAACATGTGCTTTGGATAAAGAGGAGCCTGTATATAGACTATACTTGGATTTTCATAACGTATTTGTGAAGGTGCCACAGCAGGATATTTCGGGAAAATAAAAGCCAACGGTTGGTATTAGCATGGATAGAAGACTTGCTGATTGGCAGAAAACAGAGATTAGGGGATCTTTGTCTGATTGGCAGGAAGTGATGAGTGGAATCCTACAGTGTTGGGGTTTTAATCTTACTACAATTAAAATAAATGACTTGGACAAGGTTAATGAAGGCATGGTGGCTAACTTTGCAGATGACACAGATGGATAGGGAGGTTTGCCATGAAGAACATATTAGGAAGTTGGAGATGGATATAAATAGGTTGAATGAGTGGGCAAAAATCTTGCAGATGCAATATATGTGGGAAAATGTGAAATTGTTCACTTCGGCAAGAAGACTGAAAAACAGTATTACTTGAGCAGAATGACTGTAGAATTCTGACGTGGGGGGATTAGGTATTCTTGTGTATGACTCACAAAATGTTAGTATGCAGGTACAGCACATAATTAAGAAAAATAGAATTCTCTCCTTTTATTATGAGAGAAATTAAACATAAAGGAAAGAATGTTTATGCTTCAGTAATACAGGATATTAGTGAGACCACATCCAAACATTCGGTTCAGTTTTGGTTTCCTTATTTAATGAAGGATATAAAGCGTTTGAGATGATTCAGAATGTTTACAGATTGGTATTTGGAATGAACAGGTTGTTGTATGAGGATTGGTTGGACAGGTTAGGCTTGTTTTCATTGGAGTTTAGAAGATGTGGGTGGATATGATGACTTGACAGAAGTGTGTCTGATCTTGAATGGTGTTGACAGGATGGATGTAATGCCATAAGACGGAGGAACACGAGCTCTTAGCTTTTATTTTCTATCGAGTCTGCTCTGCCTATTCAATACAATCATGGTTAATGATTTTCAACTTCACTTTCATGCTTTTTTTAACTATTTCCCCCCCCCCTTGATTTCCTTTAATGATTAAAAATCTGTCTATTTCAGAATTAAATATACTTAATGACCCAGCCACAACAGCCCTTTGTGGTAAAGAATTCCACAGACTCTCAACCCTCGTTTTCCTCTATGGGTTGGTCTAGAACTAAGGAGCACTAATTTCAAATTAGGGCTCACCTTTAAGGATAGACATGAGGAAAACCTTTTTTGAAAGTTATGAGGCTTTGGAATTCTCTGTCTCAGAAGGGGTGGAGGTGGGATCATTAAATATTTTCAAAACAGAATGGATAGATTCATGTCGTGAGGGGAATTGAATATTATCAGGGATAACTGAGAAAATGGAATTTGAAACTCAAACAAATCAATCACGATCTCTTGGAATAATGGAGCAGGCTTGAGGAGTTGAATGGCCGACCTTCTCTCCTATTTTGTATTTTTGTATATTTTATGAGGAAAGCTCATCCACTGCACTTTAGGATAGCAGAGGGTGATCTGATAGAACTTTATATGATCCTGAATGAGCGTGACAAGGTGAATGTGGAAAGGAGGTTTCCTTTTGTGGGTCAGAAATAAAAGAAGGGGTCACCATTTTTGGATGGAGATCAGGAGATTTTTCTGAGGGTTGTGTAACTTTGGAACTCTGCCTCAAAAATAGGAGCGGGGGAACATAGTTGAATATTTTTAAGGTGGAGGTTAAATATCTTTGAGGCAAGGGAATCAAATGTTATTGCGAATTGATGGCAATGTGGAATTCAGAACACAAACATAACCACCATGATCTTATTGAATGATAGAGCAGGCTTGAAGGGCTGAATGACGTACTTGAACAAATGAAAAAGTACAGCACAGGAACAGGCCCTTCGGCCCTCCAAGCCTGTGCCGACCATCGTGCCCTAATTAATGTAAAAACAAACCTGCCTTTTTTTTTGATCTATATCCCTCTATTCCCTCCCTATTAATGTCCCCATCCATGTGCCTCTTAAATGTGTGCCCACTTCCACAACCTCTTCTGGTAGCGCATTCCAGGCTGCTACCGCTCTCTGCGTGAAAAGCATCCCTCACACATCTCCTGTAAACTTTCCCCCTGATCTTGAACTTGTGCCCCCTGGTAATTGAAACTTCAACCCTGGGAGAAAGCCTCTGACTATCCACCCTACCTATGCCTCTCATAATTTTGTAGACCTCTATCAGGTCTCCTCTCAGCCGCTGTCTTTCCAGTGAAAACAATCCTGGTCTTTTTCACCTTTCCTTATAGTCATTGCCCTGGAGACCAGGCAACATCCTGGTGAACCTTCTCTGAACTCTCTGCAGTGCGTCCACATCCTTCTGGTAGTGTGGTGACCAAAACTGCATACAATATACCAAATGTGGTCTAACAAGGGTTTTATTTGGCTGCAACATGTTTTGCCAACTCTTGTACTCCATGCCCCGGCCGATGAAGGCAAGCATGCCATATGTCTTCTTAATCACCTTGGCTACCTGTGTTACCACTCTCAGGGAACTGTGGACCTGCATGCCCAGATCTGTCTGAACGTTAGTATTCCTAAGGGTTCTGCCATTTACAATATAATTTGCACCTAAATTTGATCCTCCAAAATGCATCAATTTGCATCTGTTTGGATTAAACTCCATCTGTCATTTCTAAGTCGCCAATCTATCTAAATCTTGTTGTATACTTTCACAATCGTTGGCACTATCGGCAACTCCACCAATCTTCATGTCATCAGCAAACTTGCTTATCAGATCACCTGCATTTTCCTCGAGATCACTCACATATATAACACAACAAACAACCTCAGACTGATCCCTGTGGAACACCACTAGTTACCGGTCTCCATTCTGAAAAACATCCTTCCATCACTACCCTCTGTATTCTATGACTAAGTTTTCTAGTTTTCTATCCATCTAGCCAGCCCACCCCAAATCTCTTGAGATTTTAGTTTTTGTACCAACCTGCCATGTGGGACTTTATCAAATGCCTTATTAATGTCCATATAAACTACATCCACAGCCTTTCACTCCTCAATTATCCTCGCTACCTCTTCAAAACATTTAACCAGGTTGGTGAGATATGACAAAACCATGCTGCCTTTCACTAACTAGTCCATTTTCCTCCAAATGCGCATATATCTTGCCCCTCAGTATCTTCAAGAGCTTCCCCACCACAGACCACAGGAGAACCCTAAAGCTTTCTATAGGTATGTGGGGAATAAAAGGATGACTAGAGTAAGAATAGGGCCAGTCAAAGACAGAAGTGGGAAGTTGTGCGTGGACCCTGTGGAGATCGGAGAGGTACTAAACAAATATTTCTCATCTGTTTTCACTTGGGAAAAGGAGAATGTTGTAGAGGAGAAGGCTGAGATACGGGCTGTTAGACTTGAAAGGATTGAGATTAGTAAGGAGGAGGTGTTATCAATCCTAGAAGGTGTGAAGGTAGATAAATCCCCTGGGCCGGATGGGATTTTTCCGAGGATTCTCTGGGAAGCTAGGGGGGAGATGGCGGAGCCTTTGGCCTTGATCTTTGAGTCGTCATTGTCCACAGGTTTAATACCAGAGGACTGGAGGATTGCAAATGTTGTGCCCTTGTTCAAGAAGGGCAGTAGAGATGACCCAGGTAATTACAGACCAGTGAGCCTTACATCTGTTGTTGGAAAAGTTTTGGAAAGGATTATAAGAGATAGGATTTATAATCATCTAGCAAGCAACAATTTGATTGGAGATAGTCAACATGGATTTGTCAAGGGCAGGTCGTGTCTCACAAACCTCATTGAGTTTTTTGAGAAGGTGACCAAGCATGTGGATGAGGGTAGGGCAGTTGACGTGGTGTACATGGACTTCAGTAAAGCCTTTGATAAGGTTCCACATGGTAGGCTATTGGAGAAAATGCGGAGGCATGGGATTGCGGCAGATTTAGCAGTTTGGATTAGAAACCGGGTTTCTGAAAGAAGGCAAAGAGTGGTGGTTGATGGAAAATATTCAGTCTGGAGTCCGGTTACTAGTGGTGTGCCACAAGGATCTGTTTTGGGACCACTGCTGTTTGTCATTTTTATAAATGACTTGGACGCAGACAAAGGTGGATGGGTTAGTAAGTTTGCAGATGACACTAAAGTCGGTGGAGTGGTGGACAGTGTGGAAGAATGTTGCAGGTTGCAGGGAGACTTGGATAAACTGCAGAATTGTACTGAAAGGTGGCAAATGGAGTTCAATGCAGATAAGTGTGAGGTGATGCACTTTGGGAAGAATAATAGGAAGGCAGAATACTGGGTCAATGGAAAGATTCTTGGGAGTGTGGATGTGCAGAGAGATCTTGGTGTCCAGGTGCATAGATCCCTGAAGGTTGCCACCCAGGTTGATAGTGCTGTTAAGAAGGCATACGGTATGTTGGGTTTCATCGGTAGAGGGATTGAGTTCCGGAGCCGTGATGTCATGCTGCAACTGTACAAAACGCTAGTGCGGCCTCACTTGGAATATTGCGTACAGTTCTGGTCGCCCCATTACAGGAAGGATGTGGAAGCATTGGAAAAGGTGCAGAGGAGATTTACCAGGATGTTGCCTGGTCTGGAGCGAAGGTCTTATGAGGAAAGACTGAGGGACTTGGGTCTGTTCTCATTGGAGAGAAGAAGGCTAAGAGGGGATTTAATAGAGACATGCAAGATGATCAGAGGATTAGATAGGGTGGACAGTGAGAGTCTTTTTCCTAGGATGATGACGTTGGCTAGTACGAGGGGGCATAGCTGCAAATTGAGGGGTGATAGATTTAAGACAGATGTCAGAGGCAGGTTCTTCACTCAGAGAGTGGTAAGGGCGTGGAATGCCCTGCCTGCCAATGTAGTTAGCTCAGCCACATTAGGGGCATTTAAACAGTTCTTGGATAAGCATATGGATGATGATGGGATAGTGTAGGGGGATGGGCTTAGATTAGTTCACAGGTCGGCGCAACATCGAGGGCCGAAGGGCCTGTTCTGCGCTGTATTGTACTATCTTCTATGTACAGACGTCAATCTCACTGACCTATAGTTTCCTGGATTATCCCTGCATCCTTACTTAAACAAGGGAACAACATTTGCTAATCTCCAGTTCTCTGGAACTTCACCTGTCGGAACAAAATGATCCGAAGTATAAATAGAGTAGACAGCCAGAGACTTTTTCCTAGGGTGAAGGTAGCTATTACGAGGGGACATAGTTTTAAAGTGAGTGGAGATAGATGCCACCTTCTGATTGGATCCTCGTAATTCATATGTGTATTCATGTTATCTGTAGACAATGACCAGAAGTAAAAAACCTGGCACTTTTTATTTATTCTCTCTCACCCTGTCAGCTTTCACCCTCCCTAAATCTAGTCTGTTGCCATGCTGTAATGCCCCAGCGCCTACTTCTGAAAGATTAATTGAGTAAGCAATGCAGTACTTAAAGACTGGGATCAGAAATATTACTGTGGTAATGATGCTTGGAATCAATGTTTTAGTGAGGCTTGGCTTTGATCTTTGGGCATCAGTTTAGTAGTGAATTTTTGCATCGATCTTTTGGGACCAGTGTCGGAGTGAGCCCTTCCATTTATCTATTGATGGGCATCAGTTTAGGAGTGAGTTCTGGCATTGATCTATTGGTAGGAATCATTGTAACAGTGAGTCCTAGCATTGATTTATTGATGGGTGTCATTGTAGGAGTGAGTTTTGAAATGAACCCAGTCAGGATTCCTTCAGACCTGAACTGCTGCTGAGATAACATTGTCCTTGTCAGCCATCTTTTGTTGCTAAGTCATTGAACTGTCATTGTTTGTAAGTTGATGATGCAGTTATATTCCCTTTAATGTATTTTGCTAAATGTAAAGAAAAAGGATGCCTTAATTTTGCCAGTTTGTGTAATTTGACCTGGAATTTTATCGATCTAACCTTATTCTCATTGATGTTGCTCAGTAGCCAAAGTCACTACTCTCCATCACACAGGAAGCTGAAACCTTACCCTCTACCTGCTGTGAAAGCAAACTGCTCCATCACAATGAATTCCCAGTAACTGAAGCCAGCTGAATTATGATTATAAATGGCAGATTTGCTAGATACAGCTCAGTAACTGGAGAAAGAGGTAGTGTTAATATCCGGACAAGGTATTCTGTCTGTAATGTAAGCCCCTTTACATCTCCGGATACCATTACCCTACTTGTATATTTTTACGTGAAGTGCATGTGATCTCTTTCTAAATTTTGTAAAAGTGCTTACCAACAGTGTAATCCTTTACTCTTGCACAAAAAAAATTGAGTTGGCTTTTTGCTGTTTGCTTTTGGATTGGTATGCAAATTCAAAGGGTCCAATGAGAGAAAACTATAGCAAGATTGGAATGCTATTGGTCCAATAGGTTATGACACCACAAGTACAAATGTAATTTTTCTTTTAAAAATGTGGTGATGGTTTCTGCCTGTTCCACTCTTTCAGGCAGAGTTTCAAGCCTAACAATGTTCTAGGTGGAAAAAAAAACCTCCCTCAGTAAATGATCCCATCTAATCCTTCTACCAGTTACTTTAAATCAATCATAAGATGTAGGAGCAGAAGTATGCCATTTAGCTCATCAAGTTTGTTCTGTCTTTCAATGAGATCATGGCTGATCTGATAATCTTCAGCTTCATTTTCCTGCCTTTTTCCCATAAACCTTGATTCACTTACTGATTAAAAATCATCTATCTCAGCCTTCAACATTCTTAATGACCTTGCCTTCTGTGCTAAAGAATTCCACAGATTCACTACCCTGAAAGGAAAAATCAAAATCCTCCTCATTTCTGTCTTAAATGGGTGAGTCCTTATTCTGAGTATGCCCTCTGGTCCTAGACTCTCCCACAGCCCATAAGATATAGGTGCAGAATTAGACCATTCAGTCTATCAAGTCTTCTCTGCTATTCGACCTTGCTGATGTGTTCTTCAATCCGATTCTGCTGCCTTCTCCTTGAACCCTTGATCCCCCTTACTAATCAAGAATGTATCTCTCTGTCTTCAATACACTCCATGACTTGGCCTCCACAACCTTCTGCAGCAATGAGTTCCACAGATTCACTGCTCCCTGGCTGAAGAAATTAGTCTTCATCTATATTCTAAAGAGTTGTCCCTTCACTCGGAGGCTGTGCCCTTGGGTTTTAGTCTCTCCTACTAGGCCTCTCGGTATTCTGTAGGTTTCAGTGACGTCACCCTTGTGCTTCTAAACTCTTCCGCATCTATCCTGTCAATTCCCCTAAGAATCTTGTGTTTCAATAAAGTCACCTCTCGATCTTCTAAGTTCCCAAGCCAAATCTATTTCCTAATACTTCCTAGTTATTAGCTTTTCTAATTATTTTCAGCTGATCATTCAGAAACCTATTGCCTAGTTACCATATTACCATAGGATTTAATTGACTCAATCTCGTCTCTGAACATTCTTGTCATACACTGCCCTCTGCATACTTAGATATTGATCACCATTTAAAAAAAATACAAAGTTTCTCCCCCTTGTCTCTGTTAGTAACTTTTTATAAATTTATCAATGAGTCTTTCTTTACAAGAAATTTGCAAATTAAAGGCTATTACTGCAAACTGCTGTGGAACTGAACCATATCATTGAGGCTGAGTCAGACTGTTTACAAGCCTGGCACACTACGTGACTCTGAGATGAGCTCCTATTCTCTTTTCAACCTCATTATCAAAACTACTTCCTTTCTTCTCTCTAACTTCATCTTCTCTGCTCAGTTCATCTGCTGAAACCAAATTCAATCCATGCAACCTACTCTAGCCCTACAACGCTCATATCTCTACACTCCTTGTCAAGAGGAAGAAGGAGGCTAATGTAAAGATGAGGCGCTTGAGAGTTACAGGTTAGCCAGGAAGGACCTAAAGAGAGAACTAAGAGGAGCCAGGAGGGGACATGAGAAGCCTTTGGCAGGTAGGATCAAGGAAAACCCTAAAGCTTTCTATAGGTATGTCAGGATTAAAAGAATGACGAGAGGAAGATTAGGGCCAGTCAAGGACAGTAGTGGGAACTTGTGCGTGGAGTCCGAAGAGATAGGAGAGGCGCTAAATGAATATTTTTCGTCAGTATTCACAAAGGAAAAAGACAATGTTGTTGAGGAGAATACTGAGATACAGTCTATTAGACTAGACGGGATTGAGGTTCATAAGGAGGAGGTGTTAGCAATTCTGGAAAGTGTGAAAATAGACAAGTCCCCTGGGCCGGATGGGATCTATCCTAGGATTCTCTGGGAAGCTAGGGAGGAGATTGCAGAGCCCTTGGCTTTGATCTTTATGTCGTCATTGTCTACAGGAATAGTACCAGAAGACTGGAGTATAGCAAATGTTGTCCCCTTGTTCAAGAAGGGGAGTAGAGACAACCCTGGTAATTATAGACCAGTGAGCCTTACTTCGGTTGTGGGTAAAGTGTTGGAAAGGATTATAAGAGATAGGATTTATAATAATCTAGAAAGGAATAATTTGATTAGGGATAGTCAACACTGTTTTGTGAAGGGTAGGTCGTGCCTCACAAACCTTATTGAGTTCTTTGAGAAGGTGACCAAACTGGTGGATGAGGGTAAAGCGGTTGATGTGGTGTATATGGATTTCAGTAAAGTGTTTGATAAGGTTCCCCATGGTAGACTATTGCAGAAAATACGGAGGCATGGGATTGAGGGTGATTTAGCGGTTTGGATCAGAAATTGGCTAGCTGTAAGACGACAGAGGGTGGTGGTTGATGGGAAATGTTCATCATCCTGGAGTTCAGTTACTAGTGATGTACTGCAAGGATCTGTTTTGGGGCCACTGCTGTTTTGTCATTTTTATAAATGACCTGGATGAGGCATAGAAGGATGGGTTAGTAAATTTGCGGATGACACTAAAGTCAGTGGAGTTGTGAATAGTGTGGAAGAATGTTGCAGGTTACAGAGGGACATAGATAAGCTGCAGAGCTGGGTTGAGAGGTGGCAAATGGAGTTTAATGTGGAAAAGTGTGAGGTGATTCACTTTGGAAGGAGTAACAGGAATACAGAGTACTAGGCTAATGGTAAGATTTTTGGTAGTGTGGACGAGCAGAGACATCTCAGTGTCCATGTGCATAGATCCCTGAAAGTTGCCACCCAGGTTGATGGGGTTGTTAAGAAGGCGTACGGTGTGTTAGGTTTTATTGGTAGAGAGATTGAGTTTCAAAGCCCGTGAGGTCATGTTGCAGCTGTACAAATCTCCGATGCGGCCGCACTTGGAGTATTGCGTACAGTTCTGGTCGCTGCATTATGGGAAGGATGTGGAAGCATTGGAAAGGGTGCAGAGGAGATTTACCAGGATGTTGCCTGGTATGGAGGGAAGGTCTTATGAGGAAAGGCTGAGGGACTTGAGGCTGTTTTTATTAGAGAGAAGAAGGTTAAGAGGTGACATAATAAGAGACATACAAGATGATCGGAGGATTGGATAGGGTGGACAGTGAGAGCCTTTTCCCTCGGATGGTGATGGCTAGCACGAGGGGACATAGCTTTAAATTGAGGGGTGATAGATATAAGACAGATGTCTGAGGTAGATTCTTTACTCAGAGAATAATAAGGGTGTGGAATGCCCTGCCTGCAACAGTAGTAGACTCACCAACTTTAAGGGCATTTAAATGGTCGTTGGATAAACATATGGATGATAATGGAATAGTGTAGGTTAGATGGGCTTCAGATTGGTTTCATAGGTCGGCACAACATCGAGGGCTGAAGGACCTGTACTGCGCTGTAATGTTCTATGTTCCTCTTCCTGATCACTTGTGCACCTTCACTCAACCATTGGATGCCTTTGTACAGCTACCAAAGGGCCTAAGCTCTCAAATTCAAGCTCTTGCGCCTTTAAGCTCCTTCTTAAAATCTTTGACAATTTTTAGTAACTTCCCCTAATATCTCCTTTCGTGGCTCAGTGTCAAATTTTATTTGGTAAAGCTGCTTTGAAATGCCATGGGACTTCTTACAATGTTAAAGATACAGTGTTGTTGTTCTGTCTCATCTGAGCAATGGGATGTAGACATTGCTGTCTAGACCAGCATTTTTAGCCATTCTTAATTGCTTGGTGAGCATTTAAGGGTCGACTACATTACTGCGGGTCTGAAGTCACACGTAAGCCAGACCAGGTAAGGGTGACAGGTTTCATTCCTTCAAGGACATTAGCAAACTAGATGGGTTTCTATGACAATTGACAGCGTGTTTACAATCAATATCGTTTGGAGCTGGAGGAACACAGCAGGTCAGGCAGCATCAGAGGAGCAGGAAAGTTGATGTTTCAGGTTTATACCCTTCATCAGGACTGGGGAGTCCACGTGGCAGTGACTCTGATTGCTTCTGCAGTTCTTGCTATCTCTGACAGCATGGTTGCCATTGGCTACCTTTTTTATTAATTTAAATTCCACCATCTGTTGGAATTTGAAGCCAAATACACAGAACATTAACTTGGGCTTCTAGATTACAGGTTCAGTGACATTACCGCTGTACCCTTTCTTCCAGGAGATTTTAGCTTACCATCCAAGACTGTTCGCAAGTGTAAGAACACTGAAGAAAGAAAACAGAAGCTTGGTTTTGACAATATGATGATTGGGCCATTAAATGCATAAATACAATAAGCATTGCACAGAGAGGCTAAAAGCAGAATGTTACTTCAAGAAGGTAGAGCCAGAGGGTTTTTTTGTTCTCTTGTGGGACATTGGCATTGCTGGCTGGCCAGCATTTATTGTCCATCCTTTGTTGCCCTTGAGAAGGTGGTGGTGAGCTATCTTCTGAACCACTGTGATCCGTATGCTGCAAGTGGGCACACAATGCCATTAGGGAAGGAATCGCAGGACTCTTATCTGTGACCGTGAAAGAATTGTCGATTTTTCAAGTAATCAAAAGCATATTTGCATTGGCAGATGGTGGAATTTAAATTCAATATATGTCTGGAATTAAGAATCTAATGATGACAGTGAATACATTGTCGATTGTCGGTAAAACCCATTTGGGGTCCATTGTAACGGATGAGATTTCTGAATATTTGGAAGTGTATGGTAAAGTAGGGAAAAGTCAGCATGGTTTCATCAAGGGAAGGTCATGCCTGACAAATCTGCTAGAATTCTTTGAGGAAGTAACGAGCAGGGTAGACCAAGGAAAGCCAACGAATGTTATCTACCTGGACTTCAAACGGCCTTTGACAAGGCGCTGCACAGGAGGCTGCTGAATAAGATAAGGGTCTATGGTGTTAGAGGCAAGGTGCTAGCATGGATAGAAGATTGGCTACCTGACAGAAAGCAGAGAGTGGGGATAAAAGGGTCTTTCTCAGCCAGTGACAAGTGGTGTTCCACAAGGGTCAGTGTTGGGACCACAACTTTTCACTTTATACATTACTGATCTAGATGAAAGAACTGTGGGCATTCTGGCTAAGTTTGCAGATAATACATAGATAGGTGGAGGGACAGGTAGTATTGACAAGGTGGGGAGGCTGCAGAAGGATTTGGACAGGTGAAGAGAGTGGGCAAAGAAGTGGCAGATGGAGTACAATGTGGGAAAGTGTGAGGTCGTGCACTTTGGTAAGAACAACAAAAGCATGGACTATTTTCTAAATGGGGAGAACATTCAGAAGTCTTGAAGTGAAAAGAAACTTGGAATTTCTAGTCCAGGATTCTTTCAAGGTAAACTTGCAGGTTGAGTCAGTAGTCAGGAAGGCAGATGCAATGTTGGCATTTATTTTGAGAGGAATTGAATATAAAAGCAGGGATGTACTAAGGCTTTATGAGGCTCTGGTCAGGCCATGTTTGGGGTATTGTGTGCAGTTTTGGGCCCCATATCTCAGGAAGGATGTACTGGCCCTGGAGCGGGTTCAGAGGAGGTTCACGAGAATGGTGGGACTCTGAGACTATACTCATTGGAGTTTAGAAGGATGAGGGGGGATCTAATTGAAACTTACAGAATTTGAATGGTCTGGACAGAGTGGATGTTGGGAAGATGCTTTCATTGGTAGGAGAGACTAGGACCTGAGGGCACAGCCTTAGAGTAAAGGGAAGAAGTTTTAGAACGGAGATAAGGAGAAACTTCTTCAGCCAGAGAGTGGTGAATCTATGGAATTCACTGCCACAGAAGGCTGTGGAGGCCAGGTCATTGAGTACATTTAAGACTGAGAGGTTTTTGATTATCAAGGGGATTAAGGGTTACGGGGAGAAAGTGGGAGAATGGAGTTGAGGAACTTATCAGCCATGATTGAATGGTGGAACAGACCCAATGAACCAAATGGCCTCATTTCTGCTCCTATGCCTTATGGTCTTATGGTCATCTGGGTCACTAATGTCTTTTAGGGAAGGAAACTGCCATCCTTACCTGGTCTGGCCTACATGTGACTCCAGATCCATAGCAATGTGGTTGACTCTGAACTGCCCTCTGGGCAATTAGGGATGGACAACAAATGCTGCCTCGCTAGCAACGCCCTCATCCCATGAATGCATAAAGGAAAAAAAAATTTGGGCAAGGTAACTAAAAGTTGAAAATTAAGATTTTTATATCATGAAAGAGAATAGAGGAAAGGTATTCAAATTATTCAAAATGCGACAAGTATCAATAATGTACCAGAGAAAGGAGTTGCAGCTGGCTAGGTTGCCTATTTTCATCCCAGTGTCCTCATCACTGTAGTCAGGATAGGTGCAGTATTGATATTCTGTCACGTGGAATGCAGGTATAAACATGCTATCACATTTAGGTACCAAAAGACTTCTGGTTGCAGCACATTTTATTGCATCAAAATTTCTGACAATTTCATGAACCACATACTGAGCCGGTGAAAATAGGACTCGGGAGCCTGAATCATAGCATAATAAAGTGCAAAAAGAGGCCATTCAGTCCATTGTGGCTGTGCTGGCTTTGTGAAAGAGCTAACCAGTCAGTTGCACACTCCATGCCTTCTCCAAAAGTCTGATTTGTGTTTCCTTTTTCAGGTGTTTAACAATTTTAAAAATAAAGAGAATGAGATAAAGAGTTTCGTTCCACCACTCTTTCAGGCAATGCATTCTATATAAACATAATTTACTGAGTTGAAAAAACAAATTCCTGTTATATACCAATTAGGTGTGCAAATAGACCACTTGCCCCTGAACCCATTCAACCATTCAATAGGATCGTGGCTAAAATGATTGCTCCATATGCTGGTCAACCTGTTGCTTATTAAGAGTCTTATCCACCTCTTCCTTACACAAGACTGTTTTGGACTAAGATAAGAAGAAATTTCTTCACCTAAAGAAGCCTGGGGAAGTCTTGGTGACAAAAAGCAGTTGAGGCCAAAACATTGAATGTTTTCAAGAAGGAGTTAGAAATAGTTCTTAGGAGTAAAGTGATTAAAGGAGATGGGGAGAAAACAGCAACAGAGCACTGGGTTGGATGATCAGCCATGACCATGTAGAATGGTGGAGCAGGCTCGAAGGGCAGAATGGCCCACTCCTGCTCCTATTTTCTGTTTCGTTCGAGTAGTGTGCTTCCTCAGTCTTTTGGAGATTGTTTCAAGGGCTGTCAATCCTCCATGAGAAAAAGGTTCTCCTTATCTCTGTTTCAAATGGACAAACCCTTATTTTTAAACAGTGACTGTGTGTCCGTTCAGCTTCTCCCACAAGAACAAATATCCTTCCCATCTCTCTTTTGCAAATTATTTTGTGTCCTCTGGTTAACTTCACTCACTGCCACTTGAAGCAATTTCTCCATATTTACTGTTAAATCTCCCCTTATCTTTCTCTGTTCAATGAAAATCAACGCCAGCATGTCTGGTCTGCCCATATAACTGTATGATCCTCGTCCTTGGTATCTTTCAAGTAAATGTCTGTTTGAAAACCCCATTATCTGTGCTCTAAGTTTCGTTGTCCCTGTCACTGGTCACTTTGTGTTAACTGTTTCCCTTCTGCCTCTGCAGCATTGCCATCAGCACCTTCCAGGACTTCCAGGTGGCTACATCTCGGCAGCGTCCTGATGCAGTGCTCCGTGAACAGTTCAAGGAGAAGCCTCGTCTGCCCCCTGCTGGTGCTGAAGCAGCAGCTCTTCCAGTGGGGGCCAACCAACTGGTCAAGGTGGCAGTGTGGGGACTGACGGCAACCCTGGGAGCAGCTGCTTTGGCTGTGGTCAACACGGCAGTGGAGTGGGCTCCGGAGTTTGTTTTTCAACTGTTTCCATAACGAATGACTGAGGCAGCAGGAATGTGTGGCCTGCAATTTGCTGCATTGAGAAACACCTCTTAGTTGAAACACAGTGATTGGAACAAGGAGCCAGTAGTGCGCTGTGCCAAAAACTTGTACTGGGAGCAATAAGTGTGGTCTTTACATTAACTATTTCCAACATCCTTCAAAATAGGAGGACACTGGAGAACCAGCCATAAACCCTGCCAACTCCCTGTCTGGGAACCACCCTTCTAGTTCATAAAATCCCTACAGTGGGGAAACAGGCCATTCAGCCCACCAACTCCACACCAACTCTCCAAAGAGCATCCCAACCAGATTCACCTAGCTACTCTGTCCCTGTAACCCTGTTATTCCCATGGCTAATCCACCTAACCTGCACATTCCTGGACACAATGAACAATTTAGCATGGCCAATCTGCATAACCTCCACATCTTTGGACGTAGGAGGAAACCCACGCAGACACGGGGAGAATGTGCAAAGTCCACACAGACAGTTGCCCGAGGCTGGAATTGAACCTGGGTCCCTGGCACTGAGGTAGCAGTGCTAACCACTGAACCACCTTGTCACCCCAATCTTGCCAATTGTACAGCCACGGACAACTTAAATTAGCAAACAGTAAGCGCTAAATGATTGCACATCCATTTTCTTGCATTGATGCAGACATTCTGGTGGGAAGTAAGACATGGTGAATTTGCACTTGGTTAGATGGAAATCTGGTGTCACTCAAGTAAGCCCTAGGCAGTAGACAAAAAAAAACTGCAGATGCTCGAATCCAAGGTAGTCAAACAGGAGGCTGGAAGAACACAGCAAACCTGGCAGTCCTGAAGAAGGGTAATACCTGAAACGCTGACTGCTCTTTTCCTCCACATGCTGCCTGGCTTGGTGTGTTTTTCCAGCCTCCTGTTTGAGCCCTAGGCTGTTATTGTAGATTGAGGAGGGAACCTTCAAATGAAGTGTGTCTCCAGAGTGACTTACAATTGAACAGGACATCAAAATAATCCCACATTCAAATAAAAAAAAGTGTCCTGATAGATGAAGGGGAAAGGAGTAGTTTATTTCAAGTTTGTTACTGCTCTGAGATGAGACTGAATAGTGTCTTCTCACTATTTGAATGGGAAGCTAAACTGAGACTTCTTTTGCCCTGTCAGATGGATGTAAAAGATCTGTGGAACATTTAAGAAGAAAAATAGGTGCATTCCCCCTGATGCCCTGGATAATATTTATCCCTCAACCAGTGTCACTCGACTAGATTATCTGGTCACTGCTTATTGTCGGATGTAGTTGTGTGCACATTGGTTCCTGCAGTTGCCCATGTTAGAACAGTGACACTGGCAAATATCAAATATCAAATATCCTTCATTGTTAATAAAGCACTTTTAAGATGTTCCTAGCCAGGAATTTCTAAAGTGAATTCTCTGGAGGATATGGCCATTGCTGGCGATGGTGGGTGGTGATCGCTAAGGCACAACCAAAGAAATGTTGGTCAGTTGCTGCACCTGTAGAAGGTAATTACTGTCGCCCTGTTCATCTGATGTTAAAGTGAGTGGATGCTTAAGGTAAAAGTGGAGTGTTGATCAAGCAGACTGCTTTGACCTAGGTGTTGCAGAATTTCTAAAGTTTTGCTGTATGTGCCGCATAATGGGAAGGCCGTGGGATGACCACCACCTGCAAGTTCCCCTCCAAGTTATTCACCATCCTGACTTAGAAATATATCACTGCTGTTTCAGTATCACTGGGTCAAAGGCCGTAAGATATAGGAGGAGACCATTTGGCCTGTTGAGTCTGCTCTGCCATTCAGTGAGATTTGATGATGCCTCAACTGCACTTTCCTGTCTTTATGTTGAAGGTGGCAAATGGGGTGCCAATCGAGTGGTGGCCTGAATGATGGTTACTGTCATTGGAGCTGCATATGTTCGCGCAAGTGAAGAAAATTCCAGAATGCTGGTGACTTGTGCCTTTATAGATGGTAAACAGACTTTAAAGAGTAGGGAGGATAGTTGCTCACTGCAGAATTCCCAGCCTCTCACCTCATCGGTATTGAAAATTTCAATTGTCACAACAAGACCAGACCTTTTGGATGGTGGAAGATCAGAATTTTCACTGTTTTGTTTTTGAGAAAGTGCTTTCTGATTTTTTTTTGTTTTTTCCCCCCCTCAAAAAGACTGTCTCAGTTTGAAGATGAGGTTCTCTTGGTCAGGCTTCCCTTTTTCAAATGATGTAGGTACTGTTACATCATTAAAATTGCTCTAGTCCCAGGTATGCAGGTTCAAAATGTTTTATTTAGTGCTTTGAACAGAAGGGAAATGTTCAATGTTGGTAGTCCCATGGGCGCTAGATATAACACCTACTCTGACATATTCCTGCACTGGTCATTGATATTAAAGCACTGATTCTTGCTCAGTTTGGTCAGGTGCCATAGGTGAGTTAGGATTTCATCTGCTCTGAATAGTGAAATGAGTGACTGACTGGCCTCCTCTGCTGTTCAGGCCATAGATTATGGAGAACATTTTGATAATCATGTTGAAGTGACCTGCTAGCAATGGAAGGCATGCTGTACGAACAGTATAATTGGTGTCTGTGGCTTTGTTAATTGGAGGAACTTCCCTGGGTCAGTAGGAGAGTTGCTCTATCAGGAGTCTGGAGGAGATGGGATTAGATTGAATATGGTAAGAAAAACATCATCCAACATGATCCTTTGTGAATCACTGAATTCTGTTGAAGTTTAATTGTCTGTCACTAATGTCTAATAGAAGTTCTTATTCCTAGAATGATGCTGACAGCTGATGCTCAGTATGTTGCTGCCCCTGCTGATGGACGCAGTGAAGCTCCCTGACAGCATACAGCTAATTTACAGCTATCTGCGAAGACTCAGGTTTTAGCTAACAATCTCAGTCTGTCTCTCCTACTATTTAGGAAACAGTGTTTAGGGGCACGTTACAAGTGATTTGATGAGAGGGAGGGCAGGTGACTTTGGGTCTGTCGTTCCTCAATGTCCCCACGTGGCTGGGGAGTGAGGGCAGGGGTCTTCACCTTGGACCTGGTTTTATGAGCTAAGTGATGAAGACTGATTGCTATGATTAGTCAATCACTCCATGATCATGATATTATGGGATTACCACGACCATAGAGGTGCAATAAATGAATCACAGTCTTGCAGTTCCTTTGTTTTTGCTACCTAATATATCCTTCAATGCACCTCATTGTTTCTTTGAACTCATTAAATTATCCTTATTGAAGACTTTCCATATTTTTATTCTAGTAGAGTCTGTTGAACTCCTTATATTCCCAGGCTTTCTAATATTTAACTGAAGTGCCTCTTCTTGGCCCAGTGACCAAATGAACTTGATTAATTTTTGAAAACTCTCACTATTTTCAGAACATCAGTTAGATCCCTAGTCGTCTCTTATGTTCAGCAGCTTCCAGCGTCTTTCCCAATTTCCATCGGTTTCTATACTGTTAGAGGGTGGGTTAACAGCAGAAGAAAGTTTCCTAATTTCAAATATTGCTGTTATTTCCATTTAATCAAAGTACTGCACACCTCACTACATTGCCCCAGTGAGTTTTATTTCTCACGTCAGCAATTTCACGGTCCTCTTGATGCTGCTGAGGTCCTGAAATATGGGCGGAACAGTTGAGGGTCATATCGTTGGAAAGGTGAGTACACAATAGACCTTTATTGCAGTAGAGAAAATGGTTGGCTATCATTCAAGCTTTTAACTCATTCCCTGATATTGCTACCACATCACCTCTTAATTTAAATTACATACTCTGACTCCTGTTGGGTACGGTGTATCCTGTGTGAAAACTGGAGCCCACAGCAAAGAACAAAAACAGAACTTGCTGGAAAAGCTCAGCAGGTCTGGCAGCATCTATGAAGAAAAAGTCAGAGTTAACGTTTCGGGTCTGGTGACCCTTCCTCAGAACATGCTGCAAAGAGTTCCACTGCAGAAATGTTGCGTGTCAGTCAGTTTGTAGCTGTAATGGAAGGATATTTGGATTTTAACTAATATCTATGCACTAGTTAACTAAGACTGATCTGTTCTTGCAGCTGCCCTGTGCTGCAGGATTTGGTGAAAGCATGAAGTGTACACCTATTTATATGTAAGGAGTGAGGATGACCTCATGCATTGTGTAGGCGATCATAATCGCTGCAACGTAACTATCACGGGGGTTCACACTCATCCCATTCCCATATTCTGTTTATACCCTGGGCTCATCCTCCTGATCAATACTAACTAGACTCTTTGTTTTGTTCATATTTTAGACCCTGAAGATAATTTCTATTACGGGGAGGCTGTGCTGTGACATCAGTTACTATACATTTTACAATGTGTGGATTCATGCATTCTTTTGCACGATATATGAACTGTACACTGTGCCCTAATTCTTCTTAGGAATTGCCAGCAGCAATTAAATTGGCAACTGCCATGTTTTCAGTATGTACTGGCCATTCAGCTAGAATTGTGGAGAACAAGTCTAAAGACCATCTACCCTTTAAAGACTAGATACGGATTTGGTGCTGACACCATGCAATAAATATTGATCTGGATCTTGTGGCAAATAAATATGCTAATAACATGCATCATTATGAATGAAGGGAATTAGACTTTTTAAAAAAAATTAAAGGATATAGTATTAACTACCAGTTTCAAAAACGTGTTAGTTAATTTGTGCCACACTGCTGTTTATCTAGCCTTTAGCCTCTTTGTTATACAGACATACAAAAAAAATGAGCAGAAGTAGGTTATTCAGCCCCGGACATACTCCACTATTCAGTCAGATTGTAGCTGACCTGTTTGTGTTTCGAGTTCCACGTTTCAGTCTTCCCCCAATAACCTTCGATTCGGTTTTCTAATGGCTGTATTTACCTCTGTCTTTAAAAATATTCAATGGTCCCACCTCCATCACCTTCTGAGGCAGCATGTTCCAAAGTGTCTCAGCCTGCTCAGCACATGATCTTTTCAACTCTGTCATAAAAAGTGATCTCTGCTCTTTAAGCTGTGCCCACTTATTCTGGACAGACCCACAAGAGGAAACAGGTTTTCCACATCCACCAAATCAAGACCATTCAGGATCTTGTTCACTTCAGTCAAGTCACCATTCACTCTTCTAAATTCCAGTTGAAACAATTTGTTTTAGAATTTGGTCATGGGACATGGGTATTGCTGATTGGCCAACATTTATTGTTTTGGAGTGACTTTGAAGAACGTAGTGGATTAACATTAATTGCTCATTAAAGTCGCTCCAAAGTTCATTACAATAGTGCATTGCCAATCAACTTTTAGCCCAGACTGGGAAGAGTTTAAACAATTTAAATGGCTTGGGTTTATTCCCTTTAAAACGAACAATTTAAACATGTTTTTAAGCTTTTTTTAAAATGCTCTCTTAATTTGATCTTTCTTTGCCTGTCTTTCAACTGATTCAGGGGTGTTGTGGTAATATCATTGAACCAGTAATCTTGAGACCCAGGCTCATGCTGCGAAATGGGTTTAATTTCCACTACGGCAGCTTGTGGAATTTAAATTTAACTAATAAATCTGGAGCTGAAAGCTAGTCTTAGTAATGGTGACCATGAAACTATTGTTAATTTTTGTAAAAGGCCAGTAAGAGCAGTAAAATGCCACGCTGACGTGGTCTGACTTGAATCCAGACCCACAGCAATGTGGTTGACTTGTTTTTTAATCACTTGTGGGATGACCTGCCCTTGAGAAGGTGGTGGTCAGCTGCCTTCTTGAACTGCTGCAGTCCTCGTTCTGTGGGTTGACCCACAACGCTATTAGAAGGGAATTCCAGGATTTTGTCCCAGTGACAGTGAAGGAACAGCGATATGTTTCCAAGTCAGGATGGTGAGTGACTTAGAGGGGAACTTAGAAGTGGTGGTGTTCCCATAAGTCTGCTGCCCTTGTCCTTCGAGGTAGAAATGGTCATGGGTTTGGAAGGTGCTGTCTCAGGATCTTTGGTGAATAAGTGCCCTCTGAAATGGCCACCCCGTTCAAGGACAATAGCAATTAGCAACAAATGTTGGCTTGCCAGTGAACTCCACGTGCCATCAAATAATAAAACCTGATTTCAGCATAGATTTTAGGTGATTGGCAAAAGAACCAGAGGCAATTGGGGATAATCTTTTTAACATATTAGTGTTTCCGATTCCACGATGACAGTGCTGACTTGTATCTGTTAGATATCAGAAGGATAGGCTTTGGTGAGTTACTTGTTGCTAGATTCCTAGCCTCACATCTGTTCTTGTAGCTTCTGTATTTACATGACTGATTCAGTTCAGTTTCTGGACAATGTTAGCTGCCGTGTTTTGACATTGGAGGATTGTGATGATAATCCATTGATTTGTCAAGGGATAATGTTCACCAAAATCTCAATAATTACAGCACAGAAGGAGGCCATTTGCCTCTGGCATCTTTGTTTGCTCTCCCAACCCTGTTGTCATGGCCCTGTACATTCCTCCTTCTCAGATTTAAAAAAAACAAATTCTCTTTGAAATGTTTTAATTGGAGCTGCCTCCACCACTCTCAGGTAGCACATTCCAGATTTTAACCATGTGTCATGTGAAGAAATTTATCCTCTCATTACTACTTCTGCCAATTACCTTAAATCTGTGACTTCTTGTCCTTGATATTTCCAACAATGGAAATAGTTTCTCCCTATCTAGGCCCCTCATGATTTTGAATATGTCCATCAAATCTCCTGTCAACCCTCTTTGTCTCCAAGAGGATGAATCTGAATCTTTCCAATCTGTTCTCATAGCTGAGGTTCCTGATCCCTGAAATCATTTATTTTGCAAGTCTTTTCTGCACTCATTAGGTTTTGTCTCAATGGGGATGGTCATTATGTGGTACTTGAGTAAATGTTACTGGCTGCTTATCAGTAACTATACTTCAAAAGTATGGTATTGGCTGTACAATGCATTGGAATGCCTGAAGGTGCGTAGGTAGTGCTGTTTCTGTGTTATTGACCCCCAGAATGTCTCTGGGTTGTCTCTTTGTGCTTAAAAATTTCTTGGGGTATTATCTTTTCCACAAGGCTGAAATGATTTATTTCCACAGTTATCCTTGGGTAGATGGTACCGGTCGCAGTCCAGATGATGGTGCTCGCAGAGTGTTCTTAGGTCAGGATTTCCAGGTTCTCAACCCAGTGATAGGTGAATCATGATATATGCTTAAGTCAGCAGATTTATTAATTGGAGGTGGTGGTTCCCAAACTCCTGCTCCAGCTTTGAGAGTTGCTGCAGTGCATGTTATGGATGTGACAGAATTGAAGTCTCGGTACCTGAGTGGTGTATGTTTAAGCTACTGTTTATTGGTCTTGTCATTAGTATTGCCATCATAGTCAAGTCTCTGGATTATCGGTTGAAAATTCAGCCAGGATCCAGTGTCTCCTCGATAACAAGGTGTGGAGCTGGATGAACACAGCAGGCCAAGCAGCATCATAGGAGCAGGAAAGCTTGACGTTTCGGGCCTAGACCTCTTCATCAGGTCTAACATTGCTTTGCTGTATTGAACAAATACTGAGCTACGTGGGATTATGTTGATGCTGACTGCCTGTAGGGCTATCTAAGAACATTGTATATTGAGTGAACTCTTCCTTTCAAACAGAGCTGATGCCATTTATAATACACGGGGAATAGACCCTTCACTCCTAATGGAGCATCTATGGTAGCCAAACTCTGTAGACCTGCCGAATTGACTCCGAGGTTACTGGGAACACTTAAGCCATGTCTACATTTGTTTGTCAGGATTCTGTCTTCCCCCACTGGATCAGGGAACCTGGAAGAATCAGCTTCTTATTCATTCCCCCTTGGTTTTGGGAACAGTATATCCAGCTGCTGAAGTCTTGTCACAGACTCTCTTTACCAAGAATGTGACACAGTTTGGGTTGTTCTAAAGTCACGAGCTGGAGAGCATCCTTCACCTTGCCATCTCTCATCAGTTGATGTTTTATTTATCGCGTGTTATGACGGTACAGACATAAAGATTTGTGTGTATGTAAATGGTAAACCACTTTAGTATTTGCTGCTTCAGCTTGTAGAGTTGGAGGACAATGGAGAATCTGAAAAGTGCAATAAAACACCGTTGAATTCCATCTTTCATTCCAAATCTTCAATATGTTTGATTATTATTTATTAAGAAAGAATCCTTTTCTTTGCTCCCCTGTAGATTTTTATGTTAATTGGGAACTGTAAACATGTCTGCTACAACTTATACTTAGCCTTTAGATGAAAGGCTAGACCAACACCCCATCTGCCATCTCAGTTGGACTTGTATCTCAGCACAGTTTATTCTCTACACATCTCTGCCTCACTTTCCTCCACTCAAACATTTCTTGAAATCTTAAACAAACACAGAGTGTGCTGGAGAAACTCAGCAGGTCTGGCAGCATCTGTGCAGAGGAAAAACAGTTAATGTTGCGAGTCCAGTAACCCTTCTTCAGAGCATTTCTGATGAAGGTCGATGGACTCAACATGAACAAGAGTTAATCTCTCTACTGATGTTGCCAGAGCTGCTGAGTTTCTCCAGCACACTTTGTTTCAGATGACCAGCATCGATGGAGTAAAATTAGTAACAATGTCTTCCAACCAAGGAAAACTGAAGACCTGCAGATGCTGTAAATCAGGTCAGGCAGCATCTGTGGAGAGAAATCAGAGTTAACATTCAGGCCCAGTGACCCTGCCTCCGAACAAAAGGTCACTGGACCTGAAATATTAACTCTCATTTCTCTCCACAGATGCTGCTAGACATGCTGAGCTTTTCCAGCAATTTCTGTTTTTGGTTCTTACAACCAAGGGTTGGGTAATCTGACATAACAATCCGCAATGTGACTTGGTGTCATATTTCATTGTATAATCTTCTTTGGACTTTGCATCACCTCAAAGGTAGTACACAAATATAAGGTGGTTGCTGCTGCTGCCTGGTCAGTATCTATCCCTTGACCAAAATCACTTTGTATAAAGGACACTGTTGCATTGCTGCGCGAAGCTTGCATTGTTAACCATTTGTCCAAAGAAGCTTAGAGAAAGGTTTGGGTTTTGAAGATATTTGACAGGTGCAGGTCAGGGAGAAGATTCCAGAAGGGAGGATCTTGGTGACCAGACTAAATACGTGTTCCGATTAAAGTTACATTGGTGGAGTGGCCGCATTCCCTGCATCTGGCTTTGGTTTACTGACATTGAGCTGGAGAACTTGAAACTTGAGACTCATAGAGTCATAGCAATCTGTAGCACAGAGAAAGGCCTTTCAGCTCATTCAGTTTACACTGGTCAAAAACAACTAACTATTCCAGATAGACCTGTCCGTCCTCCCTGGACTGACCTATCTCCTCCTTACCCCCCTACCTACACTCACCTTTACTGGCTCCATCCCTGCCTCTTCGACTTGTCTGCCTCCTCTCCACCTATCCTCTCCTCTATCCGCCTCCCCCTCTCTCCCTATTTATTTCAGAACCCTCTTCCCCTCCCCCATTTCTGATGAAGGGTTTAGGCCCGAAACGTCAAGTTTTCCTGCTCCTATGATGCTGCTTGGCTTGCTGTGTTCATCCAGCCCCACGCCATGTTATCTCGGATTCTCCAGCATCTGCAGTACCTTTTATCTCTGAACCAACTATTCCAATCTTGTTTTCCAGCACTTTCCAGCATAAAGCCTTTTATGCCTTGATTAAAGCAAGTTCCTATATAAATACTTACTACCCTTACAGGTAGTGAGTTTCAGATTCCTAGTACCTGCTGGGTAGCATTTTTCCTCATCTCTAAACATCCTGACCCGCAGTCAATGGTCACTCTATTAAGGGGAAACGTTTCTTCGTGTCTGTCCTATCTATGGCCTCACAAATTTAAATGTCTCGATTAGGTCTACTCTCAATCTCCTCTGCTGTAAGGAAAACAATCCCAGTCTGTCTAATCTCTGTTTATAACAAAACTCTCCAACCCAGACAACATCCTGGTAAATAGACACAGAAATTGCCAGAAAAACTCAGCAGGTCTGGCAGCATCTATGGAGAGAAATCAGAATTAACGTTTTGGGTCCAGTGACCTTCAGAGCATCCTGGTAAATCTCCTCTGCATCCTTTCCAGTGTAATCATATCCTTCCCTATAATGTGGATTTCAGAGCTGCATACAATACTCCAGATGTGGCTTAAACAATGTTTTATATAGTTCAGCATTCACCTGCTTGATCCTAAAATCTGTATCTCAACCAAGTTCAAGGGACTGATATACATGCACATCAAGGTGCCTCTCATCCTTGTGCTTCCCTTGGCCCTGCCATTCATCATGTGTTTGACTTGTTTGTCCTGTGCATCAGCTTACATTTATCATGTGTGACATGGGTGTTGTGCAGCCAGTACAGGGACAGTTGAGGTTGAGAGAGGAGCCATGATAAACCTCAGAATTTGTGAACTGAGGTGATGCCGTTCTAGATTTTAGTGTGGAAGAGGATAGGCAGACCTGCCAAGACTTTGAGAGTTGTGTGAATGATTATATGCAGAAAGGATAAACAGCAATTAAAAACACAATTTAAGAGATGTAACTGAGATAATTAGATAAATAACTATAGAATAAATAACACCCATGTCACACATGATAAATGTAAGCTGATGCACAGGACAAACAAGTCAAATACATGATGAATGGCAGGGCCAAGGGAAGCACAAGGATGAGAGGCACCTTGATGTGCATGTATATCAGTCCCTTGAACTTGGTTGAGGTACAGAGTTTGAGATCAAGCAGGTGAATGCTGAACTATATAAAACATTGTTTAAGCCACATCTGGAGTATTGTATGCAGCTCTGAATGCACCCACCGCCGAAGCTGACAAAACGAATGTCGCCGCTGCTGATACCACCGCCTCCATCACCGAAACCAACACCACAGACACTACCGTCATCGCTGCTGCCGCTGCCGCTCCGCCCACTGCCGAAGCCGACAAAACACCCTCATCCGCTTAGCCGAACTCGTCCTCACCCTCAACAACTTCTCTTTCAATTCTTCCGACTTCCTACAGACAAAGGGGGTGGCCGTGGGTACCCGCATGGGCCCAAGCTATGCCTGTCTCTTTGTCGGTTACGTGGAACAATCCCTCTTCCGTACCTACACTGGCCCTAAACCCCACCTCTTCCTCCATTACATTGATGACTGCATCGGCGCTGCCTCGTGCTCCCACAAGGAGCTCAAACAGTTCATCCAATTCACCAACACCTTCCACCCCAACCTGAAGTTCACCTGGACCATCTCCAACACTTCTCTCTCCTTCCTGGACCTCTCTGTCTCCATCTCGGGTAACCACCTAAGAACCGATGTCCATTTCAAGCCCACTGACTCCCACAGCTACCTGGAATACACCTCCTCCCACCCACCTTCCTGCAAAAATGCCATCCCCTATTCCCAATTCCTTCGCCACCGCCGCATCTGCTCCCAGGATGAGACATTCCACTCCCGTACATCTCAAATGTCCTCATTCTTCAAGGACCGCAACTTCCCCCCCACAGTGGTCGAGAACGCCCTCGACCGTGTCTCCCACATTTCCTGTAACACATCCCTCACGCCCCGTCCCCGCAATAATAACCAAAAAAGAATCCCCCTCGTCCTCACGTACCACACCACCAACCTCCGGATCCAACGCATCATCCTCCGACACTTCCGCCATCTGCAATCTGACTCCACCACCAAAGACATTTTCCCTCCCCACCCTTATCTGCCTTCCAGAGGGACCACTCCCTCCGCGACTCCCTTGTCCGCTCCACACGCCCCTCCAGCCGCACGACACCCGGCACTTTTCCCTGCAACCGCAGGAAGTGCTACACCTGCCCCCACATCTCCTCCCTCACCCTAATCCCAGGCCCCAAGAAGACTTTCCACATCAGGCAGAGGTTCACCTGCACATCTGCCAATGTGGTATACTGCATCCGCTGTACCCGTTGTGGCTTCCTCTACATCAGGGAAACCAAGCGGAGGCTTGGGGACTGCTTTGCAGAACACCTGCGCTCAGTTCGCAACAAACAACTGCACCTCCCAGTCGCGAACCATTTCAACTCCCCCTCCCATTCCTCAGATGACATGTCCATCCTGGGCGTCCTGCAATGCCACAGTGATGCCACCCGAAGGCTGCAGGAACAGCAAATCATATTCAGCCTGGGAACCCTGCAGCCCAATGGTATCAATGTGGATTTCACAAGCTTCAAAATCTCCCCTCCCCCAACCGCATCCCAAAATCAGCCCAGCTCATCTCCACCTCCCTAACCTGTTTTTCCTCTCACCTATCCCCTCCTCCCACCTCAAGCCCCACCCCCATCTCCTATCTACTAACATCATCCCACCCCCTTGACCTGTCCGTCCTCCCTGGACTGACCTATCTCCTCCCTAGCCCCCACCTACACTCACCTTTACTGCCTCCATCCCCGCCTCTTCAACTTGTCTGCCTCCTCTCCTCCATCCATCCTCTATCAGCCTCCCCCTCTCTCCCTATTTATTTCAGAACCCTCTTCCCCTCCCCCATTTCTGATGAAGGGTCTAGGCCCGAAACGTCAAGTTATCCTGCTCCTATGATGCTGCTTGACCTGCTGTGTTCATCCAGCCCCACGCTTGTTATCTTAAGAGATGTAGCTTATGATTTTTGGGGAAAGCCATAAACTGGAGTTAGTTACGTATGGAACCACAGACTTGGGAATATGAAAAGGAATTGGGTTGAAGGATGGCAGTTTTGGATAGTGTGCTTATGATAATTTTAAAGGTGAGCTTGTTGAGGGAATAGTTGACAATGTTGTCAAGTGCAGGGTTCAGAAAGGGAATTGGGTAATCAGGAATTGATTGGAAATCAGATTGAGAGAGCAGGAATTGAGATTGGGCAGTGGAGGATGGAGGATAGACAAGGAAGTAGATGCTCACTAATGTTGGATTAAGGTGGATATGCACAGACCTCCTGAACATATGCGCCATCTCATCCTAATATTATTCTGCTTCATAACAGTGTTGTCTCGTCTCAGCGGCATCCCCTCGCCTTCCACCCACCACCTGCTCCTCACAGATGGCCATGTTGCAACTCTGAATTTGATGTCCAAGTAGGAAGGCATGTCTAGTCCTTGCATGGAGATGAGAGACAATATTAGGAGGTTTAAACTTTCCAAACGCATGCAGAAAGTATGCAAGGGAGCATACTATGTGTGTTGAAATGCCGGAAGTATTGATGACAAAAGCAGTTTAACTTCAGTTCAAACCATACAGCAGTGGTCATTATCAAAACAATTGTCTCATCTGGTAGCACCGTCACCATTCAGTCAAAGGGTTTATGCCCCCCACCCCCCCACTCCCGCCCCAACCCTGAGTGTAGAATCTGGCCTGGCACCAAGGTTCAGAACTGAGGAGTGCTGTTCTGTTGCTAATGCTATCTTTCAGTCAGTGAGTCAAACAGAGACTCTCTGGTGGACACAAAACATTTCATAACACTATTCGAAGAAGAACAGTCTCGTTACCAATACGGATTTCTGTCATTAATTTTTTAAAATTGACTTCTGGATTTGGCAGCAAATTCCAACTTTTCATTAACCTTTGTGTAAGAGTGCCTTTTTATTTCCTGGATGAATAGCCAGCTCTGGATTCCTGACCACCCTCATACTTCCTCTGCATCTCTCTGACAAATACCTTTTTAACACTCTCCACTCAACTTTTTTAACTCAAGGAAACACAGAACAGTATTATTTTTATCCCAGTGCATATCTCTCAAAAGAAATTTGATACTCCGTGTGTGTGTGTGTGTGTGTGTGTGTGTGTATACATCTGCAGCTATGTTTTGCTGCTAGTTAATTAGTGCCCAATACCCATACAGGTTGAACATATGTTGAAGCCTCAGGCCTGTAGTACCATGGGTGTGAAACTAGTCTTGACATTAATGAGAGACTTAATCTCCAAATAATACAGTTGGCAGATGAGGCAGGTGTCAGCAGATTCTGCCTAGAATTGGATAAAGGGCTATCTAGTCAGTTCCTATAACCAATAAGCTGTAGACTATTTTCTCAGGCAGAATAATTGGATGCTTTTGTTCACGGTAATTAGGCTAGCAGAATTTCTTTGTGACATGGAGCTCACGATGAATGACAAACGAACGGGATCGCGACAGGAAATTGAGTTTAGATAGTTGAGTCAGAAGCTAATGGAGGTGTTAAAAATGGAGGAATTTGGGAGGATAGTTGCAGTGAAAGTGTTTCCTTTGGTTTGGGGTGTAGTGTTGGGTGGAAGGGAGGGAGAAGGATTCCAGAGCAAGGGAACACAATTGTAAAATTGGAGCATGGCCATTCAGCCATGAAATCAAAACGCACTGCTTTTCACAAAGGTTAATGAAAATGTGGAATTTCCCACAAAAGGCTTTGGACACTGGAGTTCAATTTTAAAAATTAATGGCGGCAACCGGCGTTGCTCAAAAAAAAAAATCACTGTCCTTCAAAATAATGCAGCGAAATTTTTATGTGTCCACTGGAGAGTGCAGACAGGGTCTCAGTTTAACTCGCTGGCAAAAAGATAGCGTCAACAATGGCACAATTATCCCTGTGTACCACACAGGCCCCCCCACCCCAACCTAGTGTCTGTATTCATATCTGGATCAGGTTGCAGATTACATCATTTTTATTTTGTAGCTGATTGTTGGGAAGGGAATGTGGGAAATTAGGAATTAAATAAAGACATAGCACGTGGAGATCACCCACTGTAATATCTGAGTTATGGACTGGGGGTTATTTTGGCGGCCTATGTGGCAATCAGATTGGTTAAAATTTATTTGGCCAATGTGATCCCATACACAAAGCCAACCAACCTAAAGTTGAACCTGTTAATCAAATTTGGTAATCCCATGTCTGATGAAGTTAAAATCAAAACGTAGAGGCTAGCAAGCAACAACAGCATTCTTACTGCATCTGTTACAGAGAGAGCTCACAGGAAAGTGGGTAGCCAATGCACACTGAATGGTGGGAATGGTCAGGAGGAGGCAGAAGTGGTTGAAGAGAAGTTATGTGGTGACTTTTAAATATTACATGTTGTTTTTCAGAGGAACTGGACTTCTCCCCAGTCCTAGTCCTTGTGCTAATGCCATGTTGGTCATAAATATTGGTAATACCTTGCATGGCTGTAAATAGCAGCCACTGCTCCCTGCAATCACACTGGACCATTCCAATTCTGGCACCAACTGTTTTCCACTATTGCCTGGTGCCATTTTCTTCTGGAACAAAAATAAAGTTGCTGGAAAAGCTCAGCAGGTCTGGCAGTATCTGTGGAGGAGAAAACAGAGTTAACGTTTCGGGTCCGGTGACCCTTCCTCAGAACTGAGGAAGGGTCACTGGACCCAAAATGTTAACTCTGTTTTCTCCTCCACAGATACTGCCAGACCTTCTGAGCTTTTTCAGCAACTTTGTTTTTGTTCCTGATTTACAGCATCTGCAGTTCTTTTGGTTTTTATTTGCCACTTTCTTCTGGTTTTGTACCCAACCTGTTCTTGACTTGGAAACTTATTTCCTACAGTCTCCCCCGCTCATGCCTCCAGCATGTCCCCATGACTTAATCAGTCCTTTCCAATTTATCCTGTGTCGTATCTAAAGCAGTACCACATCTGAGAGGAAACCCTGTATTGTCCATATCAAGGTTTGTATCTGACCAGAAAGAAGTTGATAATCTCTCATCTAGACATATAGAAACATAGAAGATAGGAGCAGGAAGGGGCCAATCGGCCCTTCGAACCTGCTAGTTCATCACGATCATGGCTGATCGTCCAACTCAACAGCCTAATCCTGTTTTCTCCCCATAACCTTTGTTCCCATTTGCCCCAAGTGCTATATCTAGCCACCTTTTGAACACATTTAATGTTTTGGCATCAACTATTTCCTGTGGTAATGAAATCCACAGGCTCATCACTCTTTGAGTGAAGAAATGTCTCCTCATCTCCATCCTAAATGGTCTACCCCGAATCCTCATACAGTGACCCCTGGCTCTGGACCCACCATTGGGAACATCCTCCCTGCATCAACCCTGTCCAGTCCTGTTAGAATTTTATAAGTCTCTATGAGATACCCCCTCATTCATCTGAACTCCAGCGAAAATAATCCTAACCTAGTCAATCTCTCCTCATACATCTCAATCACCAAGTGAGGAGCTATCACACCACGTTATCTGCACGCCGTTGCTCATGTAGCATACGATGTACATGGAAACATAGCCAATAGGAGCAGGAGCAGGCCATTCAGCCCTTCAAGCCTGCTCTGCCGTTCATTATGATTGTGGCTGATGATCTAACTCAATCGCCTATTCCCACTTTTCCCCATATCTTTTGATCCCTTTAGCTCCAAATGCTATATCCAACTCCTTGAAACCATACAATGTTTTCCCTTGATTACTTTCTGTGGTAGCATATTCCACAGGCCCACCATTCTCTGGAGAAGGTGCAGAGGAGCTTTACTACGGTGTTACCGGGACTGATTGTTTTAGTTATGAAATGAGATTGGACAGTCTGGGGTTTTCTTCATTGGAGTAGAAGAGACTAAAGGGACATATAAGTGAGATGTATAACATTGAGGGGCATAGATAGGGTGGTCAGGAAGAAACTTTTCTCCTTGGTAGAGGGATCCATGACCAGCAAGTATAGGTTTAAGGCAGGGGGCAGAAGGTTGAAAGGAGATACAAGGAAAAATATTCTCCCCAGAGGGTGATAGAAATTTGAAACTCACTGCCTTGGAAGGTGGAATAACATTTAAGGAGCATTTAGATGACCACTTGCAAATCTATGGTCCAAATGCTGGAACATGAATTTAGAATAGTTAGGTGGTGCAGAGTAGAGTTAAACCATAAGATGTAGCAGCAGAATTAGGCCATTTGGCCCATCATTTCTGCTCTGCCATTCGATCATGGCTATGTTTCTCAATCCCATTTCCTTGCCTTCTCCCTGTAACTCTTGACCCCCTTACTATTCAAGAACCTATCTGTCTCTGTCTTAAATACACTCAGTGACTTGGCCTGTACAGCCCTCTTTTGCAATAATATCTACAGATTCACCACCCTCTGGCCAAAGAAAATCTCTCTCACCTTAATTTTAAAGGGATCGTCTCTCGACACTGAGACTATGCCCTTGGATCCTAGTCTCTCCTACTAGTGGAAACATCTCCATGTTCACTCTACTCAGGTCTCTCAGTATTCTGTAAGGTTCAATAAGATCCTTCTCTTCCTTCTAAACTCCATTGAGTATAGTCCCAGAGCACTCAACTGCTCTTCATATGACAAGCCTATCATCCCCGGGATCATTCTTATAAGCCTCCTCGTGCCTCACAAACCTTATTGAGTTCTTTGAGAAGGTGACCTAACAGGTGTAAAGCGGTTGATGTGGTGTATATGGATTTCAGTAAAGCGTTTGATAAGGTTCCCCACAATAGGCCAATGCAGAAAATGCGGAGGCATGGGATTGAGGGTGATTTAGCGGTTTGGATCAGAAATTGGCTAGCTGTAAGACGACAGAGGGTGGTGGTTGATGGGAAATGTTCATCCTGGAGTTCAGTTACTAGTGGTGTGCCGCAAGGATCTGTTTTGGGGCCACTGCTGTTTGTCATTTTTATAAATGACCTGGATGAGGCATAGAAGGATGGGTTAGTAAATTTGCGGATGACACTAAAGTCGGTGGAGTTGTGAATAGTGCGGAAGGATGTTGCAGGTTACAGAGGGACATAGATAAGCTGCAGAGCTGGGCTGAGAGGTGGCAAATGGAGTTTAATGTGGAAAAGTGTGAGGTGATTCACTTTGGAAGGAGTAACAGGAATACAGAATACAGGGCTAATGGTAAGATTCTTGGTAGTGTGGACGAGCAGAGAGATCTCGGTGTCCATGTGCATAGATCCCTGAAAGTTGCCACCCAGGTTGATAGGGTTGATAAGAAGGCGTACGGTGTGTTAGGTTTTATTGGTAGAGGGATTGAGTTTCGGAGCCGTGAGGTCATGTTGCAGCTGCACAAAACTCTGGTGCGGCCGCACTTGGAGTATTGCGTACAGTTCTGGTCGCCACATTATAGGAAGGATGTGGAAACGTTGGAAAGGGTGCAGAGGAGATTTACCAGAATGTTGCCTGGTATGGAGGGAAGGGCTTATGAGGAAAGGCTGAGGGACTTGAGGCTGTTTTCGTTACAGAGAAGAAGGTTAAGTGACTTAATAGAGACATACAAGATGATCAGAGGATTGGATAGGGTGGACAGTGAGAGCCTTTTTACCTCGGATGGTGACGGCTAGCACGAGGGGACATAGCTTTAAATTGAGGGGTAATGGATATAGGACAGATGTCAGAGGTAGATTCTTTACTCAGAGAGTAGTAAGGGCGTGGAATGCCCTGCCTGCAACAGTAGTAGACTCACCAACTTTAAGGGCATTTAAATGGTCGTTGGATAAACATATGGATGATAATGGAATAGTGTAGGTTAGATGGGCTTCAGATTGGTTTCACAGGTCGGTGCAACATCGAGGGCTGAAGGACCTTACTGTGTTATAATGTTCTATGTTCTATGTTCTATGGACCCTCTCCAATGCCAGCACATCGTCCCTTAGATATGGGGCCCAAACTGCTCGCAATGTTCCACATGTAGTCTGACCTGATCGTTGTGCAGCCTCAGTGTTACATCTCTGTTCTTGTGTTTTAGCCCACTTGAAATGAATGTTAACATTACATTTGCCTTCCGCACCACCGACTGAACCTGCATGTTAACCTTAAGAGAAGCCTGAACTAGGACTCCCAAGTCCCTTTCCCTATTTAGAAAATATTCTGTCTACCAATGTGTATAACCTCACACTTTCCCACACTGTATTTCATCTGCTAAATCTTTGCTTACTGTCCTAGCATGTCCAAGTCCTTCTGCAGCCTCCCTGCTTCCTCAAAATTACCTGACCTTTCACCTGTCTTTGTGCTGTCTACAAACTTAGCAACAATGCCCTCAGTTCCTTCATCCAAATCGTAAATGTGTAGAGTGAATAGTTGTGGATCCAACACTGACTGCTGTGGAAATGCATTAGTCACCAGCTGCATCCTGAAAAAGACCAATTTATTCCCATTCTCTGCCTTTCCCCAGTCTATCCATACCATGACCTAATGGGCTGAAGGGCCTTTTTCTGTGCCATAGACCTCTTTGACCCTGTCTCAGTCCTAACAAACAAGCTTGGCAAGCCAACCAACCACATTTCTATGAGGTCACCCCTCAGCCTCTGACACTCCAGGGAAAATAACCCCAGTCTATTCAGCCTCTCCCTATAGGTCAAACCCTCCAGCCCTGGCAACATCCTTGTAATTCTTTTCTGAACCCTTTCACATTTCACAACATCTTTCCTGTAGCAGGGAGACCAGAATTGAATGCCGTATTCCAAAAGTGGCCAAACTGATGACCTGTATAGTCGCAACATGACCTCCCAACTCCTATACTCAAAACACTGACCAATAAGGGAAAGCAGACTAAACTGCTTATTCACCGCCCTGTCTACCTGTGACTCCACTTTCAATGAACTAAACCTGTCCCTCAATGTCTCTTTGTTTGGCAACACTCCCTAGGACTCCCATTAAGTGTATAAGTCCTGCCCTGATTTGCCTTTCCAAAATGCAGCAGCTCACATCTATCTAAGTTAAACTCCATCTGCCACTCCTCAGCCCATTTGCCCATTTGATCAAGATCTCATCATACTCTGAGGTAACCTTCTCCGATGTCTATTACACCACCTATTTTTGTGTCATCTGCAAACTAACTATGCCTCCTATATGTGGCCTTGTCAAATTTCCTTAGTCTTTTGAGGAAGTAAAGGTGTTGGTGTGCTTTCTTGACCATAGTGTTGACGTGGATGGACCAGGACAGATTGTTGGTGATAGTTACTCCTAGGAACTGCTGCCTCACAGCACCAGGCACCCGATTCAATTCTAGTCTTGGGTGACTGTGTGGAGTTTGAAAATTCTCCCTGTGTTTGCATGGGTATCCTCCCACAGTCCAAAGATGTGCAAGTTAGGTGAATTGGCCGTGGTAAATTGCCTGTAATGCCCAGGGATGCGTAGGTTAGATGCATTAGCTATTGAAAAAGCAGGTGTTACAGGGATAGGGTAGAGGAGTGGGTCTGGGCAGGCTGCTCTTCGGAGGGTAGGAGTGGACCCAAGTGGCTGAATGTCCACCTTTTACACTGTAGGCATTCTATGATCTCCTCCTCAGCACCATTGATATAGACGGGGCGTGCCCTCCACTCCCCTTCCTGAAATTGGCGACCAGCTCCTTCTTTTTGCTGACATTGACAGAGAGATTGTTGTCTTTGTATCGTGTCACCAAGCTGTCTACCTCTTTGCCGTACTCTGTCTTGTCATTGTTTAATATCCAACCCACTACAGTGGTGTCATCAGCAAATTAGTAAATAGAGTTACAGCTGAATTTGGCCACACAATTATGATTGTATAAAGAGTATAGTAAGGGGCTGAGTAAGCAGCCCTGCGAAGCACCGGTGTTGAGGATTATTGTGGAGGAGGTGTTATCACCTATCCTTACTGATTGCAGTGTGCAGGTCAGGAAGTTGAGGATCCGGTTACAGAAGTGGGAGCAGAGTCCTAGGTCTCAGAGTTTGGAAATGAGTTGGTTGGAATTATAGTGTTGAAGGCAGAGCTAAAGTCAACATATAGGATTTTGATGTAGGTGTCCTTGTTATCCAAATATTCCAGGAATGAGTGTAGGGCCAGGAAAATAGTGTCTGCAGTGGACCCATGGCAACGGTAGGCAAATTGTAGTGGATCAGGACAATCTGAGAGGCGCCATTACTAACTTCTTGGTGGTTCTGGACTCCCCTGACATCAAGAACGTCCTTTCAGTACTTGTTTAGTAACTGTTAGAATTTTATAGGTTTCTCTGAAACCCCCATCACTCTTTGAACTCCAGTACATACAATCCTAACCAATTCAACCTTTTCTCCTATTTCTATCCTGCCAAGAGTTTGTCTGGTAAACCTCTGCCGCACTCCCTCCATAACAAGAATATCCTTCATCAGGTATGGAGACTAAAGCTGCACGCAATATGCCAGGTCTCACTAAGGCCCTGTACAATTGTAGCAAAACATCTTCATTTCTGTACTTAAATCCTCTTGCTACAAGGGCCAATGTATCATTTGCCTTCTATGCTGTCGGCTGCATCTGCATGCTTACTTTCAGTGACTGGTGTATGACGACACCCGGGCCTCACTGCACAGTCTCCTCTCTCAATTTTTTAGCCATTCAGATAATAAACTGCCTTCCTGGTATTGCTACCAAAATGTATAACCTCACATTTATCCTGATTATTCTGCACCTGCCATGTATCTGCCCACTCACTCAGCCTGTCCAAATCACACTGAAGCATCTCTGCATCCTCCTCACAATCACCCTCCCACCCAGCTTTGTGTCATCTGCAAAGGTGGAGATGTTACATTTAGTTTCCTCATCTATATTGCAAATAACTGGTGTCTTAGCAATGATCTACATGTTCTCCCAATAGTCACTGCCTCCTATTCAGATAAAGATGTGGTTCTGTCCCCCAATGAAAGACTGTAGGTTTTATCCTAAATAACATGGGGGGTTTATACACTTCTATTGCTCCTGTGCTCAGGGGAAACATCATTCTGGATGTTAATAGCTGGAAGGCTGATTTCTTGCCACAACTGGGGGACAATACTAACTCTGTGTACTCTACCCTAGAACTATGAATGTTAGCAACGAGTTCAAAGCTCTCTCTGAGTTATGATGTTCCAACAACAATTGCTGAATTGTCCCTGGTTAGACTGTTGTCCCAAGTTCACCCTAGCACCAGATATGGACCGATGAATGTGACGAATGAAATAATTTCTATTCTCCAATACCAAAGAATGCTTAATCATTCATTGAGATGGCTGTCCTCTCCCTGCTATCTTGACTTGCATGGATCTGGTTCAGTGGGAGGGATTTTCTATTTTGCTAGTGAGGTATTGCTCAGTGTGGTTTTGTTCCAATCATAATTAAATCACTGCTGAACGTCAGCATTTTATGCTCAAAATTCTAGCACTGAGAGCGCCGCACTGTCGAAGGGTCAGTGCTCAGGGAGCACTGCATTGTCGGAGCGTCAGTGCTGAGGGAGCGCCGCACTGTCGGAGGGTCAGTACTGAGGGAGTGCCACACTGTTGGAGGGTCAGTACTGAGGGAGCGCCGTACTGTCGGAGGGTCAGTGCTGATGAAGCGCCGCACTGTTGGAGGGTCAGTGCTGAGGGAGCGCCGCACTGTCGG
>JAHRHZ010000033.1:1348282-1372569 GCA_024137785.1 Ginglymostoma cirratum
CGGTAAGTGTTGAGAATGGCACAAGTGCCTTCAGAGGAATATAGGCAGGTCAGGAGAATGGCCAAAAAATGGGCAGTGGCATGTAATGAGTAAAATGTGAGGTTGTGCACTTTGGCAGGGAGAATAGAGCTGAATATTATTTAAATGGAGAAAAATTGCAGAAAGCTGCAGCACAGAAAGCTTTGGTAGTCCTCATCCACGAATCACAAAAAGCTTATATCCAACTTCAGTGACATTACCTCTACGTAGTTTCCCCATGTGAAGCTATTGCACAAAACAGGGAAGGCAAATTCATTATTAGCCTTTATTTCAAAGGGAATAGAGTACTAGGGGAGGTGATGGCCTAGCGGTATTATCACTGGACCGTTAATCCAGCGACACAGATAATATTCTGGAGACTGGAGTTCGAATCCTGCTATGCAGTTTGTGGAATTTGAGTTCAATAAATATCTGGAATGAGGAGTCTAATAATGACCATGAATCCATTATGGATTGTAGGAAAAACCCATCTGGTTCACTAATGTCCTTTAGGGAAGGAAACTGCCATCCTTATGGCCGACATGTGACTCCAGACCCACAGCAATGTGGTTGACTCTGAACTGCCCTCTGGGCAATTAGGGATGGGCAATAAATGCTGCCTGGCCAGCGACATCCTCATCCCATGAATGAATAAAGAAAAAAAAACAGTATGGAGGTTTTACTAAAATTGTACAAGACATTAGACAAACCTTGGACTCCTTATCTAAGGAAAGATATACTGGCATTGGAGGCAGTCTGGAGAATGTTAATTTGGTCTTATGAGGAGGTTTGAGTTGATTGGGCCTTTACTCATTGGAATATATAAGAATGAGAGGCAACCTTACTGAATTATAGATTGAAACAAGATTGTTAGGGGACTTGACAGGGTAAAAACAGAGAGGTTTTTTCCCTTCTCTGGGAGAGTCTAGCACCAGTGGCATCATCTCGGAATAAGAGATCACACATTTAAGAGATGAAGAGTTTCTTCTCTCAGAAAGTAGTGATTCTGCGGAATTCTTTCTCATGAAGTGCTGTCAAGTCTTGGTCTTTAAGTATATTCATTGTTGAGAGAGATTTTTAATCAGTAATGGAATCAAGAGATATAAGAGAAAAGGCAGGAAATTGGAGTTGAGGATTATCAGATTGGCCATGATCTCATTGAATGGCAAAACTGACTCAATGGGCTGAATGGCCACTACTGCTCCTATGTCTCATGGGCAATCAATGACAGTTGTCAGTGTCACTGTAAAGAGCTTTCAGTTCCAGGTTTGTTAACTGAATTTAAATTCACCATGCTGAGATTTGAAATCAGGCCCTAAAGCATTAGCCCAGGCCTCTTGATTACATAACGAGAGACATTAATTCTACATAGTTTCCCCATGTGAAGCTACTGCACAAAACAGTCACCCTGTGGATGCCATGTTATAGGAAAGATGGGAACACATTGGAGAGAGTGCAGAAGTGATTTATAAGAATGGTTTCAGGAATGAGAAACTTCAGTAACGAGGATAGATTGAAGAAATTGGGACAGTTCTCTTTGGAGAGAAGAAGATTGAATTCTGATTGATGTTTTCAAAATCATGAATGGGCTGGGCAGAGAAGGCAAGAAGAAGAGAGATAACAAGGTGTAGAGCTGGATGAACACAGCAGGCCAAGCAGCATAAGAGGAGCAGGAAGGCTGACGTTTCGGGCCTAGACCCTTCTTCAGAAATGGGGGAGGAGAAGAGGGTTCTGAATTAAATAGGGAGAGAAGGGGAGAGAGATAGAAGATGGATAGAGGAGAAGATAGGTGGAGAGGAGACAGACAGGTCAAAGAGGTGGGGATGGAGCCAGTAAAGGTGTGTAGGTGGGGAGATAGGGAGGAGATAGGTCAGTCCAGGGAGGACGGACAGGTCAAGGGGGCGGGATGAGGTTAGTAGGTAGGAGACGGAGGTGGGGCTTGAGGTGGGAGGAGGGGATAGGTGGGAGGAAGGACAGGTTAGGGAGGCAGTGATGAGCTGGGCTGGGCTGGGATGCGGTAGGGGGAGGGGAGATTTTGAAGCTTGTGTATCCACATTGATACCATTAGGCTGCAGGGTTCCCAAGCGGAATATGAGTTGCTGTTCCTGCAACCTTCGGGTACCATCGTTGTGGCACTGCAGGAGGCCCAGGATGGACATGTTGTCTGCGGAATGGGGGGGTGGAGTTGAACTGGTTCGTGACTGTGAGATGCAGTTGTTTAGTGCGAACCAAGCGTAGGTGTTCTGCAAAGCGGTCCTCCCTGGACTGACCTATCTCCTCCCTACCTCCCCACCTACACTCACCTTTACTGGCTCCATCCCTGCCTCTTTGACCTGTCTGTCTCCTCTCCACCTATCTTCTCCTCTATCCATCTTCTATCCGCCTCCCCCTCTCTCCCTATTTATTTCAGAACCCCCTTCCCCTCCCCCATTTCTGAAGAACGGTCTAAGCCCAAAATGTCAGCCTTCCTGCTCCTATGATGCTGCTTGGTCTGCTGTGTTCATCCAGCTCTACACATTGTTATCTCAGATTCTCCAGTATCTGCAGTTCCTACTATCTCTAAGGCAGGAAGAAGTTGTTTTCACTTGTAAAGAGACATGAATGAGAGGAGTTGGTTTAAAGTGATCTCTAAAGACGTAAGCATGTTGTGAGAAAGCACATTTTAACACAGCAAGGAGATAGTCTGGAATGCACTGCCTGATAATGTGGTGGAGGCAGGTTCAGTTGAGGCGTTTAAGAGGTCATTAGATGATTATTTGGATAGTAATGGTGTGGAAGGGTTTGGGGAAAAGGCAGGAGATTGGCACTTTAATAGAACTGGGTGCATACACAATGGGCCATAAGATCATAAGGCCATAAGATTTAGGACCAGAATTAGACCATTGGGCCCATCGAGTCTGCTCTACCATTTGATCATGACTGACATGTTTCTCCATCTCATTCTCCCCATAACCCTTGACCTCCTTACTAATCAAGAACCTCTCTATCTCTGTCTGAAAGACACTCAATGACTTGGCTTTCACAGCCCTCTGCACATGAGTTCCACAGATTCGCCACTCTGTGGCTGAAAGAATTCCTCCTCATCGCAGTTCTAAAGTGTCATCGCTTCAGTCTGAGGCTGTATCCTTGGGTCCTAGTCTGTTCTACTAGTGGCAACATCTCCACGTCCACTCTATCCAGGCCTCTCAATATTTTATTTTGACCCTGCATGACTGTGCTGGCCCTCTGAAGGCTGTGGCAGTTCTCTCAAATCGGAGTTAATGAACAGACCCATTGCTTCAAACTGATCCTGTCCCATTGAACGTATTTCTTCCTTTCTTGACTATATTTTCTCTCCTTGTCCAGTCCCTTCTCACCTACACTTGTAGTTCTCCTGATGCTTGAGGTATTTCAACAAGTTCCAGTTTCGTGCCCCTAACTGTCATCTCTCCATTGTGGATATCCAATCTCTCAATATTTCTAAACCCTGCCAGCATTGTCTGATGACTCTCTGCTTCATGCTCGAATGAAACCTAAACAATCTCCATCCTGCACACCCTCCTTTGCCTGGCAGAGCTCGCCCTTGCTTTGCGAGTGGGATTTAAACCTGAGTCTGCTGGCTGAGAGGTACAGACACCACCACTGTGCCACAAGAGCCCTTAGGCTCTTTTTTCCACTATTTTAGTCAGATCTATTAGACCAAATTAAACTAAATAAACAGCCCACAGCCCTTTAAAGTAACAAAGTAATGAAACACAAGATGAAAGTTAGAAAATTTAAATTAAAATTTTTTTGGGGAGAGATAGTTCTTCTTTAGATGCAAAAATAATGAATACCCAACACTTGTTCACTTATTTAAATACTAGGTATTTAATATTCATCATCAACAGAGCCTTTTTGGATACTAACAAGGGGTAGAGAGAACTTTATTTACATAATAAATTGTGGACTACTGAATGTTTGCCACAGGGGGATGTTGAGGCAGAGACTGCTGTATTTCTTAAGGGAACTGTGAATAAATATTTAAAACAGAGAAAAATACAGGACCATGTGGAGAGAGTAGGACTTTTCTGGTAAAGGATCAGCACAGATGCATTGGGACTGAATGTACCTCTCCTGTTGCACTCGAAACTCCAAAGCTTAATCACCAATTCTGCCTAACCTATTGGCGCTCTTGATACCAGACTAACCACATCCCTATTACTGCCAAACCCATGACCCCAATTAAGCAAAGGGGCAGAACTCCCACATTATACATCTTTGGACGCCTGCTTTCTAACAATCAGACAACTCCAGGACAATCCTGTTTTGTGGAATATTTAATCATCATTGCCTGTATGTTCCCTTAGAAACTACAGTCAAAACAATTATACAGCCTTTTTCGAATCTTCCTATTACTTTTAAGAGACTAGTTTCTTATTTTTGAACTGTCCCGGCTGTGTCAGGCTCAATTAATTCATTTCATCTCCAAAACCCTTCCTTCCAAAGAAATCCTTTTCATTTCTGGTCTTGCTTGATTAATTTAAATTAATTTTGTCGAATTCTGGGCTCACATTCTGGTTTCATCAACCTGCTCACTTCTGTGCCATCTAGCACCCTGATCTTAAAGTATTCCCCTAGTCCCTCCTTGCTATCCATTATACGTTCCTGCACAACAGCGATGATGAGGCTGAATAAATCTGCTGCACTGCTGCTGTTATTAACTAAAGAAAACTTTCACACAGAAGTCCCCAGCAAATAGCTGCAAAGATTGGTGGACAGATCAAATGTCGTTCCAGTTACTAACCCTACACTGGTAGAGATACACTGGTAGCTGGCCACTTCATTGAACGCTGGATGTTGGCTGCTCTAAGGCCAGCTAAGGAATTTCAATTTAAAATTGCAATGTACATAGAAACAAAAATAACTTACATTATTATAGCATCTTCACAACTTTAAGGCATCCCAAAACGCTTTGTAGGCAACTAAGTCCTTTGGAAGTGTGGTCACTGTTGTACCGTACAAACTGAAACAGCTGATTTGCATTCTGCAAGTTCCCACAAGCAGCACTGAGATAAACACACTGCCTGGAAACATAGTGGAGGCAGGCTAAAGTAAGGCCTTCAAGAGGGCATCAGATGATCATCGAAGTAGAAACAATGTATAGCATTTGGGGGGAAAAGCAGGGTCTTGGCACCCAAACGACAAGCTCAGTGATCCAGTTGGACACAATGGGCCTAAACAATTCTGTGATTCTGTGAAATGATTAGATCATGTGCTTTAAGTGATGTCGGCTGGGGGCTTACTGTTGGCCAGGACACTGAGGAGAAAACACCTGCTCTTCATTGAAGACCATGCGATCTTTAAAATCTGCCTGAGAGGAAAGATGAGACCTCAATTTAACATTTGATCTAAAATGTGGCAACTTTGACAGTTCAGCTCTCTGTTTGGATTGCACTAAAGTGTTAACCTGGATTATCTGGTCAAATCTTCGGAGTAGCTTTTAAACTCCTGACCTTCTGTTTCAGTGGTGCAAGTGTTACCCACTGAGCCCACAGTGAAGAACATGATGTGGAATAAGAAGAAATCATCTAGCCAGCTCTTTCTAATTCATGTCTGTAATTTGCCCTGCTGTGCATGTATTCCATCTTATTTGATTTATTAAGGAAACAAAATTGTGAAATTTCTGCAATCAGCTGTAACGAATTATCTATCAAACCTTTATTCACGCAGACTAAAAGTGAGGAAGAGCTAGCAAAGACACAATCACAGTTATTAAATAATCTATTCACTTCAACTATATCTTGTGGTGGAGAGTTCCACATTCTACGTAATCACTGCGTAAAGGTATTTTCTCTCAATTTTCTATTGACTTTATTGGTATTTATCTTATATTAACGACCCCTGCTTCGAGTTGATCCTACAAGTGGAAACATCATCACTAGATTTATCCAATAAAATATTTTTATGGTCTTTAAGATCTCTATTAGTTCAATTTAAAGTTTCCATATTTTCACAAGAGCCTCAGACTGTTCAGTAATTCCTGGATTGGGTCTAATAGCCTGTTTATGTGGTGCTTTGCAGTATGGCAGCATAATAGATCCTAAACTAGAAATCCAGCAAGTCCAGCCTAATGATCTAGAGACATGAATTCAGATCCCATCAGAAAATCCTGGGAATTTGAATCCAGTTAATTGAATACATTTGAATAAAAAAAGTCATGTCATCAAAGGTACCATGAAACAACTGGATTGTTGGAAAACCTATCTAGTTCACTAATGTTCTTTAGAGAAGGAAATCTGCTGCAATTAGCAGTGATGTGGCTGAGATATGGCTCTAGACCAAAGCTGTTGACTCTGAACTGTCTCCTGGAATAGCCCAGCATGTTGCATCACAAAGGCAACCGGGAAATGACAATCAATGATTGCCGATGATGCCCACATACAGTGAACGAATAACACAAAATTAAGATAATGTAATATAACCTTGAATAAATTCTGAAGAACTGTGCTTCATACCTATGATTTCCATAGTCCAATAATCTTGCCTTTGCTTTGCACTTATTCTAATAACCTTTAATCTTGACCTGAAGCAAACAGTTATCCTGTTTCCTGTGAAAGGAGTCCATCTGTTGGCATTTTGTTGGTAGGAATTTTAAGAACAAAGGTAGAACAGACTGCTCCATCATTCATTTGGATTATGGCTAACAAACATCTGATCCATTTTCACCCCTTTATCAATCTGTATCATTCTGTACCAAGCAGGCACACTGTTGGTGTTGAATGATATTATTTGGGGAAAGAGAACTATTCATCCCTGGTTTTCCAATTCAGCCAGTCTCAGCTGCAAAAGCATCCATTGATCCCTACTCCTTACAACTTACCTCAATGTGGATTCTGAGTGATGACACAATCAGACGTGAAGCCCATCATAGTTGATCTGCCTGCTAACAATTAATAGCTAAGTTCAGACATGAGATTTGGCCATCTGTGTGATGATTTGAAATGCTGCTTTTGCTCTAAGAATCTTGGAGGCAGCACCTTCAGGAGAGAGAGAGAAAGCTGGGGAAAGTGAGTAGAGACACTATAAACTGATTTGGAATGGACTGCTGTCCAGAAATCTGCAATGTCATTGGAAAATATTCTGATTTCTAGACCCTCTTGAGGTTAGGGAAACTGATACACACAGCTTACATTTAATAAATTGCTTATTCCTCATTATCTCCACCTCAAAGATCTTAAAGCAGAGGTTTCATGTCCGCTCTCAATCTTCTTTTCTTCAAGGAGTTGAATTTAATACTTTAATCTTATCCTCCTTAGTTGGATTTTAGCTCTTGGTCTTTACTTTGTTACTCACCTCCGAACCTAATCTGATAAAATAATATCATTCTGAGGTAAAATAGTCCAAATTCCTGAATTTGACCTTGTAAATATTTTATGTGGGTTTTGATAACCTGAGATCCATCCTATTGCTTGACGGACTTTATTGATACATAAAGTTTTCCTTTTCCTCAGGCTCATCAATTAGCTACATTGCTTGTGTAATTCTCCTGTATCTGTGTGAAACTTTTCCTCCCGTGAGGCAGTCAATGGCATGCTGGTAATGCCGCTAGAATAGTACCAGAGGCCAGGCTAATGCTCCAGCGATCAAATCCTGTCATTGTGGCTGGTGGTATTAATAAAATTTGGAATATAATGCTAGTTGGAATGTAATGCTAATAATGGTGACAATGCAGATACCCTCAATTATCTAACAGCCCATCTTCAGGGAAGTAAATCTTCCATCCTTACCTACATGTGACTCCTAATTTATAGCAATGTGGTTGATACTTAATTTACTTCAAAACAATTAGAGTGATCAGCAACAAATCTTTGCTAGCAAGGCCTACATCCTATAAAAGCATAAGAAAGTATGAATTAAGAGCAGCATTAGGTCACTCCAACCCTTGAGTCAGCTCTGCCATTCGATGAGATCATGACTGATTTGATTACTTCACATTCCTGCCTGACACTCACTTATTTATCAAAAATCTATCAACAGCTGTCTTAAAATATTTAATTCACCACTGGGGCGGTGATGGCCTAATGGCATTATCATTAGACATAATTCCAGAGACTCAGGTAATGTTCTGGGGACCCAGGTTTGAATCTGAATTCAGTAAAAACAAAAGCTGGAATAAAGAATTCAATGATGACCATCATTGCCGGGAAAAGCCCATCTGGTTCATTAATGCCATTGAGGGAAGGAAACTGCCGTCCTTACCTGGTTTGGCCTACATATGACTCCAGACCCACAGCAATGTGGTTGACGCTTAACTGCCCTCTGGGCAATTAGAGATGGGCAATAAATTCTGGCACGGCTGGCGATGCCCCCATCCAGTGAATGAAAAAAAATTTCCATGTCTTCTTATCTCTGTTTTAAAGGGTGACACCTGATGTTGAAACAGTAACCCTCGGATCTACATTCTCCCACAGAAGGAAACCACATCTTCATCACATCCACCCAGTCAAGATCCCTCAAAATCCTATGTTTTAACCAAGTCACCCTTTACTCTTCTAAACTGCACTGGAGTCTGTTTAACCTTTCCTCATAAGACAACTCACTGTTCCAGGAATTAAACTTAAATAATACCTCACATTTCTAAGCTAGACCACTGTTCACCATTGTTCAACCCACACATTAAATTTGTTCATTTTCCTTTGCATCAGTTGACTGTACAGCACCCCACACAATAACTGTTACATTGTTAAACAAACAGGATAGAAAGAGACCATACAGCCCCTCGATCTTTGACAGCGTGCTCCCTTGCTCTAACAACACAGCCTTGAAAATCTTTCCCTTTCACAGGTTTCCAATTCCTTGTTAAAAGTTACTCTTGAATCTGCTTCCACAGCCTCGTTACTTTTACCTTTGGGATCTAAACAACAAGATAATAAGTTCTCCCCCTCTCTCCTTACCTTCAATCTGTATTCCCTGGTCACTGATCCTCCACCAGGGAAATCAGTTTTACCCCATCAAACCCCTTCACAACTAAATCCTCCCTGAACCTTCTCTACTCCAGGGTGAACAAACCCAGCGTCTCCACTGTTTCAGTGATCGATCAGAAACACCACGTTCAATCGACGCTGTTCTCCCATAAGGACTGCTATAAACTATTCAAGACTGTCGTTAAATTGTAAACTTGTAATTACTCTCACACTCATTTCTGCATCCCAATCACATTATGCTCCATTGCGAGCGATTTAATGGAATGAGATTCAAATGTTTGATTTTAAATATTAATAAGCATTTTATATGGAAATCTCAGCCAAATCCTATCACTGCCTCTCACAGCGAGGGGAGATGGGCTCGTATGGAACCAGCCCGTGTCCTGGGAGCGGCAGCCGCTTAAGGCCCCCCCTCTCTCTCTCTCTCAGCACATTCTGCAAGGGCCGAGCTCAAACCGACCTGTCCCGGTGGGTGCCTGAAGCCTATGAACCAGCTGGGTCCTCACCATCACCAATGAAGAACAAGGAGTTCAGGGGAATTAAAGGGGCATCGAGGCGGAGGCATTGAGGAGGATTGGGAATGGATGGGAAGCTGCTGGTCAGAGAGCGTCGATCTTACCTCAGAACCTCTTCCTGCCTGAGGGACAGAGGCACTGAGTCGATCTGTAACAATTTACGTTCTTTCTGTTTGTGTCCTTCCCGTCTGGGATGCTATATGCCGGCATCTGCTGTCAGCTTCTCGTCAACTTCACACCAACTTAAAGCAGGGCAAAGGGGTCAGGACCAGCTTTTAAACAACTCGTCACCATTTGCTCCTTTTTTGCCCATCTCTCTCTCTGTATCTGCTGTACCCACCTCCCCCACCCCACCCTCACTTTCTCGCTCTGTCCCTGTCTCTCTCTTTCTCTCTCTCTCCCTGTCTCTGTCTCCATGCCTGTCTCTTTCTCTCTCTGCCCCTCTTTATCTCTGTCTTTATCTCTACCTCTGATTCTGCCTCTCTCTCTCTCTCTGCCTGTTTTCCCCTCCCCATGTCGCCCCCGCTCTCTCTCTCTCTCCTCCCGTATTCATTGTCTATCTCCGCTCTACTCCTTTCCTTGCTGTCTTCCGATGCAACTCTGTCTCTCCGCTCCTCCGCCTGTTTTTTTTCTCTCTCTCTCTCTGTCTTTATCTCTCTTTCCCTGCCTTTCCATGAACCCTCAGTTTTTCCACCCGCCTCCCACCCTTATCTCACAGCCTCTGTCTCCTTCTCTCCATCTGGTCCGTTTTCTCGGCGTCTCTTTCTCTTGGTTCCCGTGTCAGTCTCTCTTCCCCCAACCCCCGCTTTTCCGCTCCACCTCCCACCCCCCTCTCTATCACTTCCTTCCTCTTTGACCCTGTATGAAACAAAGAAAGTTATAACTGAAAATCGATGATGGCAATGGGAACGAATGAAATGCTGTTGCTGGTAACAACGCAAGCATTTCAGCCAGAGACCGCTGGATACTGAGGTCCTTATAGTTAATGTCTAAGGGGCGACCTATCGCTGTGTCTGACCTTTCAACAACAACTCCTTAAAAAAAAAACCCTGAAACCTGGAATCGTGATATCCAGCCTGTGGCTGGTTTTACAGGCAGGGAAAGGACACGGGGACAATAGTGCAAGGTCAGAACCGGACTTATCAAGACTTCATTCACCATCATTCCCCAAATCTTTTGTGCATTAACCGAATACTCGCTGGCGTTTTAAAGGGTGTGCGGCCGATTCAAGGGGCAAAGACAAGAGTTGCAGGAGGCAAATGTGTCAAAGAGCTGGATTGTGTGTGGGGAGGTGAAGGTGCTGGGGTGTGGTAGAGACGGAGAGGTTGGGTGGGAGGTGTTGTAAATAACACAGATGTCTGGATGTGTCTATTGTGCAGGTTCACTGCAATCAGCGCCCGGGGGGGGTCAAAGAACCGGCGGATAATTGTGAGGCCCGGAAAGGTTTCACGTTCTGGGAATTATTAACACATTCCGACTACGTGACCAGACTACCTATTCGCCAATCGCCAACAAATAGCGGTTTTTTCTTTTTTTAGAAGAAACACTACCTGTTACAATGTCAACCTGTTACTAGAGAGATTGACAACAAAGGAGCTGGGGGCAAGAACTTTAGCTTCCAATTATTGCAAGGGATATTTAAAATAGATATGCCATTGGAAAATAACAAGGCACACATCATATATTAAGAATTGTCTTTATTCGTTATTAGTCATTTTAATTATGAAGTGCGCCATAATGTCTGTTGTCATTGTGCTTACAACCGTCTGGTACTGGCTTAAAAATTCCCGTGAAAATTTCCCCCAGAAACTGGGAGGGTTAAACACTTTTTACAATTTGTAAAAATCCTGTATTTTTTTTTAAGTTGCAAATGTTATTTACAAGACTTCTCACGATATACAGTTCCTCTGTGTGCGTGTGGATGTGTGTTCCTCTGATGGTTCCTATCAATAGTAAATACAATTCCTTCTACCTGAATCTAGGAATCCGACACTTAGTGCTACCAGGTGTAAACCTAAATGGAATAAGACAGAGTAAGACGGCAATGGGAGTGCGTTGAGAGTGATTTTACCTCATGACGTTCATTTATCAAAAGTCATTGAATGGCTGGGAGTTGTCCTTTCAGCACCACAAGGACCATCCCCGATACTACAATGAAACAAAGGCAGACAATGTTAAAATGGAAGATTCATTTGTCTTACATCCTATAAGACTATATTGGAAAGTTCCCTGATATTAATAATTATTTATTATTATCCTAAATAACTGTCTCACTATTCAGAATATTGGATTAAAATGTACCTGATTCATCTGCTTCTCCAAATACTATTTTTCTTTTAAAAATATCATGCATCAAATGATTATTGCTCTATAGCATAGTCCAGGCTCCTACGTGAAATATTGCCCTCAAAACTGTCTACATTATTTAATTCTTATGATTTTTCATCTTCTTGCAAAAAATTCAAAATATAGTTATCTTACAATTGGCATAGATTGGATACTGTCACATGCGTAAAATGCAAATAGTTCGACAAAAAATAATCGAACCAAAGTTTGTTTCCATTTCTCCCTCTGAAAGTGGCAAGCGCTTTGGCATGTCAGTAACAGATTGGCAACCTGTTAAATACTGAACGGGTTTTGATTCTATAATTAATTCCAGAAATTAATAAATAAAGTGCAACTCAATAATTAAACAAAAACCAAAGAACCACTAATTGTGGCTCAGGCGTGAGAGGGTGCAAGGGGGGAGGGTCAATGATAGAAAGATCAAATAAATTGTCACTGAGCAAATAAATTGAAGAATTTACAAATTAACCAAACGCGTTGTTACCGGTAATGTTACCTCAAAGACAAGGGGAGGGGCCTATATCTGGTCGTTGGCAAAAGTACATTATTGTCCTCCGAGTTCTGTTTTATGTTTAAAAAAATGGTTTGACCTCTCAATAGTTACAAACACCTTTACTGCCCACCCCTCTCGCTGAATTTCAGCGAGTGATTTGGTAAGGGTTGAGTGTTCTCTACAGCTTGAGTTAGGAAGTTGTTCTGTGTTCAGTCTATTCGAAGATTGCAAGCAGTTTTTTTGTCTTCACTTCATTCTTATAGAAAATATTTTCGATGTGCTATAACGCGTAGCATTTCCCCATGTATTCGTGTTTCTGTAGGGTTCCTTGATGCTTGAGGGATTCGGGGTAATTGGTGGAAGAAGGGTAAGTGTATGTGTGTGTGTGTGGGGGGGGGGGAGGTGGGGGGTAGTGGTGGTGGGAAGGAAGGGTTAGGAGGGGTTGAGGATCAGGCTTCAACTGCGTTCAGTGCCGGGACAGCGCCTTTAAAACAGGCGGATTCGTAATGCTTGTTCAGATAGGACTTCAAAGCAAAGGTCTTGTTGCACCTTTTGCATTTGAAGTGTTTGAAAGCTGAGTGAGTTTGCATGTGGGCTCTGAGGTTGGAGCGGTCTGCAAAGGCTTTACCACAATGAGCGCATCCGAACGGTTTCTCTCCGGTGTGGGACCGCATGTGACCTTGGAGGAGCCAGGGTCTGCTGAAGGCTTTGCCGCAGATTTCACACTTGTGCTTGAGGTCGTGAGTCAGGAGATGCATGGCCATGGCCGGCATGGACACATAGACCTTGGCACAGGTTGGGCATTTCTTAGCCATCTTACTATCCAGGCTCCGGTGGGTCTGCTTGTGTCGACTCAAGTTGGACGAGGTGGCGTAGGTTTTCCCGCACTCGTTGCATGTGTGACGCTGGATGGAGCTCCTGGGGCCGGCAATAGCCTTCCGCCTCGATCTGCCGTCAGTGATGAAGAAGGCGTCCACAGTGTAGCCTTCGCTCACCGCCGCATCCCCGTTGATGTAGCCGGTTGTGATCCCCGATTGTGGGCTGTCTGGTGGCTCCGAGTCCGGGACTCCGTACTCACCATGAACCGCTGCATAGATAGGCTCGGGCGAAGATAATTTGATCGTGTTCTGGGGCTCTCCGTCGTAAACAGAAGGCGTGATATAGTCACCGATGTAGCCTGACAATTGAAAAAAAAATAGAGACAGAGAGGTAGAGATCTTTGTTCACTTCATTCACTAAGGACGAGAGGTCACGGCAGGAATCGTTGTGTCCTTAAATACAGCCTTCTTTTTTAATGCAGTTTCCGCTATTTATATCCCGCAACAAGCAAACTGCAGTTTGCAATTTATTTTTAGTAACATTACAACTGGGGAACAAAAGCTAGGGCCCATGCGCTATAAATGTAACCCGCCTCGCCAAATGACTTCACAGCAAACCAGCCAATAACATGCACATCGCATTTAGCTTCGAGTTGCAGTTTCTGTGTATATAAATAAAAATATTAATAAAAGAATTGCATTAAATTTGTCCTGGGTGCGCACACACACACACACACACACACACACAGTCTCTCACACAATAACAGTCATCGCGATGCTTGTCGCGGGAGACTGGGCAGTTGAGCTGAAGAGGGCCGCATTCCAGTGAATGAAACTCGATCTCAGAGTGATCAACAAGCTGTTCGGTCTCACTGCCTTTGTAATAGCGTCGGATGTAAAATTCAATTTCAACCCAACACTAGGTCAGAGCGATAGACTGCGCGGTGCCCGGGATTACAAGCCCTGCCAATAAAGTCCCATTGTGTCCTTAAACAAACATTGCTACGCTAAGGGACAACATGGCCCATAGCTCTGCATGTCGCGGATGCAGCACTAAAGAAAACTATCTTGTCCATCACAGAAATGGAAAATTTAGTGCGAAATGAAATCAAAACATGCACAAAAACACGCGCACACAAATCCTTTGTTAGCATTAAACCGCTAGAACCAGAATCAAAGCTGAGGGACAAATGTAAGTCAGGGTTTCGAATCGATTTTTGTCTGAATTTCATTTGTCTGAACATGCAACAAGCTTGATTGTATTGTTATTAATAATATATCAGGCAAAGATTAGTCTTTGACAGTTGGAGTCAGGAACGGCGCACCGAGGAGCCGGTGAACCACTGCCTACGTTCATAGATGTACTGCAGTCTTTTTCCAACTTTCTCTCTGCCTCTAGGTGCAGCCAGTTGCTGCACGCGAGGTTGTTCCCCCCTTACATTCACAAGATGAACACAGCACCATCTCTCTCTCTTCCTTAAGACTCCCATCGTTTACAAAAAAAGCAGAGCGATTGGCATTCAAAGGTTTGACAGAAGTATACATTGAAATTAGCTAGACGTTTTTTTTGAAATTTAGAGTAAGAGGGAGCCTTATCAAGAAACAATGCAATCAATGAAAAACATCATTCTTGGATAAATACCTCAAAATATTACACGCAATGCGTAAAATGCTTACAGAGGCTTATTTTTGCACACATCCCTAATGCAGTTATTCTAACGAAGAGCATTTTTTCCCGCGTACGGGTTTGGTGTTAATCTTTGCAAATGCGGCGTGCAGAATAGAGAGACTGAGAAATGATTGTGCACAGCGCAGCAACAGATCAAAGGACGGGAAGCATTTACCTTTTTCGTGCAACCGAGCAGTTAGGCTTCCAACGTTATTGGTGGCTCGTCTGCCATAAGCGTTTTCGTAGTCTGAGGTCGGCGATGGGATGCTGGTTGTAGGAGATGGGAAATCATCAAGCTTGACTTTCTTAACTAGGAAGGAGCGCGGCATGTTTTTCTTCTGCAGATCTGTATGGGGCAGAGAGCAGGACGTACTTTCGGCACTGGACAGTTCCCAGCGATTCCGTATGCTTGACGGTGGGGGAGAAAAAAAAAGAGTCCCGGGGTGTAAGGTTCAGAACTGGATAGCTTCCAACAGCTCTTCTGCTGGGGTGGAGAGCCGCGGGTTTGATTTCAGGACTCTGGACAGCTCCCAGCGTCTCCCTACGCTGGGGCAGTCCCGGTTTGCAGTTTCAGCACTTGGACAGCTCTCCACGGCTCTCCTGCTCGGCTCCTTCCTGAGGCTGGCTGAGGAATGAGAATGAATTCTACAGGCTGTGAGGTCAGCAGCTGTAGGTTTTATACAGTCGCGATCAGGTGGTAAATGAAAATGCCTAATTCAGCCCATCAAAAATTCTCTGGGGATCCACATTACGCCAGACGAATTCAATTTTTCGTTTGCTGCCGCCGCTCTCTCCATTTTCCCCACTCACCTCTTTTTATCAAGGCTGCCTCGGAGTTCATTTTATTAGTTGAAATCAAGTAGATCAAAATGGTTTGATTCGCTGGAAGGAGCTAATCTAATTCTGGATTAGGCTTTAACCTCCCAGGAGGTTTTAATGTCAGTTGTTGGTACTGTCACATCAGTCAGGAGCTTGTAGGTTCAAGTTTCACTGCACAAAATTGAACTAACAGCTTAGGCTAATAATTGAGTGCAGCAGTGAGTGAGTGCTGCACTGTTAGGGATGCTGCCTATTAAACCAGATGCTAAAATGAAACTGCCCTTTGCCTGCCTACTTGAATATGAAAGATCGTATGGAACTAGATGAAAATCACAGACTCTTCTGTTTCTGTGAAACAAATTCACAGAAATGCTAAGGCTATAAGACCACAAGAAATAGAAACAGGAGTAGGCTCTTTGGGCCCCTCAAGTATGCTCTGCCCTTCAATAGGATTATTGCTGATCCAACATATCTCACATCCACTTTCCCTATAATCCTTGGTTCCCTGACTGATCAATAATCAATGCATTTCTGCCTCAAATATACACAAGACCTTTGCCTCAACAGTTCTCTACGGCAAGGAAGTCTAAATACTCACTACCTCTGAGAGAAGAAATTCATTCTCATCACAGTCTTAAATTAAGGATTCTTAGTTCTGAGACTGTGGCCTCTGGTCCAGACTCTCCCATGAAGGGAAATATCCTCTCAGCATTTGCCTGGTAAAGCCCCTTAAGAATCCTATGTGTTCGAATGAAATCACCTCTCATTCTCTTAAACTCTAGTGAACAGTGTCCCAGTTCTGAGGAAGGGTCACCAGACCCGAAATATTAACTCTGATTTTTTCTTCACAGGTGCTGCCAGAACTGCTGAGCTTTTGCAGCAGCTTTTGTTTTTGTTCTAACCCGTATAATCTTTGCTCACAGGATAATCTCTCCATATCAGGGATCATCCTAGTAAACATTCTCCAAACTTGTGTTGTAGCTCTCTGCAGTTTTTCTCCATTTAAACAATATTCTGTTCTTTTACTTGCCCAATCAAAATGAACAAACTTCACATTTTCCTACATTATACCCCATTTACCCACTTTTTGCTCACTTACTTGACCTCTCAATACTTCTCTGTGAACTGTTTGTATCGCACTCACAATCTGCCTTTCCACCTGTTTTTGTGTCATCTGTGAATTTGGTTATAGTAAATTTACTCCCTTCCTCCAAGTCATTGATACATAATGCAACAATTGTGGTCAGCACTGATTCCTGTGGAACCCCACTGGTCATGGCTCACCAACCTGAAAAAAAACCTTTATCCCCACTCACTGGTTCCTGCCCATGAGCCAATTCTCTATCCATGCCGATAACTACCTCCAACACCATGGGCTCTTATTTTATGGCTTAGCCTTTTCTGAGGCACCTTGTCAAATGCCTTCCAGATATCCAAATACAACAAGTCCACTGGTTCCCCTTTATTCATCGTGGTTGAAGCTCTCTCAAAAAAATCTAACAGATTAGTCAGACATGATTTTCCTTTCATGAAGCCATGCTGAATCTTTATGATTTTCCAAATGTTCTGCTAATACCTTCTTAATAAATTATTACAATACTTTTCCAATGATAGATGTTAGGCTAATCAGCCTATAGTCACCCACTTTTTGCCTCCCTTCCTTTTTGAATAGGCGTGTCACATTAGGAGTTTTCCAATCCTGTGGTACACCTCCAGAATCCAAGGATTTTTCAAAATTTACAAACAATGCATCTACTATCTCTGTAGCTACCTGTTTTTAGGATGTAGGATGCAAGCCAACAGAGCTAGTGGACTTATCTGCCTTTAACCCTATTTGTTTGTCTGATACAAATTCTTTAGTGATGGTGATGGTGATGGTACCAGTTCCTCCCCTGGAGTTTTTCTTTTCTTGTATTCATTAATGGGATGAGGGTGTCACTGGCTAGGCAGCATTTATTGCCCATCCCTAATTGCCCAGAGGGCAATTTAGTGTCAGCTACATTGCTGTGGGTCTAGAGTCACATGTAGGCCAGGCCAGGTAAGGATAGCAGCTTCCTTCCCCAAAGGACATTAGTGAACCAGGTGGGTTTTTCTGACAATCGACAGTGGATTCACAGTCATCATTAGACTCTTAATTCCATATATTTTATTGAATTCAAATTCCACCATCTGCCAGGGTGGGATTCGAGCCTGGGTCCCCAGGACATTTTCTGGGTCTCTGGATTAACAGTCCAACGATAATACCACTAGCCATCATCTCCCCTTAATGGAATGTTCAAAACAACTTCCAATGTAAAGACTGATGCAAAATACGTGTCAAACACCTCTGCCATTTCTTGGCTCTCCAAAACTTTCTCCCCAGATCCATTTTCTAAAGGGCCTATATTCACTTTGAACTCTGTCTTCTTTTTTTAGATATTTAAAGAAGCTGTTCTTGTCAGTTTTATTGTTCTTCCCTAGTTTGCCCTCGTGGTTTGTTTTCTCTGTCTTTGTTATCTTTTTAGTCCTCTTGTTATAGTGGAAAAGAAGGCCATTTGGCCCATTGTGCCTATATTGGCTCTGAGTATTTTCACCTTTCCCCATAACCATGTAATTGTTTCTATTTAAATAATCATCTAATACTCACTTGAATGTCTCAACTGAATACCCCCCATATCTGTTCTGTCCAGGCCCCTCATGATTTTGAAAACGTTCATCAGATCACCCCTCAGACTTCTCCTCTCCAAGGAAGACTGTCTCAACTTCTCCAATCTAACTTCATAACTGGACTTTCTCAACCATCCAATCAACCATTTTTTAAAACAGCTTTTTCTACCTGTCCTGCCACCCTTAATGACTTACGTGCATATACACCAACTTTCTCTCTTTCTGTACAATCATTTAGAATATAAACCTTATTTCCTACTATTTTTCCATGTTCTATGTACCAAGGTATATCAATTCATGCTTTCCTTTTGATATTCTACACTGTTGTCCTTCTTGCAATTTACAATTTTCCTAAGTTTTGTGTCAACTTTGAAATTCAGAATTGTCCCCCTGAACACTGGGATCTAGATCATAGGAAAGGCAAGGATCCCGATGTAGATCCCTGGGCAATTCGATTACAAACTTCCTTCCAGTCCAAAAAATACCTATTAATCATTGTTTCCAATCTCTCAGTAAATCTTGTATCTATGTTCTTAGTGTCCCTTGTATTGCATGGCTAGTGTGTTTCCTCATAAGTGTGTTATGTGGGATCATATTGAATATCTTTTGAATGTCCAAGTATACCACATTAACAGCCTTCCTCTCTTCAATACTTTCTGTTACCTCATCAAAAAACTCCAGCAAGCTACTTAGGAAACGTTTTCCTGTAACAAAACCATCCTGACTCCTCTAAATTAACTCACATCTTTACACCTGACTACTAATTCTGTCTCAAATAATTGTTTCTAGAAGCTTCACATCACTGACGATAAATTCTCTGGTTTGTAATCACTGGGCCTATCTTTACAAACTTTGTTGAATAACGACATATTGCTCACAATTCTCCAGTCCTCTGACATGACACCTGAATCCAGTGAAGATTGAAATTTTATTGCAAGTGTCCTGCAGTTGCAAATTTCACTACCTTCAGTATTCACGGGTGCATTTTGTCTGGTCCCAGTAACTTATCAGTTTTAAGTACCTACTGCTATCCTTATCAATTTTAAACCATTCTGGTGACTAAATGTTTTCTCCAATGTCATCATGGCCTGGATAGCATCTCCTCCTTCAGTAAAGACAAATGGAAAATATTAATTTAACACCTTAACCACACCTCTTGCCTCCACACGTAACTCCGCTTTTTGGTCACTAATTGGCCTTATTTCTCATTTTACCATTCTTTTACGACTGATGTGTTTATAGAAATCTCATGGATCTTTCTTTACTGTTGCTGCCAGTCTTTATTCATAATCCTTCTTTGCTAATCTTATTTGTTTTCCTATCTTGTGTCCAGTATAAATAAAAGTAGAGAGGCAGGTGCAGAAATCAATTAAGAAGTCAAATGGTATTTCGGCCTCCATTGCAAGAGGATTTGTGTTCAGAAGTAGGGATGTCTTACTGCACTTGTACAGGGACTTGGTGAGAGCACACCTGGAATATCATGTGCAGTTTTGCTCTCCCTACCCAAGAGAGGATAAATTTGACATAGATGGAGTGCAGCAGATGTTCACATGATTGATACTAGAATGACAGGACAGCCATATGAGGAGAGATTGGCTCAACTGGGCCTGTATTCACTAGCGTTTAAATGAATGAGATAGAATCTGATTGAAAAGTATGAAATTTTTGCTGTACTAGACAGACCAGATGCAGGGAGGATGTTTCACCTGGTTTGGGAGTCTGGAACCAGGGATCACAGTCTCAGGATATTTAGGACTGAGATGAGAAAACATTTCTTCTCCCATAGGATGATCAACCTGTGGAATTTGCTGCCACAGAAAATTGAGCATCTTCAAGAAAAAGATAGATAAAAACTTCATTAAAGGCACTGAGGGGTATAGAGAGGAAATGGGAATATGGCATCGAGATAAAGGATCTTCATGATCATACTGAATGGCAGGGCAGGCTCGAAGAACTGAATAGTCAACTCTTGCTCCCAGTTTCTATGTCTCTGAACCTTCTGTGTTCAGCTTGGTTCCCAAATTTATTTACTGCTTGACACCTGTTAGCTGTTACACTGTTTAACTTTTCTTTAACTTAATTTGTCATCCAGCGAGTTCTGATTTTGTTTGTTTCACCTCTATCTTTTGAGGGAATATATCGTATGTGCTTGAACATTGCATATTATTCAGCCGCAGTTTATCCCGTCAACCTTTCCTTCCAGTCTAGCTTTGTTCACAGAATCCCTATAGTGTAGAAACAGATCATTCAGCCCAACAAGTCCACACTGACCGTCCAAAGAACATCCCACCCAGACCCATTACTCTATAATTCCACATTTCCCATAGTTAATGCACCTAACCTACATGCCCCTGAACACTGTGGGCAATTTAGCCTGGCCAATCCACCTAACCTGGACATTTTTGGACTTGGGAAGAAACCAGAGCACCCAGCAGAAGCCCACACTGACACGGGGATAATGTGCAAGCTCCACGCAGACAGTCACCTGAGGGCGGAATCGAACCCAGGTCCCTGGTGCTGTGAGGCAGCAGTGCTGACCACTGAGCCACTGAGCCACCCACTTTGTTCTTTCCACACTGAAGTCAGTTGTCCACTATATGACTTTTCTCACCGCTAGTTGATTATTCTTATTCTGTGTCTTCGTTACTAATCCCATTTCAGCTAACCGGGGGAATCTGTGCTTTTGCTGTTGTGGTTGCTGAGTTTAACAGTCTTCTTTCTAAGACGTCCCCCAGAAGTGTGGTTGATTTGTTTCCACTGATGAGTCCACTGCACAATCTGCAGATTCTGCCATGTGTGGGCCAGGTGGTAATGAAGGGTTGTGTAAAACAATTGTTTGGAGACACTCCCTCTAATCCTTGAAGTGCCCTCTGCATGTTCCTGATGAAATCTTTCGATGTGCTTAGTGCCTTCCTGAATGAGCCTACTACATTTTGGTTGGTCACTACCCAGAGACACCCAGGAGTGGGCGGGCATATTTGACCTTTTCAGGGAGGCTCTGTAGACATCCATACAACATTTCCACTGCTCTCCTGGGAGTCTCCTGCTGTGACAAAGTTCCAAGTAGCATAGTTGATTCAGGAGTCTGATGTCAGGCAAATGAATGACATGCCCCAACAATTGGAACTGCTTTTCAGCAATTAGCAGATTATTGACTATTTTTAAGGTGGAGGTAGATTGATTTGAGGCTTGTAAGGCTGTCAAAGATTATGGGAATAAACAAAACTATGAAGTTGAGGCCACAATCAGATCAGCCATGATCTTAATGAATGGTGCAGCAGGGAAGAGAGGCTTTCTATGTGCATCTATAAAAATTGCTAACTGTCATTGTGGACATGCTGAATATCTTTAGCCTTCTGAGAAGGTAGAGTCATTGGTGTACTTTCATGGACTGCAGCGTCGATGTGGCTAGATCAGGACAGATGTTGGATGATCTTTACTCAAGTTCCTTACTCCTAGAAATTTGAAGCTCTTGACCATCTCCACCTCAGCATCTTTGACATAGACAGGGGTTAGTCCTCCACTCCACTGCCTGAAGTCGATGACCAGCTCCTTCATTTTGCTGACATTGAGGGAAAGATTTTTTATACCATGCCACTAAGCTGTCTATCTCTTTCCTGTACTCTGTCTCGTAATTGTTTGAAATCCAACTCACTACCATGGTGTCATCAACAAATTCCTAAATGAAGTTAGAGCTGAATTTACCACACAATCGTGAGTGGAAAAGGAAAATAGTAAGGGGCTAAGTATGCAGCCTTTAGGGGCACTCCTGGCCAACATTCCTTTGCAGGCCTGCTGCAGTGTTACAGCAAGCATCAGTGCAACCTCAAAGATAGCAGCTCATTTTTTGCTTGGGGACCCTGCAGCCTCTAGGACTCAACATTGAGTTTAATAACGTTGGAGTCTAGTTCCATCCTTCCATGTGTTTTACCCATACCACATCTAATCCTGTTTTGACTTAGATTGCTTTTTGCACATTCTCATGTACTCTAAGGTTCATTATCACATTATATGGGTTGTATTCAATACAGCAAGCCCATTTTCTCCTACTTTTAGCTCTTGTTGTCATTTATTCATCTTTTCTGTCCTGGCTTCTATCCAAAGTCTCCTTGTTTACCTACGTCTTTCATATTTCTCTCTCTCTTGGTTCCATCTACATCTACCCACTTCCCCTTCAATCCCCACCACCCCCAACAACTTTAGTTGCAGCATGACTACTACCTTTTCCAAAAGGCTAACAGTTTTGATGAAGATTCACCAGACTCAAAATGTTAACTCTGCTTTCTTCCTGCAAACGTGCTGCGTTTCTCCAGCAATTTCTATTTTTGTTAACTGACAGTTTTCCCTTTTGAATTGTAATCTCACATATTTTTCTCTCCTTTTCTTTCCTGAGCTTGATTCCTTCATGGATTTTTTTTTTTGCTTGCTTGGCTGCATACATCCTTTGTCATTGTCTAAAAATCTGGGATATTGAAGGATAACTTTTTCTGTTTGTTTAATCAGGAACATATACTCTCTTTTGGTGGTTAATGGAAGAATGTTAGCCAAGGCTCATCTTTTACCTGAACTAGCAGATAGGCATCTAATCCAATGAAAATGCTAATATTAAACAATAATAGGAATATGTGTCCATTGTATCCTTCAATCAATGTGTCCGAGATCTATCCTAAAGCTGACAAAGCACTAACATTGCCGTTGGAGTGCACCCTAATGTAGCAATTCATTCCAAAGTGAGCTGGTTAACACAATTGAGGCTGCTGGATTAGGAGGGCCAATGTCAAATTGGATTTTAAAAAGATGGCATAAGGGCAGATAACAGTGAGTCATGTTAAATGATTGCAAAGTTTCTGCTGACTCATATAACCTGTCTATGAGTTTCTGCAGACATTTGTTTTTGCCTTCCTACATATTTTTGTGTCATTCACAAGCTTTGTGATAGTGTATTCACTTTCCACGTTATTAATATATATTGTAAATAATTGTAGCTCAGCATTGATCACTGGGGCATTCCACTAGTTTCAGGTTGCTATCCTGAAAAAGCCCCCTTTATCTCAATCCTCTGCCTTCTATTAGCTAGCCAATTCTTTATCCAGGCTGATATACTAACCTCCACACCATGGGCTCTTATCTTATTGAGAACTTATTGAGTAGTTCTATGTGTGGGACTTTATCAACACCTTTTGGAAATCAAAATATATCACATCTACGGGTTACCTCATCAAAGGATTCTAATGAATTTGACAGGCATAATATTTGCCTAAAATAATACTCATCAATTCCAGAAAAGCTATGGGCCAGTAGTTCCAATAGTTTCCTTTGTGCTTTTTCTCTAATGATAGTTAATTTATTTGTTTTGGCCTCTCTGATCATTTTTTTATTTAAAGAAGCTTTTGCTGTACAATTTTATATTACTTGCTAGTTGACTGTTCAATTTTCTCCCTCTTTATATTTCCAGACATCTTCTTTTGGATTCCAAACTTTCTGAATATTTTGGTTTACCATTGATTGCTTGATTTATTTATTGTCATGTATAACGAAATACAGTGAAGAGCTTTGTTGATGATCGGTACAGGCAGATCATAGTAAGTAAAAGATGTACACAGCAAAAAGACTTAGAGACATACAGTTTACATTGCACAGGATGTGCGCTAGGCGAGATCAACGTTAGCAAGATCAGCGTTACTTGAGGCTAGAGAGTGCATTCATCAGTCTGATAATGGCCATGTTGTCTTTTCTTTCAATTTCATACAATCCTGAACTTCCTTGGTTAACACTGATAAAAGGTACTGCAGATGCTGGAGAATCCGAGATAACAAGCATGGGGCTGGATGAACACAGCAGGTCAAGCAGCATCATAGGAGCAGGAAACTTGACGTTTTGGGCCTAAACCCTTCATCAGAAATGGGGGAGGGGAAGAGGGTTCTGAAATAAATAGGGAGAGAGGGGGAGGCGGATAGAGGATGGATAGAGGAGAGGATAGGTGGAGAGGAGGCAGACAAGTCGAAGAGGCGGGGATGG
>JAHRHZ010000033.1:1516192-1548228 GCA_024137785.1 Ginglymostoma cirratum
ACAGTGGTCGAGAACGCCCTCGACCGTGTCTCCCGCATTTCCCGGAACACATCCCTCACGCCCCGTCCCCGCAACAATAATCAAAAAAGAATCCCCCTCGTCCTCACATACCACCCCACCAACCTCCGGATCCAACGCATCATCCTCCGACACTTCCGCCATCTTCAGTCAGACCCCACCACCAAAGACATCTTTCCCTCCCCACCCTTATCTGCCTTCCGGAGGGACCACTCCCTCCGCGACTCCCTTGTCCGCGCCACACTCCCCTCCAGCCCCACCACACCCGGCACTTTTCCTTGTAACCGCAGGAAGTGCTACACCTGCCCCCACACCTCCTCCCTCACCCCAATCCCAGGCCCCAAGAAGACATTCCACATCAGGCAGAGGTTCACCTGCACATCTGCCAATGTGGTATACTGCATCCGCTGCACCCGTTGTGGCTTCCTCTACATCGGGGAAACCAAGCGGAGGCTTGGGGACCGCTTTGCAGAACACCTGCGCTCAGTTCGCAACAAACAACTGCACCTCCCAGTCGCGAACCATTTCAACTCCCCCTCCCGTTCCTCAGATGACATGTCCATCCTTGGCCTCCTACAATGCCACAGTGATGCCACCCGAAGGCTGCAGGAACAGCAAATCATATTCAGCCTGGGAACCCTGCAGCCCAATGGCATCAATGTGGATTTCACAAGCTTCAAAATCTCCCCTCCCCCAACCGCATCCCAAAACCAGCCCAGCTCATCTCCACCTCCCTAACCTGTTTTTCCTCTCACCTCAAGCCACACCCCCATCTCCTATCTACTAACATCATCCCGCCCCCTTGACCTGTCCGTCCTCCCTGGACTGACCTATCTCCTCCCTACACCCCTACCTACACTCACCTTTACTGGCTCCATCCCCGCCTCTTCGACTTGTCTGCCTCCTCTCCACCTATCCTCTCCTCTATCCATCCTCTATCCGCCTCCCCCTCTCTCCCTATTTATTTCAGAACCCTCTTCCCCTCCCCCATTTCTGATGAAGGGTTTAGGCCCGAAACGTCAAGTTTTCCTGCTCCTATGATGCTGCTTGACCTGCTGTGTTCATCCAGCCCCATGCTTGTTATCTCGGATTCTCCAGCATCTGCAGTACCTTTTATCTCTGATACTTGTTTAATAGGGAATTACTTTTGAAGCGTCTCTCTCACAAGAAACCCAGAATAGGCTGCAGATAATCTGTTTAATGATGTTAGTTTAAAAAAAGGCTTGTATTTGTACTGCCTTTCATGAAGACTAGGTATTATGGGATAAATACTGGCCAACATACCGGAGAAAACTACCCGTCAGTTCAACAAGTTCTGTGAGATGCTTTACCCAAGTGGTTAGGCTAGAACCTGACTAAATATCTCATCCAAAAGGCAACACCTCCCACTCCCTCAGTATTGCACTGAACTATCACACTGGACATTGTGCCAAAGTGTCTGAGAGGGAAATGAGCCCCAAACCTGTTGACGCAGGCAAAACTGCTACCAGTTGGGCAAAAGCTAGTGCTAAAAAATTCCACTGCTCTGCCCAATTCACCAGCTGGTCAATATCAGCTGTAGCCTGAAACTATCCTCCTCACTATCATCAAGGAAATGGAAGAAGAGTTAAACAGATATTTTTCATCCTTCTTTACTTTGAACATGACATTAATACTGAAAAATACAGAGGAGGGATTAACTACCATCCCCATCATTAAAGAGGTAATATATCACAAACTAACGGGGCCAAAGGCAGGTAAGTCCCCTGGCCCAGATGGCTTGTATCCTTAGGATCCCAAAAGAAGTAACTACAGAGATAGTGGATGCATTGGTAGTAACTTTCCAAAAATCCTTGGCTTCTGGATAAATACAGGAGGATTGGAAATGTGCCAATGTAACACCCCTATTCAAAAAGGGAGGAAGGCAAAAAGACTAATATCTATTGTTGGAGAAATATTGGAATCAATTATTAAGGAAGTAATAGCAGAACATTTGTAAAATCTTAATCTAATCAAGCAGAGTCAGCATGGCTTCATGTATGGGAGATCATTTCTGACAGATTTATCACAGTTTTTCAAGGAAATCTCAACCAGAATGGATAGAGGGGAACCAGTTGTAGAGATTGTAATGAGGTCAGCCAGCTGGATGTTATAGAATGTGAGTTCCCCGATTAGGGCTGTTAATCTGGTCCAATCAGAGAGTGCCGGCTGACAGATAAAAAGGGGAATTAAAGAGAAGCTGACACTGAGTGATGCTGTAGTAAATCCAAGGGCTGCTCATGTGTAAATAAAGGGTGACTTGATGATGGATAACAGCTTCTGTGGAGTTATTTCAGTGATGACAAGACTAAAGCACAATCCTGAAGAAATTTGCTCACAACAGTCATCTTTGAGTTGGGGGGAGCATTTCTTACATCATGTCTTTGATTTGGAGATTTGACTCACTTGACCCTGCTGTTGAGGACTGGGCCTAGCATGTGGAAAGAATGTGTTATTTTTTTCTAGGCAAATGACGAAAGCAATAGTGCCTTTTGTGAACACTAGGTACCAAGGGATAAATACTGGCCAGCACACTGGAGAGAACTACCTGTCTGTTCAAAAAGTGCTGTGAGATGTTTTACCCAAGTGGTTAGGCAATGAGTAATTCTCCCAACAGCCTGTGGAATTGAGCTTTTGTTTTTGTTCTTAAGAGCCTAAGTTTGCCTGATGCAGCAGATTCTAAAACCTTGTAAGAATTGATGGATATAGTTAAAGATTACTATGACTCTAAGCCTCCTCTAATTCTGAAATGCTATCACTTTTACTCAGCATTTTGAGAACCAGGGGAATATGAATCAAAGTTCTGAGGAATGGTCACTGGACCTGAAATGTTAACTCTGGTTTTTTCCTTCAGATGCTGCCAGACCTGCAGAACTTTTCCAGCAACTTGTGTTTTCGTTCCTGATTTTACAGCATCAGCAGTTCTTTTGGATTTTATTGAGAATCTGAATCAGGACTTTTCACTAGGTTAAGATGACTGGCAGAAGCTTGTGACTTTGGTTTAATCCTTAATGAGATGCTCAGATTGTCTGGTATGTGGAATAATGATGTAACCATGCAAAAATGCCAACTAGCTTAAGCCCAACTGGGCTTCAAACAGGCACTCAAACTGGCTTTACCATTGGAAACTGCAGCAAGTGGAGCATATGAGTTGCAGGGTATACTGATCTAAGTGGACATCCTCAGCAGTCTGACTGAGCTTGGGAAACACCACTTGAGTGAAGGAAATGGCATAGTCTCACTCAGGACATATCTTGAAAAGAGGGATCTAGGTCATCCCACAGCAAAACCCCAAAACAAAGCCAAGCATTGGCCAAATGGTTAAAGCTTTCTTCAGGATCCTGGCTGGCAAACCATTGTAGTTGCTGCCACGATGTAGTCTCCAGACAGCAAAAAGTCCTACTCTGCCTAAATTGTGTAGAAGAACTCATAGGCTGGTATCTAGGAGAGTTTGTAACCTGGAAAGTCCACCTAAATCTGGTTTGGAATGGTTACATTGCTTACCAACATCAAAATCAGAACCAATCAAGGTAAAAATCCGGTTAAATGGTTGGCTCTAATGGAGGTCAATACCAGTGTGGCTGCATCAGTGACTGCGGAACCAGCTTTTAACAAAATTCACTCTTGATTCTGGCCCTTAGGTTTGCACAAGACCTCGGATAGGCTGAGAACCTATATTGGGCGGCCTTAACAGTTTAGAGGCACGACTTCTATTCTGGTCTCAAGATAAACAGCTGGTTAACCAGTGGTTGTTGTAAAAGGCTCGGGCCCAGGCTTGATGTGGCGAAATTGGTTGAGAAAGATTCATCTAGGTTGGCTCAACGTTTTTTCAATTAGAAAACAGCAGCTTGATTGAAGTCCTATTTAAATACCCGGAAGTTTATCAGGAAGGTCTAAGGACTATCGGAGGAGACAGGCCACCTTGCACGTTGACCAGGCATCAATTCCACAAATCTAAGGCCTGCCCAGTGCCATTTGCCTTACAGGCAAAAGCAGAGGCAGAAATCATAAGGCTGGAAACCTTGCGGAATGGGCAGTACCAGTTGTACCAACTTTGATGCCCGATGGGTCAGTTTGCCTTAGTGGGGATTTTAAACAAATGGTAAACTGCTTTTCACCCAGTGCCTCGTGCACGGGATTTATATGCAAACTGGTAGTGCGGGTGGGGGGTCCATCCTTAATGAAGCTGAACATGAATCTCACTTACTCGCAACTATGTTTAGATGAGGACTCCTGGAAGTATGCAATGATTAATAGCCATAAGGGCTTGTACCAATGAGAGTATCATTTGGGGTATCGTATTGTTCAATTTTTCAACAGATGATGGAGAAGGCCTATTTTGCAAGGTCTACCTCAGGTCACCATTTACCTACGTGACTGGGAAAAACTAATAAGGCACACTTGTGGAGAAGTTAAATATAATCCTAAGGTCTTTTTTTTTTCAAGGCAGGCGTATACTGAAGAAGGGAAAATGTGTGTTCCAGGCCCACCAACTGATCTACTTGAGCTGCAGAGTCAATAAGACTGGGTTACAACCATTGGAAGACAAAGTCAGGGTGATCAAATGTGCCCCAACTTCTATGTCTTTCCAGGAGCTGAGGTCATTTCTTATGCTGGTAAATTTATTACAGCATGTTCGTACATAATCTGGACTCCATCCTGGCACCCTTTGATCAACTCCTAAAAAAGTAAGCCTTGGAAATGTTCGCATAGACAAACCCTAGATTTTAGTGAAGTAAAGAAAGAGCTATCATTCTGTAACATGTTCCCGCACTGATCCCGAGAAAGATCTGGTATTGACATGCAATGCCTCCCTGTGGGGCATCAAGTGGTATTAGCTCATAGGTGTCACAATGGAGAGGAACACCCATAAGCATATGCATCTGGGACTTTGGCTAATGCAGAGCTTAAGTACGCCCAGAGAGAAAGAAGAATTGGCAGTCATATTTGGGGTCAGGAAGTTCCACCAAACCCTTATGGATGAAAATTAGTGGTGATCACTGACCACAACAAAGTCTCAAAGAAATGAAACCAGATGGCTCACCTAGTAATACAGCATGGAAACAGACCTTTTGGTCCAACTCATCCGCACTAAGCAGACATCCAAATCTGATCTGGTCCCATTTACCAGCATTTAGCCCATATCCCTCTAATCCCTTCCCTACCCACCCGGTTGCCTTTTTAATATTGTAATTGTACCCGCCTCTTCCAGTTCCTTTGGCAGATCATTCCAGACATACACCACCCTCTGCGTGAAAACATTATCCCTCAGGTCCTTTTTAAATCTTTTCCCTCCATCCTTAAACCTATGCCATCTAGTTTTTGGACTCACCAACCAAGGGAAAAGACTTTGGCCATTTACCTGATCCATGCCCCTCATGATTTTATAAACCTCTAAGGTCATCCCTCAGCCTCTGACATGCCAGGGGAAAAAAGCCCCAGCCTCTTCAGTCTCTCTTTACTTCAAACCCTGGCATTGACCGAGGTACTGGAAAAGACAACGGCAGAAACAACCCAGTCGATCCTGCAAAGTTCTCCTCCCTAACATCTAGGATCTAGTGCCAAAATTGGAAAGCTGTCTCTCAGACAAGTCAAGCAATAGCCTGACACAGTCAAACTCACAGACAACGTCTCAGGCACCCCATCACCATTTCTGGATATGTGTAGTCACACTGGCAGGACAGACCAGCAGAGGTGGTGGCACAGTGTGATACAGTGGGAAGGGGGTTGCTCTGGGAGTCCTCAACATTGACTGACTCGAGATCCCATGAAGTCTCATTGCTTCAGGTTAAATATGGGCAAGGAAACCTCCTGCTGATTACCATGTACCATCTTCCTTTGGCTGATGAATCGGTACTCCTCCAGGTCAAATAATACTAAGGATTTGCTGAGGTTGGCAAGGGCATAAAATATGTTCTGGGTGGGGGATTTCAATGTCCACCACCTAGAGTGGCTCGGCACCAGTACTACTGATCGAGCTTGTTGAGCCCTAAAGGACACAGCTGCTAGGTTGGGTCTAGCAGTTAGATCCAGTAACTCAAAACTGGGCATCCATGCGGAACTGTGGGCCATCAACAGCAGCAGAATTGTACTCCACCACAATCCATAACCTGATGACCCTGCATATACCCCATTCAACCATTGCCATCAAGCCAGGGGATCAACCCTGGTTCAATGGAAATTGCAGGAGGGCATAGTTAACTCAGCCACATTAGGGGCATTTAAACAGTCCTTGGATAAGCATATGGATGATGATGGGATAGTGTAGAGGATGGGCTTAGATTAGTTCACAGGGTGGCGCAACAGCGAGGGCCGAAGTGCCTGTTCTGCGCTGTATTGTTCTATGTTCTATGTTCTATATTCTATGCCAGAAGTGTCATCCTGGTGAAGCCAACAAACAGGACTAATTGCACGCCAAATAGCATAAGCAGCAAGTGATAGACAGAGCTAAGCCACATCCAGTCATGAATGGTGGTGGACAATGAAACAACTCACTGGAGGAGGAGGCTTCACAATATCACCATCCTCAATGATGGAAGAGCCCACATCAACACTGCAAAAGATAAGGCTGAAACTTTCACAGCCTGAAGTGCCGAGTGGATGATCCATCTCGGCCTCATCCAGTGGTCCCCAGGTTTACAGGCAATACGACTCATTTCATGTGATATCAAGAAACGGTTGAAGGCACTGGATACTGTAAAGGCTACGGGCCTTGACAACATTCCGTCAATAGTACTGAAGACGTGCTCCAGAATCTGCTGCTCCCATGGCCAAGCTGTTCCAGTACAGTTACAACACTGGTATCTACCCGACAATATGAAAAACTGCCCAAGTATGTCCTGTACATGAAAAGCAGGACAAATCCAACCCAGCCAATTAGCATTCGATCAGTCTATTCTTGATCATCAGTAAAGTGATGGAAGGTATCACCAAAAGTGCTATCAAGCAGCACCTGCTCAAAAATAACTTGCTGAGTGATGTCCAGTTTGAGTTCCTCCAGGCCACTCAGCTCCTGACCTCATTACAGCCTTGGTTCAAACATGGACAAAAGAGCTGAATTCCAGAGGTGAGGTGAGAGTGACAGCCCTGGACATCAAGGTTGCATTTGACCGAGTGTGGCATCAAGGAGCCCGAGCAAAACTGGAATCAATGGGTATCAAGAAACAGACTCACTCTGGTGGTTGGAGTCATACCTGACACATAGGAAGATGAGATAAAAGGTACTGCAGATGCTGGAGAATCCGAGATAACAAGGTGTGGAGCTGGATGAACACAGCAGGCCAAGGAGCGTAATAGGCGCAGGAAAGCTTGACATTTCGGGCCTAGACCCTTCATCAAGGGTGTGTTCATCCAGCTCTACACCTTGTTATCTTACATAGGAAGATGGTCGTGGTTGTTGGAGGTCAATCATTTCAGCTCCAACACATAGAACATAGAACATTACAGCGCAGGACAGGCCCTTTGGCCCTCGGTGTTGCGCTGACCTGTGAAACCAATCTGAAGCTCATCTAACCTACACTATTCCATTATCATCCATATGTTTCTCCTCTACATCGGGGAAACGAAGCGGAGGCTTGGGGACCGCTTTGCAGAACACCTGCGCTCAGTTCGCAACAAACAATTGCACCTCCCAGTCGCGAACCATTTCAACTCCCCCTCCCATTCCTCAGAAAACATATCCATCCTGGGCCTCCTGCAATGCCAAAATGATGCCACCCGAAGGCTGCAGGAACAGCAACTCATATTCAGCCTGGGAACCCTGCAGCCCAATGGTATCAACGTGGATTTCACAAGCTTCAAAATCTCCCCTTCCCCAACCGCATCCAAAAACCAGCCCAGCTCGTCCCTGCCTCCCTAACCTGTTCTTCCTCTCACCTATCCCCTCCTCCCACCTCAAGCCCCACTCCCATCTCCTATCTACTAACCTCATCCCGCCCCCTTGACCTGTCCATCCTCCCTGGACTGACCTATCTCCTCCCTACCTCCCCACCTACACCTACCTTTCACTGACTCCATCCCTGACTCTTTGACTTGTCTGTCTCCACTCCACCTATCCTCTGCTCTATCTATCTTCTTTCCGCCTCCCCCTCTCTCCCTATTTATTTCAGAACCCTCTTCTCCTCCCCCATTTCTGATGAAGGGCCTAGGCCGGTAACGTCAAGCTTTCCTGCTCCTATGATGCTGCTTGGCCTGCTGTGTTCATCCAGCTCCACACCTTGTTATCTCGGATTCTCCAGCATCTGCAGTACCTATTATCTCTCTCCTTCCAAACCACGACCACTTCCACCTGGAAGGACAAGGGCAGCAGATACATGGGAAGGACGCACCTGCAAGCCACTCAACCTGCTGACTTGGAAATTTATCCCCATTCCTTCAGTGTCTGGACTTTCCTCCCTAATGGCATTGTGGAACAACCCACAGCAGGTGGACTGTAGTGGATCAAGAAGGCAGCTCACCACCATCTTCTCAAAGGCAACGAGGGATGGGCAATAAATGCTGGCCAGCCAGCAATGTCCAACTCCCAAAAGTGAATTTAAAGAAAAGACTCCAAGGTGTTAGAGGAAGTATATAGAAACATAGAAACATAAAAGATAGGAGCAGGAGGAGGCCATTCAACCCTTCATGCCTGCTTCACCATTCATCACAATCATGGCTGATCATCCAACTCAATAGCTTAATCCTGCTTTCTCCCCATAACTTTTGATCCCATTCGCCCAAAGTGTTATATCTCACCATCTCTTGAAGATATTCAGTGTTTTGTCATCAACAACTTCCTGTGGTAATGAATTCCACCAGCTCACCACTCTTTGGGTGAAGAAATGTCTCCGTATCTCTGTCCTAAATGGTCTACCCTGAATTCTCATACTGTGACCCCTGGTTCTGGACACACCCACCATCAGGAACATCCTCCCTGCATCTACTCTGTCTAGTCCCGTTAGAATTTTATGTCTCTGAGATCCCCCTCATTTGTCTGAACTCCAGCAAAAATAATCCTAACCGAGTCAATCTCTCCTCATACATCAGTTCTCCCACCCCCAGAGTCAGCCTGGTAAACCTTCGCTGCACTCCCTCGAGAACAAGAGCATCCTTCCTCAGAAAAGGAGACCAAAACTACACACAATATTCCAGGTGTGGCCTCACCAAGGCCCTGTATCACTGCAACAACACATCCCTGTTTCTGTACTCAAAACCTCTCGCAATGAAGGCCAACATACCATTTGCCTTCTTTACCGCCTGCTGCACCACTGCACACTCCCCTCTCCCAATTTACAGCCATTCAGCTAGTAATCTACCTTCTCATTTTTGCTTCTGAAGTGAATATAGGAGCAAAGCATGTATTCAGTTGGTCGGCCATTTCTTTGTCCCTTATTGTGCATTCCCCTGTTTCTGTACGTAGGGGACATACATTTGGCTTCACCAATCTTTCTCTTCATGTTTCTGTAACAACTCAATGTCAGTCTTTACATTCCCTGAAAGCTTACTTTCGTACTGTATTTTCTCCTTCTTAATCAATCTCTTGGTCCTTCTTTGCTGAATCCTAAACTACTCTCAATCCGCAGACATATTATTTTTCTTGGCCAATCTGTATGCTTCTACCTTGGATTGGATACTATCTCTAATTCCCTTTGTAAGCCATGGATTGGCCCTCTTACCCACTTTGCTTTTGTGCCAGAGAGGAATAAACAGTTGTTGCAGTTCCCCCATGCGTTCCTTGAATGTTTGCCACTGCCTATCTCCTGCATCGCTTTAGGTAACTCTCCCCAGTTTATCAAGGCCAAGTCAGCCTCATATCTTCATAGTTTCCTTTATTAAGATTCAGCACCCTAGTCTCTGAATCAACTACCTGACTCTCCACCTTGATTAAAAAAAATTCTATCATGTTATGGTTGCTCATCCCCAAGGGGTCTCGCACAGCTAGATTGGCAATGATTCTCCTCTCATTACACAGTACCTAGTCTAAGATGACCCGCTCTCGTTCATTCCTCCACATCCTGGTCAAGAAAACCATTCCCTCCAAACACTCCAGGAATCCCTTCTCTATGGCATTGTAGCTAATTTGATTTGCCTCATCTATGTGCAGATTAAAATCACCCATGATCACTGATATTCCTTTATCACATGCATCTCTAATTTCCTGTTTAATGCCATTCTCAACATCACCACTGCAGTTTGGGGGTCTATATATGACATCCACTAATGTTTTTGCCCCTTGGTATTACTTAACTCTACCCATACAGACACCACATTTTCAGAGCTAATATCTTTTTTTAAGAATCCCTACAGTGTGGAAACAGGCCCTTCGGCCCAACAAGTCCACACCGACCTTTAGAATATCCCACCAGGCCTATCCCCCTAATCTACAAATCCTTGAACACTATAGGCAATTTTAGCATGGCCAATCCACCTAGCCTGCACATCTTTGGACTGTGGGAGGAAACCGGAGCACCCGGAGGAAACCCACACAGACATGGGGAGAATGTGCAAACTCCACACAGACAGTCGCCCGAGGCTGGGATTGAACCTGGTTTCCTGGGGCTGTGAGGCAGCAGTGCTAACCACTGAGCCACCATGCCACCCCAAATGGGATGGCACTATTGTGTTAATTTCCTCTTTAACCAGCAATGCCACTCTACCACCTTTTTCCTTTTTGCCTGTCCTTCCTAAATACTGAATACCTGGGACATTCCGTTTCCATCCCTTGTCACCCTGCAGCCATGTCTCTGTAATCCTAATTATGTCATACCTATTTAATATATATTGTAAACAGTGTGGTCCCAGCACTGATCCCTGTGGAACCCACTGGTTACAGGTCACCAACCTGAAAAAGAACCCCTTAAGCCACTTGCTGCTGATGGTCCATGAGCCAATTCTCTATCCATTCTAGTCAGTGAATATACTGTAGCCACATTTGCACATGACAAAAATAGGTAGAAAGACAGGTTGTGAGAGGGATACAGTTTACAGAGCTATTGAGAGGTAAAGTAAGCCGGTGAAAGTTAGCAAATGAAATATGATGTGGGAAAATGTGAAGCTTTCTCACTTTGGAAGAGAAAACAAAAGGACACAATGTTATTTACATGGAGAAAGCTGCAACACAAAGGAAGTGGGGGTACTTGTGTATGAAACACAGAAAACTAGTACACAGGAGCAGCAAGTAATCAGGAAGCCTAATGGAATGTTGGCCCTTATTTCAAGGAGTTGGAGTAGAAGAGTAGGGAAGTCTTACTGTAACTATACAAGATACTAGTGAGTCAATATCTGGAGTACTGAGGAAAGATATCATTTCATTGGAGGCAGTTCAGAGAAGGTTCACTCGGATGATCCGTGGTATGGAGGATTTATTGGGCAAGGATTAAACAAATTGGGACTCTAGGAGAATGAGAGGTGATCTCATTGAAAAATATTGGATTCTTAAGGGGCTTGACAGGGTGAATTTTGAGAGGATTTTTCATTTCATTGGCCATTCCAGGACCAGAGGGCATAATCTCAGAATAAAAGGGTATTGATTCAAGAATGAGATGAGGAGGAATTTCTTCTGAGGGTTGAGTTTTTGGAACTCATTGCCACGGAGAGCTGGGGAGGTACAGTTCCAATCTGTCTTGAAGGCTGATATGGATAGGTTTTGAATCATTAGAGAAATCAAGGGAAAACACAGGAAAGCAGATATAAAGTCGGTCGGATTAGCCATGATTCTATCGAATGGCAGAGCAAGCTCAAGGGGCCAAATAGCTGACTCCTGTTCCTATTTCTTATGTCCTATAGTTCTGGATTCTCTGAGAAGAGCAGACATTCTGTTTCCACATGCAGTCTGCCAAACCCCTCACGACATTACATGTAGGATCAAGCACAATGGGTACATGAGTACTCAAACAGGAAGGGGACTCTAGGGCACCTGCTCTGCTCAAGTTGGAGGTTAGGTGCCATGTTCAGGTTGGGGGCCAGGAACGAGGTCGCCAGTCTTGGGGCCTGCTGTGTGTGAGTCCGGGGAGGACCAGGAGGCAGGCTAGGAGTGGCGCTGGGCTCCGTGATTTCAATCTCTGCTTCTGCTTATTGGTCATTGTCAGTTCACCTTACTCTTCTAAATTCCTGTACATTTTCGGGTCAGACTTTCCTGTTCCCTCTGATACTGTCTGGCCTGCTGTGTTCCTCCAGCTCCACACTTATTCCTATCATCTCCCATAAGAGATTCTGCCTTTTTTTCAGGAATTAGTCGAGTAAATTTTCTCTGAACTGCTTCCAATGCATTTACATCTTTCCTTAAATAAGGAGATTAATATGTACGTAGTATTCCAGGTGAGATCTCACCTGTGCTCTGTACAAATAAAGTGTAATCTCTCTACTCTTGTATTAAGTAACATTTGATTCACAGAATTTAAGTATCACTGAAAAAAGACACATTTAGTCAAAACTGTTCACTGTGCACTCATCCGGGCAATTCAAAGCGAAAACCAACTTTACGCTGCATGACGAGTGAGCACTGATTGGTTGGTTAGCAAATGGATCCTGATTGGTTGAGACATTGCAATGGAAAATGTACTCGTTAATACTGATTGACAGTTAAACACCAGGCTTTATTCTTTATACATTAATGATCTAGATGAAGGAACTGAGGGCATTCTAGCTACGTTTGCAGATGATACAAAGATAGGTAGACGGACAAAACAGAATCCCCCTTGTCCTCACGTACCACCCCACCAGATCCAACGCATCATCCTCCGACACTTCTGCCATCTGCAATCCGACCCCACCACCAAAGACATTTTTCCCTCCCCACCCTTGTCTGCTTTCCGGAGGGACCACTCCCTCCGCGACTCCCTTGTCCGCTCCACACTCCCCTCCAGCCCCACCACAGCCGGCACTTTTCACTGCAACCGCAGGAAATGCTACACCTGCCCCCACACCTCCCCCCTCACCCCCATCCCAGGCCCCAAGAAGACTTTCCACATCAAGCAGATGTTCACCTGCACATCTGCTAATATGGTATACTGCATCCACTGTTCCTGTTGTGGCCTCCTCTACATTGGGGAAACCAAGCGGAGGCTTGGGGACCGCTTTGCAGAACACCTGCGCTCAGTTCGCAATAAACAACTGCACCTCCCAGTCGCAAACAATTTCAACTCCCCCTTCCATTCCTCAGACGACATGTCCATCCTGGGTGTCCTGCAGTGCCACAACGATGTTATCCGAAGGTTGCAGGAACAGCAACTCATATTCCGCTTGGGAATCCTGCAGCCCAATGGTATCAATGTGGACTACACAAGCTTGAAAATCTCCCCTCCCCCAACCGCATCCCAAAACCAGCCCAGCTCATCCCCGCCTCCCTAACCTGTCCTTCCTCCCACCTATCCCCTCCTCCCATCCCAAGCCCACCCCCATCTCCTACCTACTAACCTCATCCTGCCCCCTTGACCTGTCCGTCCTCCCTGGACTGACCTAACCTGTCCCTACCTCCCCACCTACACTCACCTCTACTGGCTCCATCCCCGCCTCTTTGACCTGTCTGTCTCCTCCCCACCTATCTTCTCCTCTATCCATCTTCTATCCTCCTCCCCCTCTCTCCCTATTTATTTCAGAACCCACTTCCCCTCCCCCATTTCTGATGAAGGCTCTAGACCCGAAACGTCAGCCTTCCTGCTCCTCTGATGCTGCTTGGCCTGCTGTGTTCATCCAGCTCTACACCTTGTTATCTCAGATTCTCCAGCATCTGCAGTTCCTGCTATCTCGGTAGACAGACAAGTTGTATTGAGGATGCAGAGAGGCTGCAGACAGATTTGGACAGGTGAGGAGAGTGGGCAAAGAAGTGGCAGATGGAGTACAACGTGGGAAAGTGTGAGGTCATGCACTTTGGTAAGAAGAATAGAGGCATGGTCTATTTTCTAAACAGCGACAAAATTCCGAAGGCTGAAGTGCAAAGAGACTCAGTAGTTCTAGTCCAGGATTCTCTCAAGGTAAACTTGCAGGTTGAGTGAGTAGTTTGGAAGGCAAATGCAATGTTGGCATTTATTTTGAGAGGACTTGAATATAAAAGCAGGGATGTACTTCTGAGGCTCTATAAGACTCTGGTCAGGCCACATCTGGAGTATTGCACGCAATTTTGGTCCCATATCTCAGGAAGGATGCACTGGCCCTGGAGTGGATTCAAAGGAGGTTCATGAGAATGGTTCCAGGATTGAAAAGCTTGATGTGTGAGAACGTTTGAAGATTCTGGGTCTGTACTCAATGGAGTTTAGAAGGATGAGGGGCGATCTAATTGAAACCTACAGAATACTGAATGGCCTAGACAGAGTGGATGTTGGGATGATGTTCCCATTGGTTGGAGAGACTAGGACCTGAGGGCACAGCCTTAGAGTGAAGGCAAGACCTCTTAGAACAGAGATAAGGAAAAACTTGTTTAGCCACAAAGTGGTGAATCTATGGAGTCCAGTGCCACAGAAGGCTGTGGAGGCCTGGTCATTGAGTATATTTAAGACAGAGATAGGTAAGTTCTTGATTGTCAAGTGGACCAAGGGTTACGGGGAGAAAGCAGGAGAGTGGGGTTGAGAAACTTACCAGCCATGGTTGATTGGCAGAGCAGACTCGATGGGCTGAATGGCTTAATTTCTGCTCCTATGTCTTATGGTCTTATTAAATTTTTAAAAACCCAGAAATTGCTGGAGAAATTCAGCAATTCTGGCACCATCTGTAGACAGAAATAGAGTTAATGTTTTGGATCTAGTGATGCTTCTTACAGAACAATTTATCGTATATTAAATAATTTATGTTAACACCTTTTAAATGGAATAAAACATCTCAAAAAGTTGACAATGAACCACATACAGATTTTACAGCAGATGACCAAAACCTTAAAGATAGGGTTTGAGGAGCATCTTAAGGAAGGAAAAGAAGCTGCAGAGGCTAAAAAAAAATTTAGGGAAGGAATTCCAGAGCTTAGTTCAGATAGCTGCAGACACAAATACGACACAAATTGCAGTGCAATTTAAATGAGGAATGTTCAAGAAGTTACAGTTAGAAGAGTGTGTTTATCTTGGAGGATTTTCGGCTGAAACAGGAGGGGGAATGCCACGGAGAGATTTGAAAATAAGGATGGGAATTTTAAAATTAAAATTGTTTAACTGGGAGCAATGTATGTCAGCAAGCACGTGGATTGATGAGTAAGTGGAACTTGATGTAAATTAGGATATGGGCAATAAAGTTTTGGATGATCTCCCGTTTACAGACCGTAGAGAGTGGGACATTGACCAAGAGTGTTTAGAGGTAATAATGGCACAAAAACAGCACAACAATCTAACTTTGCATCAGATATGACTCCAGTCATGAGAAGGTTTTTCCAACCCTACGATATTGAGAGCAGCTACTCTCCCCTCTATCATTCAACTGTTGTAATCATGAATGGGTCAAGGCTGAAAAGAGGCCTGGAACGGAATACTTCTGGCAAATTGAGTATTTGGGAGCAGCTTGGTAGTGTGTAGGCATCCTTGGTGGATTCTCTGATGACTCTTTCCAGGCTATTGCAGATGTCTAGGAGGAAATTGATAGGGTAAGGGTTAGAAAGTTAAATTTGTCCTTCCTTTTATGGAAAGGACATCCTGCTGGACAATCCTCTCAAGTCAATAGATGTCAATGTCATGGCCACACCATATTATATGAAGCCACTCCTCCTAACTTATACTGCTAATCTTTGTTAGACAATTTTCCTCTTGTAAGTTACTCTGCTATTTTTTGTGATGCAATGCTCCTCCTGTGTCTAACCTGTGCTCCTCTGTTTTCTCTCAGTGTTTATCACAGCACTCTGTTCACTGAACTACTGAAGCAAGCGCATAATACTCACTGTCACCTAATGTTATACTCCTCATTAAGAGTCCAGAGAAATTTCTGAGCATTAGTCAATGAGCAGTTGATTTTGTAATTGTCTCTTCCTGACACAACACGTAACCCCATTCCCTCCACTCATCTGCACGCCCCCCACTGAAACTTTCCTGTCACTATCTTTGTCTGAATAACTGCTGTTTTATGGGTTCTGAAGCTGATATCTCAACAAACCATTCAATTGAAAGATGCATGACTATGGTGTCCACTTCAATCTTGGCTTGACACAGTGTACAAGGAGATGATTCAGGCCATTGTGGTTGTTTTGTTCTGCTCTGCCCCATGGCCCAACAAGGTGTCACCTTTTCAAGCACTTATTGAAATTTCTTTTGAAGATTATTATTGAATGCCAGATCAGAGAAAAGTGCTGAGTTGAAAGCATTTTATCTCATCACCCACTCTGGTTCTTCTCCTAATCCCTTTAAATCCATGTCCCATCAGATTACTTACCCTCCTAGCACTGGAAATAATCCTTTTGAAAACAATTCATGATGTTAAACACTATATAGATGGATGCAGATGGGCTGATCAGTGGCAAATGAAATTCAATCCAGATGAATGTGATGTGATGCACTTGGGCAGAATAAATGAGGTGATGGAATACATGATAAATGGTAGAACTTTACGAGCATCAAGGATCAGACGGAACTTGGTACGAATGTCGACTGGCTCCTAAAGGTATCAGGACTGGCGGTTCAAATGATTAAGAAGGCATATGAATCCTACATTCAGTAGCTGAGGGAAAGAGTTTAAGAGCAGGGAGGTTATGCTGAAACTGTATAAATTATTAGGCGGCCACAGCTAGAGTATTGCATGCAGTTCTGGAATCCACATTATAGGAGGGATGTAATTGCATTGGAAAGAGTGCAGAGGAGATTTACCAGGATGTTGCCTGGGCTGGAGAGTTTCAGCTATGAAGAGAGATTGAATAGACTGGCAATGTTTTCCCCAGAGCAAAGGAGACAGAAGAGAGACATGATATACAACTAGGAGGGGTACAGCTAGGGTAAACAGGAAGGTACTCTTCCTGGAGGAATCAGTGAGATGGGGCATAGATGTAAGGTAAGCAGCAGGACCTTTAGTTGGGATATGAGGGAAAGTGTTTTGCCCAGAGGGTTGTGGGAATTTGGAACTCATTGCTGGTAAGGATGGTAGAGGCAGAAATCCTCATTTAGTAAGTATTTAGATGTGCACTTCTGATGTAAAGGCATACAAGGCTATGCGGCCAAGTGCTGGAAAATGGGCTTACAATTGTTAGGCACTTTTTTTTTGACTGGTGCAGACTTGGTGGGCCAAAGGGCCCTTTTCCGTGCTGCCGATCTCTATTATTCCATGACCCTCACTAGACCTCATTTCTCCTTGCAGAAAATGAATCCCACCCTGTCCAGGTAACTGAAGCCCCTCATTCTTGATGCCATTTTAGTACATTTCCTCTGTATTGTCTCTAAGTCCTTCCTAAAGTCTGATACCCAAAGCGAGGTTCTCATAATAAAATGTGAAAAATTAAGTGACAGCAAACCTCTGTGAGTGGTGAATCTGGACTTGGTTGACAAGGCTCAGGGTGTCCACACTGAGAGGCAGAGCATCAGAGAGAGCGTGGGGGGCAGAGGATGGCCTGTTAATTTGCGTGCAAGAGAACGTGCCTGTCGCATTCCATCTGCAGGAGGATGCCGTGACGTGAGTATGAAAGGGGTTCTCATGGATGAATTGACCAGTGACTGACTGCTTCATGCAGCAAAATCTCATTATCTCGATTCCAGTCACTTTCCAGAGGGCTCAATTCAATCACTGCCCGCCCTGTCCAGCTGGCACCACGTCAGGTTGATTGTGTCACTGTGTTTTGTTGGGGACAAATCCAATGACATCCGTCCTCACTACTATTTGTTGTTTCCGACAAGCAGCTAGAATGTTGCAACTTTGGAACTTTTTTCAGGTGAATGTGGATATTGACAGCGCTCTCTATCTCCCTCCCTCCCCCTTCTCTTGCTCTTTCACACACACACACACAGATTCTGGTTGCGTGCAAAATTACCAGTCCACACCGGCCCTTTCCACACATTTTATTTCTGTATCTTGTAAAGGGACACCAATGCATTAACATGATAGATAAACTGTAGAAGATGGGCAAAAGCAGGTCATCGATTTTGAAATTCAGAAAGTTTAGATATTTCTGAATGGTGAGTAGCGATGGACTGAGATTCCTTCCCATCTTTCATTGGACAGGAACATCATCGGATAGGATAGCACTTCCCTTTCCAAAATGCTCAGAGGGTTTCAATAGTAGATAGTGGAATTTAAATTCGATAAATATTATGAGTCAAATGGCCACAAAACCATTGTTGTTTGTCAGAAAAACCCATCTGGTTCCCGAATGTACCTGAGGGAGGGAAACTGCTATCCTTACCTGGTCAGGCCTACATGTGACTCCAGGCCCACAGCAATGAGGTTGACACTTGACCTCTGGACGATCAGGGATGGGCAATACACACTGGCCTTGCCAGTGATGTCCTTATCCTGCGAATGAATCTCTTTTTTTTAAAAAAGGTCCACGCATTGTTACATGCCACCCCCAGAGACAAGCTGTTCCAGGACAGTTACAATACTGGTATCTACCCACCAATGTCCAAAATTGCCCAAGTATATCCTGTACGCAAAAAGCTGGACAAATCCAACCTGGCCAATTACAGCCCCATCAGTCTACTCTCAATCATCAGTAAAGTGATGGGAGGTGTCAGTAACAGAGCTATCAAGCAGCACCTGCTCAGCAATAACCTGCTCAGTGACTCCCAGTTTGGGTTCCGCCAGGGCCACTCAGCTCCTGACCTCATTACAGCCTTGGTTCAAACACGGACAAAAGATCTGAATTCCAGAGGTGAGGTCAGAGTGACAGCCCTTGGCATCAAGGCTGCATTCGACCGAGTGTGGCATCAAGGAGCCCGAGCAAAACTGGAATCAATGGGTATCAGGGGCAAACTCTCTGGTTGTTGGAGTCATACCTGACACATAGGAAGATGGTCGTGATTGTTGGATGTCAAACATCTCAGCTCCAGGACGTCTCTGCAGGAGTTCCACAGGGTAGCGTCCTCGACTCAACCATCTTCAGCAGCTTCACCAATGACCTTCCCTCCATCATCACGTCAGAAGTAGGAATGTTTGCCGATGATTGTACCATGTTCAGCACCATTTGTGACTCCTCAAATACTGAAGCAGTCCATGTTCAAATACAACAAGATCTGGACGATATCCAGCCTTGGGCTGACAAGTGGCAAGTGACATTCAAATGCCAGGCTATGACCATCACCAATAAGAGATAATCTAACCACTACCCCTTGACATTCCATGGTGTTAACATCATTGAATCTCCCACTATCAACATCCTGGGGGTTATTGTTGACCAGAAACTCAACTGAACTCACCACACAAACAGAGTGGCTATAACAGCAGGTCAGAAGCTAGGAATACTGCGGCGAGTAACTCACCTCCTGACTCCTCAAAGCCTGTCCCACCATCTACAAGGCACAAGTCAGGAGTGTGATGGAATACTCCCCACTTGCCTGGATGAGTGCAGCCCCAACAACACTCAAGAAGCTCGACACCATCCAGGACAAAGCAGCCGCTTGATTGGCACCACATCCACAAACATCCACTCCATCCACCACAGACGCTCAGAAGCAGCAGTGTGTACCATCTAAAAGATGCACTGCAGAAATTCACCAAAGATGCTCAGACAGCACCTTCCAAACCCATGACCACTTCCATCTAGAAGGACAAGGGCAGCAGACACATGGGAACACCACCACCTTCAAGCTCCCCCCAAGCAGTCACCATCCTGACTTGGTAATATATCGCTGTTCCTTCACTGCTGGACCAAATTCCTGGAATTCCCTCCCTAATGGCATTGTGGGTCAATCCACAGCAGGTGGACTGCAGCAGTTCAAGAAGGCAGCTCACTGACTCCTCTTCAAGGGCAACTAGGTATAGGCAAGAATTGCTGGCCCAACCAGCAATGCCCACATCCCAGAAATGAATAGGTCCCAGACCAGTGTTATGCTCCTCTTGCTCAGTGTGGGAGCTCAAGGATGCTGCTGATGTCCCTGACTCCTACACGTGCAGGAAGTGGGTCCAGCTGCAGCTCTTGTTAGACCACATGATGGCTCTGGAGCTGCAGATGAACTCACTTTGGAGCACCCTTGATGCTGAGGAAGTTGTGAATAGCACGTTTAGCAAATCGGTCACACCACAGATTAGGATTGCTGAGGGAGAAAGGGAATGGGTGACCAAAAGGCAGAGAAAAAGCAGGAAGGCAGTGCAGGTGTCCCCTATGGTCATCTCCCTCCAAAACAGGTATACCGTTTTGGATACTGTTAGGGGAGATGGCTCACCAGGGGAAGGCAGCAGTAGCCAGGTTCATTGCACCATGGCTGGCTTTGCTGTACAGAAGGGCGGGAAAAGAGTGGAAGGGGTATAGTCACAGGGGATTCGATTGTAAGGGGAGTAGATAAGTGGTTCTGTGGTCAAAAATGAGACTCCGGAATGGTATGTTGCCTCCCAGGTGCATGGGTCAGGGATGTCTCAGGTCAACTGCAGGACATTCTGAAGGGGGAGGGTGAACAGCCAGCTGTTATGGTGCATATAGGCACCAATGATATAGGTAAGAAACAGGACGAGGTCCTACAAGCAGAATTTAGGGAGTTAGGAGCCAAGTTAAAAAGTAGGACCTCAGAGGTAGTAATCTCAGGATTGCTACCAGTGCCATGTGCTAGTCAGAGTAGAAATGAAAGAATAGGCAGGATACATGAGTGGCTTGAGAGATGGTGCAGAAGGGAGGGGTTCAGATCTTTGGGACATTTGGACCGGTTCTGGGGGAGGTGGGACTATTACAAATTGGACGGTCTACTCCTGGGCAGGACTGGAACCAGTGTCCAAGGGGGTGCTTTTGCTAACACTGTTGGGGAGGGTTTAAACTAATGTGGCAGGGGGATGGGAACCAAATGAGGAGGTTAGTGGACAGTAAGGAGGTAGTAACTAAAGCCTGTAAGGAACTAGATAATGAAGTCAGTGTGACTGAGGGGAAGAGGAGGCAGAGAGCAGATGATGAACGCAAAGGGACAGGTGGTCTGAGGTGAATTTGTTTCAATGCGAGAAGTGTAGTAGGTAAGGCAGATGAACTTAGGGCTTGGATTAGTACCTGGGAATATGATGCTATTGTTATTACTGAGACTTGAGGGAAGGGCAAGATTGGCAACTAAATATCCCAGGATATAGATGCTTCAGGCAGGATAGAGAGGGAGGTAAAAGGGGTGGAGGAGTTGCATTACTGGTCAAAGAGGATATCACAGCCGTGCTGAAGGAGGGCACTATGGAGGACTCGAGCAGTGAGGCAATACGGGCAGAGCTCAGAAATAGGAAGGGTGCGGTAACAATGTTGGGGCTGTACTACAGGCCTCCCAACAGCGAGCATGAAATAGAGGTACAAATATGTAGACAGATTATGGAAAGATGTAGGAGCAACAGGGTGGTGGTGATGGGAGATTTTAATTTTCCCAACATTGACTGGGATTCACTTAGTGTTAAGGGTTTAGATGGAGCAGAATTTGTAAGGAGCATCCAGGAGGGTTTTATAGAGCAGCATGTAAATAGTCCAACTCGGGACGGGGCCATACTGGACCTGGTGTTGGGGAATGAGCCCGGCCAGGTGGTTGAAGTTTCAGTAGGGGATTGCTTTGGGAATAGTGATCACAATTCTGTAAGTTTAAAAATACTCACGGACAAAGACGAGAGTGGTCCTAAAGGAAGAGTGCTAAATGGGGGAAAGGCCAACTACAGCAAAATTTGGCAGGAGCTGGGGAATGTGGATTGGGAGCAGCTATTTGAGGGTAAATCCACATTTGATATGTGGGAGGCTTTTAAAGAGAGGTTGATTAGAATGCAGGACAGACATGTCCCTGTGAAAATGAGAGATAGAAAGGGCAAGATTAAGGAACCATGGATGACAGGTGAAATTGTGAGGCTAGCAAAGAGGAAAAGGGAAGCATACATAAGGGCTAGGTGACTGAAAACAGTCGAAGCTTTGGAAGAATATCGGGAAAGTAGGACCAATCTGAAATGAGGAATTAAGAGGGCTAAAGGGGGTCATGAAATATTTTTAGCAAACAGCGTTAAGGAAAACCCCAAAGCCTTTTATTCGTACATAAGGAGCAAGAGGGTAACTAGAGGAAGGATTGGCTCACTCAAGGACAAAGGAAGGAAGTTATGCGAGGAGTCAGAGAAAATGAGTGAGATTCTTAATGGGTACTTTGCATCGGTATTCACTGAGGAGAGGGACATGACGGATGTTGAGGTTAAGGATAGATGTTTGATTATTCTAGGTCAAGTCGGCATATGGAGGGTGGAATTGTTGGGTATTCTAAAAGGCATTAGGGTGGACAAGTCCTCAGGTCCGGATGGGATCTATCCCAGGTTACTAAAGGAAGCGAGAGAAGAAATATCTGGGGCCTTAACAGATATCTTTTCAGCATCTTTGAGCACGGGTGAGGTCCTGGAGGACTGGAGAATTGCTAATAACCTTCCCAAGCGTGTCTCTCTCTTCCCTGCACTGCATCGAGCACTGAGGGCAGCTCAAGAAATTCTCCAGGCCAGGGTTTCGATCGTGTTGCGCCTTTGTTTAAGAAGGGTAGCAGGGATAATCCAGGTAATTATAGACCAGTGAGCCTGACATCAGTGGTGGGGAAGCTGCTGGAGAAGATACTGAGGGATAGGATCTATTTATATTTGGAAGAAAATGGGCTTATTGGTGATAGGCAGCATGGTTTTGTGCAGGGAAGATCATGTCTTACCAACTTGATAGAATTCTTTGAGGAGGTGACAAAGTTGATAGATGAGGGAAGGACTGTAGATGTCATATACATGGACTTCAGTAAGGCGTCTGATAAGGTTCCCCATGGTAGGCTGATGGAGAAAGTGAAGTTGCATGGGGTCCAGGGTGTACTAGCTAGATGGATAGAGAAGTGGCTGGGCAACAGGAGACAAAGTTGTAGTGGAAGGAAGTTTCTCAAAATGGAGAACTGTGACCAGTGGTGTTCCACAGGGATCCGCGTTGGGACCACTGTTGTTTGTGATATACATAAATGATCTGGAGGAAGGTATAGATGGTCTGATTAGCAAGTTTGCAGATGACACTAAGATTGGTGGAGTAGCAGATAGTGAGGGGGACTGTCGGAGAATGCAGCAGAATATAGATAGATTGGAGAGTTGGGCGGAGAAATGGCAGATGGAGTTCAGTCCAGGCAAATGTGAGGTGATGCATTTTGGAAGTTTCAATTCAAGAGCGAACTGTATGGCAAATGGAAAGACCCTGGGGAAAATTGATGCACAGAGAGATCTGGGTGTTCAGGTCCATTGTACACTGAAAGTGGCAAGGCAGGTGGATAGAGTGGTCAAGAAGGCGTACGGCATGCTTTCGTTCATCAGACAGGGTATTGAGTACAAGAGTTGGCAGGTCATGTTACAGTTGTATAGGACTTTGGTTCGACCACATTTGGAATACTGTGTACAGTTCTGGTCGCCACATTACCAAAAGGATGCAGATGCTTCGGAGAGGGTGCAGAGGAGGTTCACCAGGATGTTGCCTGGTATGGAGGGTGCTAGCTATGAAGAGAGGTTGAGTAGATTAGGATTATTTATATTAGAAAGATGGAGGTTGAGACGGGACCTGATTGAGGTCTACAAAATCATGACAGGAAGAGACAGGGTGGATAGCAAGAAGCTTTTTCCCAGTGTGGGGGACTCAATTACTAGGGGTCACGATTTCTAGGTGAGAGGGGAAAAGTTCAAGGGAGATATGCGTGGAAAGTTCTTTATGCAGAGGGTGGTGGGTGCCTGGAACACGTTGCCAGTAGAGGTGGGCACGATAGTGCCATTTAAGATGTATCTAAACAGATACATGAATGGGCAGGGAGCAGAGGGATACAGATCCTTGGAAAGTAGGCAACAGGTTTATATAGAGGATCTGGATCGGCGCAGGCCTGGAGGGCCGAAGGACCTATTCTTGAGCTGTAATTTTCTTTGTTCTTTGTTTGTTCCTTGAAAAGAAAATGTCTGCAGTCAAGTGTACACCAAACCAGGTAAGGACAGCAGATTTCCTTCTTTACAGTTCGTTCATGAGCCAGATCACATTTTACAAAAAATGACAGTCATTACTCAGCTGCCATTAGGCCAGCAATTTTTTGAAATTCTGGATTTTTGTTGAATTCAAATTTTGCCACCTACCACGATGGGATTCAAATCCACCTCCCAAAGATTCAAATGTTTAGGCAGAGAATTCACTAAAAGTTAGTGCAAAAGTATAATTAAAAATGTGAATGGAATGTTGAATTTTATTTCAAGGGGGTTGGAATGTAAAGGAGTGGAAAATCTGTTACATTTATATGAAACACTGGTTAGAACCCATTTAGAGTATTTTGTTCTAGATGCTACAACTCAGGAAGGAAATGTTGGCCGTGGAGATGGTGTGGTGTAGTGTAGAATCATTAGAATTTCACAGGATTATATGGTACAGATGCACATCATTTATCAATATTCATAAATCAAATGTAAATGGTGCAGGCGTGATAGGCTGAATGACACACCTTCTGTGGGAACAATTCTGTGATTCTGTATTATATATAGAGTATAGAAATGATTGTGTTAATTAAATTCTCAATTTGACAACATACGACCTATTGGCACTAATACAAATGCAGAATGCAGGTAAACCTTTTATTTCTATTTTGAAAGTTAAGGAGACCTGCATTTGCACTGAATCATTTACATGTTGAAATGATCAGAATTGTACCATCTTTTTATCATTTTATATTTTATGCTTTTTCTTAATGATTGTCTTTTTTTTAATTTGTTTGTGGGATTGGACATTGCCGCCCAGGTTGTATTTATTGTCCATCTCTTATTGCCCTTGAGAAGCTGTCTTGTCAAACCACTGCAGCCTATGTGGTGTAGGGACACACATTGTCGTTAGGGAAAAGGTTCCAGGTTCTTAATCCAGCAGCCGCAAAGGAACGGAGAAATATTTCCAACTCAGGATGGTGACAGTCTTGGAAGGGAATTTGCAGGTGGTGGTGCTCTCATGTATCTTACTGCCCTTGTCCTTTTAGATGGTAGAGGTCATGGGTATGGTAGATACTGTTGAAGTGACCTTCATGAGTTGCTGCAATACAAATTGCAATTGTACACGCTGTTGCAATTGTCTGACCATGGTGGACAAAGTGAATGTTTAACATGATGGATCAAACGTACTACTTTGTCCTTATTGAAATGTGTCAAGCTTCTTGAGTGTTGTTGAGGCTGGACTCATCCAAGTGTTGTCATGAATCATGTTTATTTGGTTTATTGTATTTTCACCACAATTTTTTGTATTTGCCAACATAATGCTTCTTCAATAAATTAATTGACCCCCAATAATTCCATTCTAGTGTTCATGTACCACTTGAATGATACCTGGTTTATAGGGCTAAATTATGACAACAGGTTTCACAGACTAGTCTTGCCAACGTCAGAATAGAAAATTAAGAATCCCCCATGTGGGGGATGGGTGCAGAGAAGGCGGGGGTTACAGGCAGCCAGATTGGAGGACCTCCTCGTGGTCTGCTTCTAGCTTGTCCAAGGTGGCCGCCAACAGGTCCAAGCAGCTGAGCTGTGGAGGGGGTCATAGTACCCGACTGTCTGCCCCTGTTCTGTGATTGTATTCACACTTGGGTGCCCAACAAGAGGGAGCGTACAGCATCCGCTCACACAGCAGAGGCCTTTAGAGACCGATGGGCACTGCAGGGGCTGGGGTGCATCAGTGCCCTGGATAATATTTTGATTTGATTTTGTTACGTTTCCATTCCCGTCCTGTAAGTTTCTATTGACCAATTGATTTATGTTGCAGTCACAACCCCACCTGGGGCTGTCTGATTTCATGCTTTGCTGAAAAATGTAGAAGGTGGCCCAGTTGAGATGTTTAAGATGAATAAATAAGTTGATAGGGCAGATACAGAGAGAGTACCTCTTCTGGTGAGGACAGTAAATAATTAATATTACAGGTAGGCTGTTCAGGGATGATGTAGGAAGAACGTCTACACACAAGGGATATCTGAAATCTGGAACTGTCTCCCTGAAAAATCAAGTGAGGCTTCGATGCCAATTAGATCCTTCAAAATTGAGAATTGTAAGATTTTTATCCAGTAAGACTAAGATGGGTAAACAGAGTTAAGCTACAAGGTTGAGTATGGTTAAGCTCAAAGAATAAAATGAACTTCCCCTGTTCCTATGTTGCCATAAATAGTCATATGTAACTTGTATAGCACGCATTAAAGCTCACTTCTCCCTGCGGATCCGAACAAGCTCAGCTGATAATCTGCGGAAGTTTAATTCTTTGTTGTACAGAGTATCCACCAGTAGGTGGAGCAAGTGTGATGGATGAATTCTTCTCTTTTCATGGATGTTGCCACCCTCTGCTGGCAGATATTTAGCATTGAACAAATTTAAAGAGAATCTTACCAGGCTCTGAGCAATCTTGGCTATGGTGAGATGAGTGGTAGAGTCGGGTAAGACGTTTTGTGAGACCTATCTTGACATTAAATCATCTTGCTGAATTTCATATACTGTTCTCAAGCAGCATGAAGATTCTTGCTAGGCAGCGGTGAGTTACCAACTTAAGGTCATCATTGCTCGCTAAGCATCTTGTTAACAGTCCAACGTGCCATGGGTTGCGATCTGATCAAACTCATCACACAAACCGGCCATTGAGAGAACTGATATGGAAACTGGCTGCCTGCTCCAAAGGACCTCCATGCTGGACACCAGGCACCAACATCTAGGGTATGCCCCATGGGCACTGACCACATTGCAGACCATGTCCCCAAACATGTACTGGGCTCTACACACCCTCATGGTGAGAAAACCCGCTTGGTCTCGTGGCAAGAATTGACACCAAATTTGACATGACTCACACTTAGCCAAAAGAAAATAATCCCAGTCTTTCTTAGTACATAGAAACAGAGCAGGAGTAACATAAGACTCAGGACAGGTGTAAGTCACTTTGCCCCCGTCAAGCCTGTTTCTTGATTCAGTAACTCATGGCTGAGGTGCTTGTGGTCTCAACTTCACATTCCTGTCTGCACCCTATAAACCTTAACTCCCTTGACTATCAAAAATCTATCCAATTCAACCTTGAATAAATTTGAAGATTCTGTCTCGGCAGTACTCTGGGAAGAGACTTGCACAATATAATGACTCTTTGAAAGAGAATAAAAAGTTCCCCATTTTTAATCACATAAGACAAAACATCCTCTGAGAATCTACGATCCCTTCAATTAAATTCCAGATTCCTTTGAAGAAGTCTCCTACTGGACTTGAATCATTGAGTCTGTTTCTCTCATCACAGATGCTGCCAGACCTGCTGGAGTTTCTCCAGCATTCTGTTTGTATGAGATTTCCAACATCTGCAGTATTTTGTGTTTATTCAAGTCCCCTATCTAGGTTCGCTGATGAAGCAACTGGATGGGAATATAAATTGTGAGAAGAGAACAAAGGTTGCAAAGGGATACATTTAAGTGAATTGTCAATAAGGAGGCAGATAGAGTATAATGAGAGGGAGTGTGAGGTTATTTGAGAGTACCTAGAGAGTAAGAACAGGAAGCCAGAATATTTTTTAAAAGGCATGAAAAGTATAACTGCTGATGTTCAGATAAACTTCAGTACTCTTACAAAGAACACAAAGTTAGCATGCAGGCACGATGTTAAATTAAGAAAGCAAATAGCACATTAGCCTTTATTGTAAGGGGTTTGGAGCATTAGAATGAAGAAGTCTTGCTACAACATATAAGGACTTCAGTGAGACCACACCTGGAATACCATATGCAGCTTTGCTCTTCCTTTTTATTTATTCATTTATGGCATCAGGTTGTTGCTGGCTGGCCAGCATTTATTGCCCAAATGTCTGTCTGTCTTGATAATTAATGTCCCATCTGCAAAACTACAAGAACAATCCAAGTTGTTTTGAGAATGGATTCTCAGCGGAGGACTGGGAAACAGAGACTTTTTCCCATTTCTCTGGATCAGGAACACACCCATTCTTTGAGTTATGAGTAGTTGAGGAATCTCAGGGAAAATAGAATAATGAGACTAGAGATTTCGTTCCAAACAATAGTAATGACATTCCTTTGTATAAGCAACACTTCTTTTTATTAGATCCTTGCTCTTATATACATGAAGCCCAACCCTTTGTCCCCTTTTTATCTACTGTATCTTCTGGTTTGTACTGAGGCCAATGTCTGATGACATGTTTGCTTGACACATCCACATAATCAAAGTAGTTCAAGTTTAATTTTGAGGCCAGTCTCATTCCTAACTTTTCAAGCTTCTGAAAAACAAACAATTGTGATAACCCAATGAGACTTGATTTTCCTTTTAGAAATGAACTTCAGTATGGCTTTGAAGAAGATGGATACTACAAATTACTTTCAGAGGGCACTAGCCCCTGCTAGGGTAAAGTTAAAAGGAATGGAGTATTAAAATAGGGAAATCTTGCTAAACCCATACAAGGCACTACTTAGACTGTACCTAAAATACTACGAAAGGCTTAGGTCCTCTTATTAAGGGAAGATAGACTGGTTTAGAAGCAGCTCAGAAGGTTCACAAGATTGATTCTGGGTACAGAGGGATTTTCTGATGAGGAGACGTTGAGTAGGTTGGACTTGTACTCATTGGGGTTTAGGCAAATAAGAAGAGACTTTATTGAAACATAATTATTGGGGATATTCTGGTAGTATTTTCCCTTACAGTTCTGAGGAAGGGTCACTGGACCCAAAACATTAACTCTGACATTTTCTTCACAGATGCTGCCAGACCTGCTGAACTTTTCCAGCAACCTCTGTTTTTGTTCCTGATTTATAGCATCCACAGTTCTTTTTCGGTTTTTACAAGAGCAGGATGTACTTCTGAGACTGTTTATGGCTCTGGTCAGACTGCATTTGGAACATTGTGAGAGTTTTGGACCGCATATCTAAGGGCAGAACTTCAGAGGAAGTTTACAAGAATGATTTCCAGATATGAAGGGCTCGTCATATGAGGAACAGTTTATACTTTATGGAGTTTAGAAGGATGAAGGGGGATCTGATTGAAATTTACAGAATACTGTGAGGCCTGGATACAGTGAACATGGAAAAGATGTTTCCATTAGTAGGAGAGATTTGGACCTGAGGGCAGAGCCTCAGAATGAAGGGATGTCCCTTTAGAATTAAGATGAGGAAATTTTACAGCCAGAGAGTGGTGAATCTGTAGAACTCACTGCCACAGAAAATTGTGGAGGCCAAGTCATTGAGTCGATTTATGGCTGGATTGCCTAATCCTACTCCTATATTTTATTTTCTTAATCAGTAAGGGAATCGAGGATAATGGGAATAAGGAGGTTGGGTTGAGGATTTAGATCAGCCGTAATCTCTTTGAATAATGGAACAAACTTAATGGGTTGAATGGCATACTTCTACATTTATAGTTTTGATCTTGTTGCCCACATTCAGGCTCCAGATTCTCAATTCTCCAAATCTCTTCTGGTAAGCCAGTCAACCAAGTTGAAGGCTCAAACTCAAACCTAACTTGCCCAGCGTTGATGAAGGCTGCTTCAGGTGAGGTCAACCAATGCAACAGAGAACAAGCCTGTATTCTCTGGCTGTCTTGGTGGTTGGGACCCCTTCTGGTTTTAAATTTCCTCTTGTGATACTTTATCCTCTTACTCTGTAGGATTCAAAATATGACTAATGAGATATTATATCTGGTAAGTATAGTATATTGGAGAGGAACACTGACTTTCTTAAATCATAGAATCCCTACTGTGCGAAAGCAGGCCCTTCAGCACATCAAATCCACACTGACCCTCCAATGAGCTTCACACTGAGATCCATCCCCACACTTCCTGCTACCCTATCCCGGTTACCCTGCATTTCCCAAAGCTAATCCACCTGGCCTGCATGTGTCTGGACGCTGTGGGCAATTTAGCATAGCCAATCCACCTAACCCACTCAGCTTTGGACTTTTCTTGGTCTTTTATCATCCAATATTTACAAAGAACTATGAAATCAGAGATGGACTGAGGAAGGGTCACCGGACCCGAAACGTTAACTCTTTAAAGGTGACGAGTTTGAGGTAGTGAAGCACAAAAGAGATCATAGAACTGTACAGCAGAGTACAGGCCCTTCGGCCCACGATGTTGTGCCAAACTTTTACCGTAATCCTAAGGTCTATCTAACCTCCACCTCAACCCTGTACTATCATCCATATGCCTATCTAATAGCTGCTTAAATGCCCCTAATGAGGCCGACCGCACTGTCCCGGTAATGCATTCCATGCAGTATGTGTTCAAACCTGATCTGACATTTGTACCAGTTTTGGTGTACATTTACCCCAAATAAATGCAAATAAAATTTACCTCTCGATTGCTGGAGAATTTGATGCCAGTCAGACTTAGTACTTCAATGTAAGTTCCATTCAGGATCAATTTATAGTAAAACTTTCCCTGTCCTGGAAAGGGCCATTAGAGAAGTTCCATAGTTATATTTAAAAATTAAAAATGGCAATACAATATCAAGCCCACCCCTGCTGTTTAGTCTCAGGGTCAGAAAACGTCAGTATACTTTTAAGGGTCACGGTATGTCAGCGTACTTTTAACAGACATTCTCATTACATTATCAGTGTATCATAGCATATGATTTAAGGATATAAAGGTCGCATATTCCATCGTACTCTGGGGATTACTTGAAGAATGACACACTACTGGATGAATGCTGCTCTGTGTAATTCACTAGCTTAATGTTAGCTCAGAATGACATGCCTGTGAAAGTAATGTTTGTACATGATAGCTGGTGGTAATAAGCATCTGTTGGATTCATCAATACCACAGTATACCTCCTCAGTTTATGTTGTAGGAGATAACACAAGCATTGCCACATCAAGTAAAATAACCTGTTGAAGGCAAAATCATATCATCAGTTGCATGCATCTATCAACCTTACCATGGACTCCTTCCCATTTATCAATCTTCAGCACAGTCACCGTACTACCTCCTGTTTGATAAACTTTACCTCATCCACCAATCTTCTCCCATTCAGCAGGTATAATTATAATTCCCTTTTATTTTGATATTCTTTTGAAGAGCTTCCATATGTTTCCATCCCTATTTGGCTTTGAATAGCCAGTTTGGAGGGCAGTTAAGAGTCAACCATTTTGATGAATTAACCATCTTAAAGGCCAGACCAAGTCATGGGAGCAAATTTTCTTTCCTAAAGAGTGTTAGTGAATCTGTTGGATTTGTAATGACAATTAAAGATAGCTTCATGGTTACCTTTACTGCGATCAGTCCTTTTTGATGCCAGGTTTTATTAATTAATTTTCAATTCCACTAACTGCCATGATGGAATTTGAACCCATATCCCCAGTACATTAGCCTGGACTCCTGAACCATTAGGCCAGTGACTTTGACTATGCCACCATCTCACCCAGTTAGGATGAAGGAAATGCTGTGGTCTTGCTTGCCTTTTAAGGTGAAATAGATGTCAGCTGCTGATTCCAATACCTGTAAATAATTGTACGTTATTTGGGAATTCAGGTGCAGAAATTAACTTGAGCTCCTATGTATGGAAGTAGACAGAAACTATGCTTGTTGAGTTTGGAGATAGACACTTGCAATATGTATCTCTGCAAATAAATGCTGATAAAATGTAAAAATTAGCTGCCTGTTCAATCCTTGATCAGTGAATGAGGAAGGGCAGACGTGGTAAGAATGCATTGTCTCCAACATATTTTCCAATAGAAATCACTAATTACGCGCAAGTACAGTCGAGATGACACTGATTTTAGTCAAAAACTCACATAAATTGTGTGCTTTTTATGAGTATATCAATGGAACAAATGTTTCCCACCATTAAAATGAAAGCTTGGGGCATAACTGTTTTCCTACCCAATGGCTCAACCAATCACTTACTACCCTTGATTGTATCAGAGATAAAAGGTACTGCAGATGCTGGAGAATCCGAGATAACAAGCATGGGGCTGGATGAACACAGCAGGTCAAGCAGCATCATAGGAGCAGGATGCTGCTT
>JAHRHZ010000033.1:1562923-1630300 GCA_024137785.1 Ginglymostoma cirratum
GCTTCATTGGAGGCTGCACTGATGATGTTACCCAGCAGGGTAATGAAACGTCTGCGGAACAACAAACCAGCTCGGCGAGCCAACCTACCACAGTGCCCACAATCCGAGCTACAAATCTACTCCAAAACCTTATGTGTTCTCTAAGTTAGAGTTAGAATGAAAAGATCCGTTGTCCTGGTTTCTTTCATAAATAATAAATTATTAATTTATTATAAAACAAAACCCATTCTATGAAGCTACAGAATTGGTCAACATACACAAACACATTTCAAACAAACAAATAGATTTCTCTATGTGGTGATGCATTATAAAAAGAAAAGGGATAAGGTGTAGCATGTCCCAAAGTCTATGATAATGTTCAAATGTTAGTAAGCGACTAACATGAATCCATTGTTGATTGTCGGAAAAACCCATCTGGTTCACTAATATCCTTCAGGGAAGGACATTGTCATCTTTACCTGGAACAAAAACAAAGTTGCTGGAAAAGCTCAGCAGGTCTGGCAGCATCTGACTATTCTTCCAGAAAAGTGACTGCAAGAACTTCTTAACAGGGCATTTTCTAAGCAAGTTGTGTCTGCCAAGCCTCAAGCACAACAATGTGTGCTTAGTGAATTGACCTCACCAGGCTTACTAACATTCTTTATTCTTTATTCATTCACAGGATGTGAGTGTCACAGGCTAGGCAGCATTTATTGCCCATCCCTAACTGCCAGAGGGCAGTTAAGAATCAACCACATTGCTGTGGGTCTGGAGTCACGTGTAGGCCAGACCAGGTAAGGATGACTAAATAAAAACCAAGAGAACTGCAGATGCTGTAAATCAGGAACAAAAACAGTGCTTCTTCCTGGAGCAAAGACCTGAACCATCCCCACCCACCACCGCCCTGCTCCACTTGGCCGAGCTTGTCCTCACCCTCAACAACTTCTCTTTCAACTCCTCCTCTCATTTTCTTCAGGTAAGAGGGGTTGCCGTGGGTACCCGCATGGGCCCGATTTATGCCTGTCTCTTCGTGGGGTATGTGGAACATTCCTTCTTCCAGTCCTATTCCGGCCCCCACCCACAACTCTTTCTTCGATACATCGATGATATCGTCAGTGCTGCTTCCCTCTCTTGTCTGGAATTGGAAAACTTCATCAGTTTCGCCTCCAATTTCCACCCTGCCATCACTTTCACCTGGTCTAACTCTGACTCCTCCCTTCCCTTCCTCAACATTTCTGTTTCCATTTCTGGGGATAGACTGGCCACTAATATCCATTACAAACCCACTGACTCGCACAGCTATCTGGACTATACATCCTCACACCCCACTTCCTGTAAAGACTCCAGCCCATTCTCTCAGTTCCTCCGTCTCTGTCGCATATGTTCAGATGAGGCCAACTTCAATAAGGGAGCCTCCGAAATGTCCACCTTCATCCTCAACTGAGGTTTCCCCAGCTCCATTGTCGACAGGGCCCTCAACCAGGTCCGACCCATCTCCCGCACTTCTGCCCTCACCCCTTCCCTCCCGCAACAGCGATAGGTTTCCCCCTATCCTTACCTACCGTCCCACCAGCATCCACATCCAGAAGATCATCAGACGCCATTTCCGCCACCTCCAGCAAGATGCCACCACCAGACACATATTCCCCTCCCCTCCCTTGTCCGCTTTCCGCAGGGACCGTTCCCTCCAGGACACACTGGTCCACACTTCCTTCACCTCCAACACCTCCCCACAGCCCTACGGCACCTTCCCCTGTAACTGGCGAAGGTGCAACACCTGCCCATTTACCTCCTCCCTCCCCAGTATCCAAGGGCCCAAACATACCTTCCAGGTGAAGCAACAGTTCACCTGCACTTCCCAGAATCTAGTCTACTGCATTTGCTGCTCACAATGTGGTCTCCTGTACATTGGGGAAATGAAGCGTAGACTTGGCGACCACTTTGCAGAACATCTACGTTCTGCTCGCGAAAAAAGACCCTGAACTACCCGTTGCCTGCCACTTCAATGCACCACCCTGTTCCCTGGCCAACATCTCTGTCTCTGGCTCTGGCTTGCTACAGTGTTCCAGTGAAGCCCAACGCAGGCTGGAGGAACAACACTTCATTTTCCGCTTGGGGACCCTACAGCCCTCCAGACTCAATACTGAGTTCAATAATTTTAGGGTCTAAGCTCTCCCATGTCCCAGCCCTCCCATCCCACACCTCAGGCTTTGTTACCAGATAGCTTGCTGTTACACACCCTCTGTTGTTAGTCACTAACAGTCCCCATTAACAGCTACTCACCCTCCCAGCCTGATCGTTAGCAACTCCTTTGTCTGTCCAACTGTCTTTCCCTCTCTTCGGGCTCTATCCTATCGTTTAATTCCCTACCCCACCCACCTCCATATTTTCTGCATATAAACTGATGTTTTCCCAGCCACTATCAGTTCTGAGGAAGGGTCACCGGACCCGAAACGTTAACTCTGTTTTCTCCTTCACAGATGCTGCCAGACGTGCTGAGCTTTTCCAGCAACTTCTGTTTTTGTTCCTGATTTACAGCATCCGCAGTTCTCTTGGTTTTTATTTAGTCATCCTTACCTGGTCTGGCCTACATGTGACTCTAGACCCACAGCAATGTGGTTGATTCTTAACTGCCCTCTGGCAGTTAGGGATGGGCAATAAGTGCTGCCTAGCCTGTGACACTCTCATCCTGTGAATGAATAAAGAATAAAGAATGTTAGTAAGCCTGGTGAGGTCAATTCACTAAGCACACATTGTTGTGTTTGAGGCTTGGCAGACGCAACTTGCTTAGAAAATGCCACGCTAAGAAGTTCTTGCAGTCACTTTCCTGGAAGAATAGTCAGGTTTCAGCTTGATCTCATAGCAATGGAGTTGCAGAAGCAGGAGGCATGAGCTGAGCAGATTGTTCTGTAGCACGGATTGCCTCAACTGAAAATCCATACACAAACTCCAAACCTGTAAATATTATTCAAATAGCCATAAAACCCTGTATTAAATATATCAGATGTTCTCCCTGAATTGAGTTCAAACAACTAGGAATAACATCATCCTCCCTGCAGTTCCCACTATTATCTGTACAACTTGTAAGAACATTTTATGAAGTGACATTGAGTAGTTTGGGCCTGTACTTACTGGAGTTCAGAAGAAGGCAAAGTGACCTCACTGAAACATACAAGGTCCTTAGGAGATTTTACTGGGCAGATGTGGAACAGTTGTTCCCCAGAGAGGGAAGAGTGGAGGACCAGAGGATTTAATCTCAGAGTAAGAGGTCTCCCACTTAAGACAAAGATGAAGAGGAATTTATTCTTTCAGGGTAGTACTGCAGAAGGCTGTTAAAGCTCAGTCATCAAATATAATTGAAGAAATATGTTAATCAGTAATGGAATCAAGGGTTATGGGGAAAAGGCGGGAAAGTGGAGTTGGGGATTATAAAATCAACCATAATCTCATTGAATGGTGAAGCAGACTCAATGGACTGAATGGCCTACTTCTGCTTCTATGTTTTATGGTCTTATGGATATAACAGCAATTATCTGGAAACTTGTCACTGTCAATATCTATATATTGAACTTTTTAAAAAGAATCCAGGCATCTCCACAATCCTTCTAACACAAAACTTAAACATCTTAAGTCTGAAGCATCGTCACAACACTAATGCTTCAGAGTTTTGTGATCCCAGAGTAAAACTTTGGAGTGTACAGGAGTTGTTACAAGGAGTGCACCATGAAGTTTCGGGGCACAAATATTATTAGTAGATCATTAACATATTCGGACTCAGTTAATTAATTTAAGGTTTAGGAAGCTAAAATTGGACACGGCCAATGAGGAATATAAAGAAAGCAGAAAAGAACTCAAGCAGGGAATTAGGAAATCAAGGAGGGGCCATGAAATGACCTTGCCAAGTAGGCTTAAAGAGAATCCCAAGGCATTCTATAAATGTTAAAAATAAGAGGACACAATTTAAAAATAAGGGGTAGGCCATTTAGAACAGAGTTGAGGAAAAACTTCTTCACCCAGAGAGTGGTGGATATATGGAATGCTCTTCCCCAGAAGGCAGTGGAGGCCAAGTCTCTGGATACTCTCAAGAAAGAGATGGATAGAGCTCTTATAGATAATGGAATCAAGGGTCATGGGGATAAGGCAGGAATAGGATACTGATTGTGGATGATCAGCCATGATCATAATGAATGGTGGTGCTGGCTCGAAGGGCCGAATGGCCTACTCCTGCACCCATTGTCTATTGTCTATTGATAACAAGGGAGAAGGCAAGGCCACTCAAAAGTAAAGGGGGGAACTTGTGCTTGAAGGCAGTGGATGTGGGTGAGATCCTAAAAGAGTACTTTGAGTCGGTATTCACCCAGGAGAAGGATATGCCGGATAGTGAGATTTGTGTGGAGCATGCTAATATGCTAGAGCATTTTGAGATTAAGAAAGAAGTGGTGTTAGGTCTCTTGAAGAGCACTAAGGTGGATAAGTCCCCAGGGCTTGAATGTATCTACCTCAGGTTATTGAGAGAGGCAAGAGCAGAGATTGCTAAGGTGTTGATCAAGATCTCTGCATCATCGCTAGCCACTGGAAAGGTCCTGGAGGACTGGTGAGCAGCTAATGTTGCTCCTCTGTTCAAGAAGGGAAATAGGGATAATCCAGGAAACTACAGACCGATGAGTATGATATTGGTGGTTGGAAAGCTATTGGAGAGAATTCTTAGGGATAGAATTTATGTGCATTTGGAAAAGCATGGCCTAATTAGGGACAGTCAGCATGACTTTGTGGAAGGCAGGTCATGTCTTACTAACTTGATTGAATGTTTTGAGGAGATGACAAAGGTGATCAATGAGGGAAGAATAGTGGGTGTTGTCTACGTGGATTTTAATTAGGCTTTCGACAAGGTCCCTCGTATTAGGCTCATCCAGAAGATTAAGATGCCTAGGATCCATGGTGACTTGTTCGTGTGGATTCAGAATTGGCTTGTCCATAGAAGACAGAGGGTAGTGGTGGAAGGGTGTTTTTCCGGCTGGAGGCCCACGACTAGTGGTGTCCTGCAGTGATTTATACTGGGACATCTGCTGTTTGTGATTTCTATTAATATATATATCTTTAATACAGTTGCAGATATGGGCGGAGAAATGGCAGATGGAGTTTAATATGGGTAAGCATGAGGTGCTTTACTTTAGGAGACCAAATGTTAAGGAAAAATATACAGTTAATGGCAGGACTCTGAACAGCATTAGTGTATAGAAGGATCTTGGGGTTCAAGTCAATAGTTCCCTGAAAAGTGGCCACACAAGTAGATAGGGTGGTAAAGAAAGCGTTTGGCACGCTTGCCTTTATTTAGAATATTGCATTCAATTCTGGTCGTCACATTAAAGGAAGGATTTGGAGGCTTTTGAGAAGGTACAAAAGAGGTTTACCAGGATGCTGCCTGGATTAGAGGGTATGAGCTATAAGGGCAGGCTAGGAAACCTCAGACATAGCACAGTGTGGTAGTGGAGGAACACAGCAGGCCAGGCAACATCAGGGGAGCAGGAAAGCTGACCTTCCGGGTCGGGACCCTTCTTCAGAAATGGGGAGGGGGAAGGAAGCTCAGATATAAATAGAGAGAGGAGGGTTGGGGCTGGGGACGGTAGGTGGGATGGTGATAGGTGAGTGCAGGCAGGGAGTGGTGGGGATTGGTCAGTGAGGTGGAGGGGTGGATATGTGGGAGAGAAGATGGACAGGTTCTGTCGGGTCAAGGAGGCGGGGATGAGAGGGATTGTTGGACATGGGATGAGGCCGGGGTGGTGGGGAGGTTTTAAAACTGGTGAAATCCAAGTTTACGCCATTGGGCTCTAGGCTCCCAAGGCGGAATATGAGGTGCTGCTCCTCCAGTTTGCTGGTGGTATCACTGTGACACTGGAGGAGGCCCAGGACAGACATGTCACCCAGGGAGTGGGTGTGGGAGTTAAAATAGTTTGCGACTGGAAGGTGTTGTCATTCATCGCATACAGAGCGCAGGTGCTCTACGAAACGGTCTCCGAGCCTCCGCTTGGTCCCACTGATGTAGAGGAGGCCACATCAGGAGCAGCAGATGCAATAGACCAAGTTGATGGATGTGCAGGTGAACCCCTGTCTGATGTGAAAGATTTGTTTTGTGCCTTGAATGGAGGTGAGGGGGGAGGTGTAGGGGCAGGTGTAGCACCTCCTGCGGTTGCAGAGAAAGGTGCCAGGAGTGATGGGGTTAGTGGGGAGTGTGGAGCAGATGAGGGAGTCGCCGAGAGAGTACTACCTACAAAAGGCAGATAGGGGTGGGTGGCGCGAAATATCTCTTTGGTTGTGGGGTTGGATTGTAGGTGGTGGATGTGGCGGAGAATGATACGTTGGATGCAGAGGTTGGTGGGGTGATATGTGATAACAAGGGGGATTCTGTCTTTATTTTTGTTGGGGAGAGGGGATGTGAGGGTAGAAGGGTGGGAAATGCAAGAGATGCGGTTAAGGGCATTTTCGATCACTGGAAAGGGTATGTTACAGTCCTTGAAATAGGAGGACTGCATCCGCTGCTCCCAATGTGGCCTCCTCTACATCGGTGAGACCAAGCGGAGAGCATCTGCGCTCTGTACACGATAGATGACAACACCTTCCGGTCGCAAACTATTTTAACTCCCCCTCCCACTCCCTGGGTGACATGTCCATTCTGGGCCTCCTCCAGTGTCACAGTGACACTACCCACAAACTGAAGGAGCAGCACCTCATATTCCACCTTGGGAGCCTACAGCCCAAAGGCCTAAACACGAATTTCACCAGTTTTAAAATCTCCCCACGCCCGGCCTCCTCCCATGGCCAACCCTCCCTCTCATCCCCACCTCCTTGACCTGACACAACCTGTCCATCTTCTCTCCCAACTATCCGCTCCTCCCACCTCACTGACCAATCCCCACCACTCCCTACCTGCACTCACCTGTCACCACCCACCTACCTTCTCCAGCCCCGCCCCTCCTCTCTATTTATTTCTGAGCTTCCTTCCCCCTCCCCATTTTTGAAGAAGGGTCCTGAACCGAAACGTCAACTTGCCTGCTCTCCTGATGCTGCCTGGCCTGCTGTGTTCCTCCAGCTCCATGCTGTGTTATCTCTGACTCCAGCATCTGCAGTTCTTGCTGTCTGTGAGAAAAACCTCAGGTTGTTTTCTCTGGAATGGCAGAGGCTGGGGGAGACGATAAAAGTCTACAAAATTATGAGATGCATAGATAGGGTGACAGACAAAATCTTTTTCCCAGAGTTGAAATGTACAGTACTAGGGGACATTCATTTAAGGTGAGGGTGGAAAGTTCAAAGATGTATGGGGCAAGTTTTTTTACACAGAGAGTGGTAGGAGTCTGGAATGCGCTGTCAGGGGTGGTGGCAGAGGCAGATCCAATAGGGGCATTTAGATAAGCACATGAATATGCAAGGGATGGAGGGATATGGACCAAGGGCAGGCAGATGGGATTAGTTTAATTTGGTGTCATGTCCAGCACAACATTGTGGGCTGAAGGGCCCGTTCCTGCGCTGTACTGTTCTATGTTCTATGCTCTAATGTAATAGCGCCAGGTTCATAGAATCAAACAGTACATAAGAGGCTCTTCAGTCCATTCAGTCTGCACTAACAAAAATCCACTCTAAATCTTCACTAGTTCCACTTTCCAGCACTTTTTTTTCTTCTTTATTCAGTCACAGGATAAGGGCGTTGCTGGCCAGGCAGCATTTATTGCCCATCCCTAATTGCCCAGATGGCAGTGAAGAATCAACCAAATTGCCGTGTGTCTGGAGTCACATGTAGGCCAGACCAGGTAAAGATGGCATGTTCCTTCCTTAAAGGGCATTAGTGAACAGCATGGGTTTTTCCTGACAATCGACAATAGATTCATGGTCATCGTTAGATTCTTAATTCCAGATATTTTATTGAATTCAAATTCCAACAACTGCCGTGGCGTGATTCGAGCCCAGGTCCCCAGAATGTTATCCAGATCTCTCGATTAACAGTCCAGCAATAATACCAGTAGGTCATTGCCTCCTCTAGGTGGGACTAGTTTAGTTTGGGATTAATTTTGGCATGGACTGGTTGGACTGAAGGGTGTGTTCCTGTGCTTCCGACCGTTCACCTTAAAATTTTGCCCCTTTGTGTTGACCCTTCAACAAGGGGTACAGCTGGTTTCTATCCACCCTGTCCACCTAGAGAGCCGACAGCCTAGTGGTATTATCGCAAGACTATTAATCCAGAAGCTTAGCTAATGCTCCCATGACCCGGGTTCGAATTCCCGCCATGATAGATGGGGCATTTGCATTCAAAAAAAAATCCAGAATTGAGAATCTATTGATGACCAAGAAACCATTGCCAATTGTCGGAAAAAAACCACTAATGTCCTTCAGGAAAGGAAATCTGCCATCCTCACCTGGTCTGCCCTACATGTGACTCCAGACCCATGGTGATATGGTTGACTCTCAACTGCCCTCTGAAATGGCTTGACAAGCCACTTAGTTGAAGGTCAGCTAGGGGTGAGTAATAAATGCTGGCCAGCCAGCAATAAACACATTCCATGAGTGAATGAAAAACAAATGCCCCTCATAATCGTATACACCTCAAACGGGTTCCCTTTCAGCCCTCTCTGCTTTAAAGGAAATAAACCGAGCTTATCCTGCCTCTCTTCGCAGTTAAACCACTCCATTCCAGGCAACAACCTCGTGAATCTCCAGCATAATCAAGTCCTTCCTATAATGTGGTGACCAGAACTGAACACAGTACTTAGGGTGTAGCCTAACCAAAGTCAATTACACCTCCAACATAACCTCCCTACTTTTACAACCTCTGCCAAGTCTGACAAAGACTGGGATCCTGTATGCCTTCTTGACTAGACTATTAACCTGTCCTGCAGAAATCCATGTAAACTACATTAATTGCACTACACTCATCTACACACCTAGTCACCTCCTGCAAAAATTCAATCAAATTTGTTAGGCAGGACCTCCCTCTAACAAAGCGATGCTGACTATTTCTGGTCAAACCTTGCCTCTCCAAGTGGAGATTAATTCGTCAGAATTTTCTCTAATAGTTTCACTACCATTACTGTGAGAGTCACAGTCTGCAATTCACTGGTCTATCTTTTCCACCCTTCTTGAAACGTGGAACCACATCACCTGAATTCCAATCCTCTGGTACCATTCCTGTGGCCAAGGAGGAATTAAAAATTTGGGTCAGGTTGTCTTAACTTCCTCCCTCACCTCCTACTGCAGCTTGAGAATCAATTCATTCAGATATAACAATTTTTCTACTTTTAAACCTGCCAAAACCTCCAATATCACCTCACTCCCTATGTCAAACTGCTCAGAATCTCACAGATCTTCTTCTTGAATTCTGTACCTACATCCTCCTCCATGGTGAAGATAGATGTGTAGTGCCTAATTAAACCCTACTATCCACATAACTCAGCCTCCCGGTTGTGTCACAGTATCTCCAGCTGATGCTCAAACTCTGAAACACAGAATACAGTGTGGAGCTAGAGGAACACAGCAGGTCTGGCAGCATCAGAGGAGCAGAACAGTTGACATTTTGGGGTGGGATGCTTTTTCAGGACTGGGGAGGGAGAAGGGAGCTGGGAAATAAATAGAGGAGGACGGGTAGGGCTAGGGGAAGGTAGGTGGGATGGTGATAGGTAGATTCAGGTGGGGTAGTGGGGATTGGTCAGTTGGAAGTTGGGGTGGATAGGTGGGGAAGAAGATGGACAGGTTGTGTCAGATCTACGAGGCAGGGATGAGGGGGGCTGGACAAGGGATGAGTCTGGGGGTGGGGAGATTTTGAAACTGGTGAATTCTATGTTCGGGCCATTGGGTTGTAAGCTCCTAGGTGAAATATGAGGTGTTGTTCCTCCAGTTTGCATGTGGCATCATTGTGGCACTGGAGGAGGCCCTGAATGGACAAGTTACCCAGGGAGCAGGAGGGAGAGTTAAAATGGTTGATGACTGGAAGGTGCTGTTGAATATAGCGTACAGAGCGCAGGTGCTCTGCGAATCCATCACTGAGTCTGCGCTTTGTCTCACTGATGTAGAGGAGGCCACATCGGGAGCGATGGATACAGTAGACCAGGTTGGAGGATGTACAGGTGAACCCCTGTCGGATATGGAAGGTTTGTCTTGGGTCTTGGATGGAGGTGAGGGGGGAGGAATAGGGGCAGGTGTAGCACCTCCTGTCGTTTCAGGAAAGGTGCCGAGTGTGGTGGGGTTGGTGGGGAGTGTGGAGCGGACAAGAGAGTTGCGGAGTGAGCAGTCCCTATGAAAGGTAGATAAGGGCGAGGAGGGAAATATCTCAGATCGTAGATGGCAGAGGATGATGCACTGGATGTGGAGGTTGGTGGGTTGGTATTTGAGGACCAGGGGACTCTGTCTTTATTTTTGTTGAGGGGAGACGGTTTGACGGCAGAAGTTTCTCTGACTCCAGCATCTGCAGTTATTGCTATCTCTGAAACACTGAACTTGTTTCTGAGTTGGGAACACTTCCTGCACACGTGATCATCTCGGACATTGCTAGGGTCCATGACCTCCCCCATATGACAAGTCGCACATTTCATTCAGCTGACTTCACCTGCCATGACTTAAACTTCAACTTACTTGCGAACATTTCTAATTACTTAAAGATATCCCTTCTAGCTTAACTCTAGCCTCCTTCTCTAATTCTCTGACTTTTACTTATCCCTAATGTTTCTCAGCTAATTCCATTTTTTTCCATTATTCACTCATGGCATGCAGGCGTCACTGGCTGGCCAAAATTTACTGCCTGTGCCTAGTTGCCCTTGAGAAGGTGGTGGTGAGCTGCCTTCTTGAACCGCTGCAGTCCACCTTAATAATCATCCAATTGCTGGGCCTTGGCCTGCTCCTGCCACCACTGATCAGTAAAAGTAGTTAGGAAAACAAGACAGCAGAAAAAACTCACTCCCCAGCTTCTCCTCACTCCCACACTGCCACACTCCACTCACTGCTGGTTACACAGAGGCCTCTTATTCAATACTCTGAAGAGTTTTTTTAAAAAATCTCTTTTTATATTTGGAAGTGCTATTACACACAACCACATGGCTTTTCCCACCACAAACCACCTGTGGTATTTTTCATTTATGTACCACCACTAGTAAATCACTGTTTCCAATTCTTCAGTTTACATGCAGACCTCATTAGGGACAATGCAATAACACCAAAGGTGAGGGAGAGGGCTAAATCAAATAGATTTGGAAGGAAAGATAAGGCACTTTGGTCCCTGCAATGTCTGCCTCCTCTCTAAAAGCATTCGGAGTACCGACAGACACTCCATGCACCCTTCCACAACACCCACACAGGAACTGGTTTAAATCAGGTTAACTGTTAGCCGAAATTAATTATTCAAAGTATAGCAGCCCCCCCACTAGGAGAGATTGTTTTTACTAACTGTCTTCCCTTTAGAATTAAACCCGACTGAATTGATATCAAAGAACTAGCAGCAATTAGTACTAGATTTGAAGGCAAGAGATTAAATCTTAAACTCTCACACTTCCCAAACTCCACTCACTGCTCATGATTATTGATACAATTTTCACTTGACTTTAATTTAATACTACAACAAGCAATATTAAACATAAGTATATACGAGGGATGGGAAAGGAAGGCATCTTCTGGAGTCCTACTGACTCAAGCTCCTCGTGCAATTCGTGCAATTGTCTGGCTGCTTCCATGGACAGGTTGGAAGCTTCCATGAAGAACCTGGTACAGCACCCTCAGGGTCTGCTCAAGAACCCCACACGCCTACTCTCCATCACCTCAGCAATTGCATAGCCTCATTCAAGATATCTTCTGAAGAGAAGGGCTCTAGGTCTGCCCATAGCAAAACCCCAAAACGAAGCCAAGCCACGGTCAAATGGTTAAAATTTCCTTCAGGATCCAGGCGGGCAAGCCATTGTAGTTGCTGCCGATATGCAGACTCGAGGCAGCAAAAGAGTCCCACTAGATTAAATCGAGTCAGAGAATTCATAGGCCAGTATCCATGACAGTGCACACCCTGGAAAGTCCACCTACCTCTAGATTGAAACACTTAAATTGCTTAGCAACATCCAAATCATAACTAATCAAAACAAGTGTCTGGCTAAGTGGCCACCAGTTCTAATGGAGGTTGTTCCCTGTGCAGCTATATCAGTGATCACAGGACCAATCTTTAACAAAATTCACTCTGGACTCCAGCCCTTAAGTTTGTGCAAGACCTCGGCCAAACTGAGAACCAATACTGGGAAACCTTTACAGGTTAAGGGTACGATTTCAGGTCTGGTCTCTTATGAGAAGCAGCTGGTTCAGAAACCATTGATTGCAGTATAAAGCTCAGGCCCAAGTTGGACGGGGAAAAATTGGTTGAGAAAGATTCATGTAGATTGGCTCAATATTTTTCAATTAGAAAATGGCTGCCTTGGTGAAGGCCTAATTAAATACCCGGAAGTTTTTCAGAAAGGTCTAGCGACTATCACAGGCAATAAGGCCACCTTGCATGTTGACCAGGAAGCAGTTCCACGATTCTGCAAGGCCCACCCAGTGCAATTTCCCATACGGGCAAAAGTAGAGGGAGAAATCAGAACGCTGGAAAGCAAAGGAATCAAACACTGTTCCATTCTGAGGAAGGCTCACCGGACCCAAAATGTTAACTATGATTTTTTTCTTCACAGATGCTGTCAGACTTGCTGAGCTTTTCCAGCAACTTCTGTCTTGGGTCCTGATTTACAACTGCCTGATCTGCAGTTCTTTCGGTTTTTCATCATTACATCAGTCCAGTTTGCGGAACAGGCAGCACCTATCGTACCGATTGTGAAGCCCAATGGACCGGTTTGCCTTTGTGGGGATTTTAAACGAACAGTAAGCTGCTTCTTACAGCTGGATAAATACCCAATCGCCTGCATAGAAGAATTACATGCAAAGCTTTTGGGTGGGCTGTCCTTCACGAAACTGGACATGAGCCATGCATACTTGCAACTGTGATTAGATGAGGATTCCCAGAAATATGCTACAATTCATACCCATAAGAGTTTGTACCAGTATACGAGACTCACTTGGGATATCGTCAGCCTGTAGAATTTTTCAGCAGACGATGGAGAATGTTTCACAAGGTCTATCCCTGGATGCTATTTATCTAGATGATATGCTAATAACAGGGAAAACCAATAAGGTGCACTTAGAGAACTTTGGACATAGTTCTTAGGCATTTCTCCTAGGTGGGCATACACCTTAGAAGGGAAACTTGTGTGTTCCAGGCACTCCAAGTGACCTACTTGGGCTACGGAGTTGACAAGACTGGGTTACACCCGTTGGGGAGATAAAGTGAGAACAATCGAACGCACCCTGGTTCTTACATCTGTACCACAGCTTAGGTCTTTCCCTGGGGGTTGGTGAATTGTTATGGAAAGTTCGTACATGATCTGGCCTCCATCCTGGCAGCTTTGCATCAACTCTTAAAAAAGGGTCAGCCTTGGACATGGTCACTTAGCCAAGCATAGGTTTCAGGGAAGTGAAAAGACAGCTGTAATCCTCTAAGGTGTTGGCACACAATGATCCCAAGTGAGATCTGGTATTGACTGGCAACACCTCCCTGTATGGCATTGGGTTATTATTAGCTCATAGGTGGCCCAATGAGAGGAATGCCTTACAGCATATGCATCTAGGACTTTGGTTAATGCAGGGCATAAATACGCCCAGATAGAGAAGAATGATTTGGCGGTCATATTTGGAGTCAAGCAGTTCCACCAATACCTTTATGGGTGTTAATTTGTAATACTAATAATGGATAACAAACACCTACTAGGTCTACTTAAAGAGGACAAGACAGTGTCGCCGAGATAGTAGGAACTGCCGATGCTGGAGAATCTGATATAACAAGGTGTAGAGCTGGATGAACACAGCAGGCCAAGCAGCATCAAAGGAACAGGAAAGCTGAAGAAGCGTCTAGACCTGAAATGTGTTCAGCCAGCTCTACACTTTGTTATATAAGACAGTGTTGCCCATAGCTTCAGGCCAGATTCAGTGGTGGGCTCTAATACTAAGTATGTACAATTACAAGTTGGAACACCGGGAGGCCAAGTAGCAAGTGTGGATGCATTGAGCTGCCTCCTGCTGGCAGATACACCACCAGTGGTACTGCCACTAGAAGAGGCCATTATCGTTTAAAATTTTCTGGACACACTTCCAGTCACAGCTGACAATATCAGACTTTGGACACAGAACGATCCGGTCCTGGCAAAACTGTAACAGCTGACGGTGAAAGTAAACGGCCGTCACAACCAGAACTGAAACCTTTCTGGAGACAGAGACACCAGATCACAGTAGACAATGGCATATTATTATGGGGAGCAAGACTGCCAAGCAAAGATTGCTGCCAGATACTGGCTGAACTCCACCAAAGTCATCCAGGGGTTTCCAAATGAAGATGTTGGCAAGAAGTTACGTCTGGTGGCTAGGACTGGATGCAGACACAGCCATATTGATGGGGCAATTCCCAGAGTGCCAACAAGGACAGATATTACTGCCAGCAGCTCCCCTACATTCGTGGGCACAGCTGAGTAAACCATAGACTCAGTTAGATGTCAACAATGCAGGTCCTTCCATGGCCTCAATGTTCTTAGTCTTCAAAGTGGCTGAACGTGCATAGAATTCATTCGTCAAAGACACGGGTGACAACAGAAAATCTGCTTGAATCTTTTGCCATACATGGATTTCTGGAAGTGTTGTTCACAGATAACAGGCATAATTTACTGGCAGGGAATTTGAGTATTTCCTAAACTGAAATGGTATTTGAGATATAAGAGCAGCTGCACCATCCATTATCCGATGGTCTAGCGGAAAGAACAATACAGCGCAGAACAGGCCCTTCGGCCCTCGATGGGCAGTCCAGACTTTGATGGCAAGCTTATAGGACCACCTTTCATGCAACTACAAGGATAGCTCCAGTAGAGTTGTTAATCAGGAGAAAACTCCACGCTGGGTTAAACCAGGAATGCCAAAGCCAGACACAAGACTCCTCTAAGCGAGAGAGGCAGTTTACTTCAGGGAATGAAATTTGATATAGGAACCATGGGAATGGCCCTGCATAGGTAAGAGGCACGTTCGACGCAAAATAAGGTCCAGTGACATTTAAAATTTGGGTAAGTGCACCAGTCCTGAACAAGCAACTGAAAAGCTGCAAATCCACAAAATGTGGCCGGCTCCTTCAAGTGTTCAGGTATCTGTGGGTTCTCCCTCTCCATCAAGCTTTGAAGATACATCGGAATTTGAGATGGACACTGTGGACGTCGCCACCTCGATGTTTTTTGCCGCCTGAAGAAGAAAATGAATTTCTTCCCAGATGCTCTGGGGGCAAGAGGCAAGCTACTGTAGTTACACGCTGCCTCTATTAGAGGCAGAATACTAGCCTATGTCCTCGGACTCAGAGGGAGAGTGATGGAGTGATTGTAACGAGACCAGTCGGGTGGATTTCCTAGAAAATCAGTTCCCTGATTGGGGCTGTTAATCTGGTCCAATCAGAGCATCCTGGCTGACCGATAGGAACAGGAGTGTCAGTCAATCTGACTCTCTGAGAGCTCATTCTAAGGGAGCTGGATCAATGCCAAAGACTCTCCATGTGTAAATGAAGGGTGATTTGTTGAGGAGATACTGGCCTCTGAATATATAGTGGAGACTTTAATGTTGTATCCAAAGGATAGCTACTCCAAATAACCTAGTTAGTGCAGCAGTACTATTTCATTTCATTGTCATCTAACAGGGAATGCATGTTTCTTTCACACCCATGCTGGAGGGAGTATTGACTGTCACTTTGTCATTGGAGCTCTATACGAAAACCTTTTGAAATGCAATATAAAAGGTTTAAGCGCATTGGCTTCTTTGGTTCGAGTTTCTGCCTGGTACATGCACCACATGACATGACCTTCAACAAAGCTACATTGGGTTGTCAGTGAAAACAATAACAGCCTTTATAGTGACAATGTGAATATTGGCATTCCTCTCAGCATGTACAGTCACACAGTACAAATGTACTGAATTCCTTAAAAGTGACCAACTTGCATAATTTCTCAAAGGCAGAACTTGCTGAACGAGTTTTACTGGAATAATCCAAGAACAATTTCAAAATTCATTTGCATTTCTTCTTGTGCAAATGTACTGAGGAAGTACATTCACAGGTGTACATTGCACCTATTGTTATATCAAGGTCTGGAATTTGATCCCAGGAACTCTTGATGTTGCATAATTTTCCGTGACTGACACAGGAATGTGGAAAGGGATAACAAGCATGGGGCTGGATGAACACAGCAGGTCAAGCAGCATCATAGGAGCAGGAAAACTTGACGTTTCGGGCCTAAACCCTTCATCAGAAATGGGGGAGGGGAAGAGGGTTCTGAAATAAATAGGGAGAGAGGGGGAGGCGGATAGAGGATGGATAGAGGAGAGGATAGGTGGAGAAGAGGCAGACAAGTCGAAGAGGCGGGGATGGAGCCAGTAAAGGTGAGTGTAGGTAGGGGGGTAGGGAGGAGATAGGTCAGTCCAGGGAGGACGGACAGGTCAAGGGGGCGGGATGATGTTAGTAGATAGGAGATGGGGGTGTGGCTTGAGGTGAGAGGAAAAACAGGTTAGGGAGGTGGAGATGAGCTGGGCTGGTTTTGGGATGCGGTTGGGGGAGGGGAGATTTTGAAGCTTGTGAAATCCACATTGATGCCATTGGGCTGCAGGGTTCCCAGGCTGAATATGATTTGCTGTTCCTGCAGCCTTCGGGTGGCATCACTGTGGCATTGCAGGAGGCCAAGGATGGACATGTCATCTGAGGAATGGGAGGGGGAGTTGAAATGGTTCGCGACTGGGAGGTGCAGTTGTTTGTTGCGAACTGAGCGCAGGTGTTCTGCAAAGCGGTCCCCAAGCCTCCGCTTGGTTTCCCCGATGTAGAGGAAGCCACAACGGGTACAGCGGATGCAGTATACCACATTGGCAGATGTGCAGGTGAACCTCTGCCTGATGTGGAATGTCTTCTTGGGGCCTGGGATTGGGGTGAGGGAGGAGGTGTGGGGGCAGGTGTAGCACTTCCTGCGGTTACAAGGAAAAGTGCCGGGTGTGGTGGGGCTGGAGGGGAGTGTGGAGCGGACAAGGGAGTCACGGAGGGAGTGGTCCCTCCGGAAGGCAGATAAGGGTGGGGAGGGAAAAATGTCTTTGGTGGTGGGGTCTGATTGCAGATGGCGGAAGTGTCGGAGGATGATGCGTTGGATCCGGAGGTTGGTGGGGTGGTATGTGAGGACGAGGGGGATTCTTTTTTGGTTATTGTTGCGGGGACGGGGCGTGAGGGATGTGTTCCGGGAAATGCGGGAGACACGGTCGAGGGCGTTCTCGACCACTGTGGGGGGGAAGTTGCGGTCCTTGAAGAATGAGGACATCTGAGATGTGCGGGATTGGAATGTCTCATCCTGGGAGCAGATGCGGCGGAGGCGAAGGAATTGGGAATAGGGGATGGCATTTTTGCAGGAGGGTGGGTGGGAGGAGGTGTATTCCAGGTAGCTGTGGGAGTCAGTGGGCTTGAAATGGACATCTGTCTCTAGGTGGTTGCCCGAGATGGAGACAGAGAGGTCCAGGAAGGAGAGAGAAGTGTTGGAGATGGTCCAGGTGAACTTCAGGTTGGGGTGGAAGGTGTTGGTGAATTGGATGAACTGTTCGAGCTCCTCGTGGGAGCACGAGGCGGCGCCGATGCAGTCATCAATGTAACGGAGGAAGAGGTGGGGTTTAGGGCCAGTGTAGGTACGGAAGAGGGATTGTTCCACATAACCTACAAAGAGGCAGGCATAGCTTGGGCCCATGCGGGTACCCATGGCCACCCCCTTTGTCTGTAGGAAGTGGGAGGAATTGAAAGAAAAGTTGTTGAGGGTGAGGACGAGTTTGGCTAGGCGGATGAGGGTGTCGGTGGAGGGGGATTGGTCCGTTCTGCGGGACAGGAAGAAGCGGAGGGCCTTTAGGCCATCAGCATGGGGAATACAGGTATATAGGGACTGGATGTCCATAGTGAAAATGAGGTGTTGGGGACCTGGGAATTGGAAGTTCTGGAGGAGGTGGAGGGCATGGGTGGTGTCACGGACGTAGGTAGGGAGTTCCTGGACCAAGGGGGTGAAAATGGAGTCTAGGTAGGTGGAGATGAGTTCGGTGGGGCAGGAGCAGGCGGAGACAATGGGTCGACCAGGGCATTCAGGTTTGTGGATTTTGGGGAGGAGATAGAAGCGGGCGGTGCGGGGTTGGGGAACGATGAGGTTGGAGGCGGTGGGTGGGAGGTCACCTGAGGTGATGAGGTTGTGGATGGTTTGGGAGATGATGGTTTGGTGCTCGGGGGTGGGGTCATGATCCAGGGGGCGGTAGGAGGAGGTGTCAGAGAGTTGGCGCCTGGCCTCAGCAATGTAGAGGTCAGTGCGCCATACTACGGCTGCCCCTCCCTTGTCCGCGGGTTTTATGGTGAGGTTGGGATTGGAGCGGAGGGAGTGGAGGGCTGCACGTTCTGCGGGGGAGAGGTTGGAGTGTTTGAACTGTCCCTGAGTTTGAACTGGTTCTGTTCACAAATTTAGATACATAGGAGCAAAAGAAAGCCATTCAGCCCCACATTTATAGCCCATCCCTAATTGCCCAGAGGGTAGTTAAGAGTCAACCACATTGCTGTGGGTCTGGAGTCTCATTTAGGCCAGACCAGGTAAGGATGGAAATTTTCCTTCATAATGTCATTAGTGAACTAGATTAGTTTTTCTAACAATTGACAATGGATTCACAGTCATCATTAGACTCCCAAATCCAGACGTTTATTGAATTTAAATCTACTATCTGTGGTGGCAGAATTCAAACCCGGATCCCAGCACATTACCTAGGTCTCTGGATTAGCAGCCTAGCAATAATCCCATTAGGCCATCACTTTGTGTGGGACTTTACAATAGCCTGTAGAAGTCCATATAAACAACATCCAACGACTTACCTTGTTGTATCAGAGATAAAAGGTACTGCAGATGCTGGAGAATCCTAGATAACAAGGTGTGGGGCTGGATGAACACAGCAGGCCAAGCAACATCATAGGAGCAGGAAAGCTTGACGTTTTGGGCCTAGACCCTTCATCAGACATGGGGGAGGGGAAGAGGGTTCTGACTTGTCTGCCTCCTCTCCACCTATCCTCTCCTCTATCCATCTTCTATCCGCCTCCCCCCCTCTCCCTATTTATTTCAGAACCCTCTTCCCCTCCCCCATTTCTGATGAAGGGTCTAGGCCCGAAACGTCAAGTTTTCCTGCTCCTATGATGCTGCTTGGCCTGCTGTGTTCATCCAGCCCCACACCTTGTTACCTTCTGTTTGCTAGTTGATTTGTATGCAAGTTTGAATACAACGCATGATAATGTAAAATAGGCAAAGTACAAGGAAGTGGTTGTATTTTGGATCTTTAAAATTACACTTCTGTATAGGATTGTGTTTGTAAGTAAGGGCATTTGTAAAATTAGACATTCATAAATCAGAGACCCCTGTACATCAGAAGGGAGGTTGCACAATTTGACAGAAGTTGGTAAACTGGATGCAGGAATAGTTTCCCCTGGTAGACGGAGTCTAGAACAAGGGGTCACAGTCTCCAGATATGGGGTAGGCATTTAACTGAGATGAAGAGACAATTCTTCACTCAGAGGGTGGTGAACCTGTGGAATTCTCTATCACATGAAACATTAGTGGCCAAGTCACTGTTTAAAAATAAGCGGTCATCCATTTTAAATAGAGATGAGGTGAATTATTTTTTTCTGGGTGTTGAAAATCTTTGCAACTCTCTTCCTGAAAAGGTGGTAGAAACAAAATCCTTGAATTTCTTTTAAGGCAGCGGTAGATAGATTTTCGTTAAGCAAGAGGGGAAAGGTTATCAGGAATAGACAGTAATCTGGAGCTGAGACCATAAACAGATCAGCCATGATCAAATTGAATGACTGAGAAAGCTCAAGGGGGCGATTGGCCTACTCCTGCTTCATGTGCGAATGTTGATTGGCTAATTGACCATAAAGCACATTACTACAATAAAGAAGGAGATCATTGACCCATCAAGTCAGTGCTTGTTCTCGGCAAGAACAATTCAACTAGTCCCACACCTCCACTATTTGCCAGTAGCCTTGCACTTTTTCCCTTCAAATAATTATTTAATTCTCTTTTGAGAGTCATAATTGAGGTATTCAAGTGTGTTTAATCTTAAAAAGATTTTACAACAGTCATTTGAAAATATTTCACAATAACAGCTAGTTTGAAAAGATTTCTCAGCTAGGGACTATTCACAGGTACACAATATTATGAATAATCCATACTGATTAGCCATTATGTTAGCACAATAAGTCCCACTCTTTAAAGAACCAGCAAAACTCACCACAAAGATTCCTGGAAGCTGTTCTAACAGCAACTGGTTCAGGTAATTTTCTAGGCATCTCTGCCTCGTCTGTAGATGAGGGTCGACCATCTGCCCCGGAATCTCTTGTGTCATTGGTGTCAACCCCAATACGATCTGCTATCTACAGAAACTGAGAAGGTGCTTACCAGTCCTATCCTTTTCAGATTCACATGGCATTAAGATGGCAGTGGATTAGGGCTCCTAAGCCAGGGCATATTTGCACCGACCATTTTTTGTTTTCATTTTCTTTTCTATTTTTCTTTTCACTTACCTCTTGTCCTGAGCTTGGACTGCATAAGCAGTGGTGAGGAACCCCAGCGCAGACTTGAGTAGTCCCAGTGCGAACCTCGTGGCAGTGGCAATTGAGCCCAGCACGAATTTAACTGAGCCCCTACTTACTTTCCCGGGGCAAACACGGGACCTGGCATCAGATATGGTTGCTCCATCAGTAAAGGGGACATCGGCAAGGTACACCCAGCAGTGTAAGATGGTGTCTGAGGAATAGTGACTTTGTTGTTGGTTGGTGCTGCTGCCGGCGGTACCAGAAGGGCATCACAGCGACATCGACAAGGTGGGCCCAGTGGTGAGAGATGTGACTCTGACATTGGTGGGTCCACTGCAGACGGCTATGTGGCGGTGGTGGAGGAGAATCAGCCCAGCAGTGAAAGATGGCGCTTTATGAGTGATGACTTCAATGTTGGTTGGGTCTGGTGTAGTTGGCGGCAAGGCAGTGGAGGATGAATGGCGGTATAAATGTCATTGATGATGAGCTGGCTCAGGACTGATGGACTCTCTTTATCATGACAACCAACCAAGTATGATTACAATCAATGAACAGCTTTCTCCGGATTTCAACTGACTTCAATTTTGCTAGCACTCCTTAGTGGCGTCCTGAGTCAAATGCTGCTTTGATATCAAGGGCAGTCTCTCTTAGCTCCTGAGTCTGCTGTTTTGTCCTTATGGGATCCCAAGGATTGCTTCATGTATTGGGGAAGTTGGTTAGCTCAAATGGGTGGTGAGTGATGCCGACAGCATGGGTTCAATTCCCATACTGGTTCACTTTGCCATGGAGGACTCTCCTTCTCAATCTCCCCCTTCCTCTATGGTCTAGTAAGACTATGGCGACGTTACCTTTTACAGGAAAACTATTGTGGGATTCTATAAATACTGAAGAATAACTCTGCCATTAGCTGACTGTTGGTTAAAAACTGGGGACTGAATTCACTCACTTTGTGACCTTATTTAATTGATGTATTTTATACCATTAAGATTATAAGATGTAGGAGCAGAATTAGGCCATCACGTCTGCTCCACCAGTTGATCATGGCTTATATATTTCTCAGCCCCATTCTTCTGCTTTCTCCCAATAACTCTTGATCCCTTTAATAATCAAGAACCTATCTGTCTCTGTCTTAAATACACTCAATGACTTGGTCTCCACAGCCTTCTGTGGCAATGAGTTCCCCAGATTCACCACCCTCTGGCTGAAGAACTTCTTCTTCATCTCCTCATTTTGAGGCTGAGGCTTTTGGTCCTATTCTCTCTAGTGGAAACATCCTCTCCAAGTCTACTCTATCCAGGCCTGTCAGTATTCTATATGTTTCAATGAGATCCCCCCATATCCTTCTAAATTCCAAAGAGTACAGACCCAGAGTCCTCAACTGCTGCTCATCAGACAAAGTCCTTCATCCCTGGGAAACCTCTTCCAGAACCCTCCAAGGCCAGTACATTCATCCTTAGGTATGAGGCCCAAAACTGCTCACAATATTCCAAATGTCGTGTGACCAGAGCCTTATACAGTCTCAGCAGTACATCTCCACTCTTGTATACTAGGCCTCTTGAAATATATACTAACATTGCGTTTGCCTTCCTAACTGCCAAATTAACCTACATGCCAACCTTAAGAGAATTTTGAATTAGGAATCCCAAGTCCATTTAGAGTCAAAGAGTTGTGCAGCATGGATACAGACTCTTTGGCCCAATTTGTCCATATCAACCAGATATCCTAAATAAATCTAGTCCTGTTTGCCAGCATTTGGCCCATATCTTCTCTAAACCCTTCCTATTCATATACCTATCCAGATGCCTTTTAAATGTTGTAATCGTACCAGCCTCCAACACTTCTTCTGGCAGCTCATTCCATACACGCACCAGCCTGTGCGTTAAAAAGATTCCCCTTAGGTCCCTTTTAAATCTTTCCCGTCTCGCCTTAAACCTATGCCCTCTAGTTTCAGACTCCCCCACCCTGGGGAAAAGACCTTGGCTATTCATCACCTCATGATTTTATAAACCTCTATAAGGTCACTCCCTCAGGCTCCGACACTCCTGGGAAAATAGCCCCAGCCTATTCAGCCTCTTCCTATGGCTCAAACCCTCCAATCCTGGCAACATCCTTCAAAATATTTTTCTAACCACTTCAAGTTTCACAATATCCTTCCTATAGCAGGGAGACCAGAATTGCACTTGGTATTCCAAAAGTGGCCTAAACATATCCTGTAGAGCCACAACATTACCTCCTAACTCCTGTACTCAATGCACTGACCAATAAAGAAAAGCATAGCAAATGCCTTCTTCAGTATCCATCTACCTGTGACTCCACTTTCAAGGAACCATGAACCTGCACTCCCCAGGACTTTACCATGAAGTCCTGCCCTATTTGCCTTTCCAAAATACAGCACCTCACCTTGTTAACCAGTATACCATGTGGAACATTGTCCAACGTCTTACTGAAGTCCATATAGATCATGTCCACCGTTCTGTTCTCATCAGTCTTCTTTGTTACATCTTCAAAAAACTCAATCAAGTTGGTGAGACATGATTTCCCATGCACAAAGTCATATTGACTATCCCTAATCAGTCCTTGCCTTTCCAAATACATGTAAATCCTGCCCCTCAGGATTTCTGCCAACAACTTGCCCACCACTGATGTCAGGCTCACTGGTGTGCAGTTCATTTGTCTTACAGATTTCTGAAGTCTTTCCCTATTTAGAAAATAGTCTACGTCTCTATTCTTCCTACCAAAGTACACAATCTCACATTCTCCCAGATTGTATTCCATCTGCCACTTCTTTTCCCACTCTCTGAGTCTGTCCCAAGTCCTTCTGCAGCCTTCTTGCTTCCTCAACACTATGTGTTCCTCCATCTATCTTTGTGTCATGTGCAGATGTAGCAACAATGCCCTCAGTTCCTTCATCCAGAATGTTAATGTATAATGCTCAAACATAGAACCCTGCGGAACTTCACTAGTCACCAGCTGCCAAAAGACCCCTTTATCTCTACTCTCTGCTTCTGCCGGTCAGCTAATCTTCTATCCGTGCCAGTACCTTGCTCCTAACACCATTGGTTCTTATCTTATTTAGCAGCCTCCTTTGTGGCACCTTGTCAAAGGCCTTCTGTGGAACCAAACAGATCACATCCACTGGTTCTTCTTTATCTAACTTGCTTCTTACCTCCTCAAAGGATTCTAACAGATTTTTCAGGCATAGCCTCCCCTTGACAACGCCATGCTGACTCCTCATCTCCTTAGCTATCTCCTTCAGAACTGAAGCGGGTACAATTACAATACTCAAATGACATTTCGACAAGTACACAGATATGAAATGTTTAGAGGGATATGGGCCAAACACAAGCAAATGAGACTAGTTCAGTTTAGGAAACCTGGCTGGCATGGATGAGTTAGGCTGAAGGGTTTATTTCCGTGCTATAAATCTCTATGATTCTGGAGTGTAGGCCATGTGGTCTGGGTGATATATCCAGCTTCAGACCTTTCAGCTTTCCTAGCACCTTCTCCTCAATGATGGCTACTACACTCACCTCTGCCCCCAGCTCTCTTGAAGTTCTGATATGCTGCTGGTGTCTTCCACTGTGAAAACTGATGCCAAGTAACGAGTCAATTCCTCCACCATTTCTTTGTTCCCCATTACTGTTTCTCAAGCTTCATTTTCCAGGGTCTAATATCCACTCTTGCCTCTCTATTACTTCTTAGATTTCTAAAAAAAATACTTCTGTAATCTTCTTTTCTATTACAGGTAAGGGATTCTACAGGTAATGAAAAATAATCTATTTTTTGTTCGTGTGGGAATCCAGGAAGCAAAATTTTAAAACTAGAGCTAGGTTATCTATGTTTGAGATTATAACACATTTCACACAAAGTGTGGTGGAAATCTATTAATCTACCTTGTAATTTCTGTGATATTTTCAGGATTGATGGTTGATTTTCTTTTATAAGATAAAGGTATCAATGAGGTATAGATCAGCTGTGATATAATTGAATGGCCAAACATACTTAATGTTCTCGATGTCTTTTGTTTTATTCATTCAGATGTGAGCATCACTGGGCCAGCATTTATTGCCCAACCTTAGTTGCCCTTGAGAGGGTGGTGGTGAGCTGCCTCCTTGAACACTGCAGTCCATTTGGTGTGGCTACACCCACTGCGCTGTTAGGGTTGGAGTTCTAGGACTTCAATCCAATGACCTTGAAGGAACAGCAATATATTTCCAAGTCACAACAGCGAGGGGCTTGGAAACGAACTTGCAGGTGGTGGTGTTCCCTTACAGCTGCCCTTGTTCTTCTACATGGTGATGATCATGGATTTGGAAGGTATGGCTAAGGAGCCTTGGCAAATTTCTGCAGTGCACCTTGTAAAATTTACACACTGTTGTTACTGAGCTTCAGTGATAGAGGGAGGGAATGTTGTGGATGTAGTGCCAATCAAGTGGGCTGCTTTATCCTAGAGGATGTCAAGCTTCTTGAGTGATGCTGGAGCTGCAACCCATTCAGGTGAGTCGGGGGGGGGGGAACCATCACACACCTCTGACATGTGCCTTGTAGTTGGTGGACAGACTTTCAGGAATCAGGATATGTGTTACTCGCTCCAGGATTCCTAGCCTCTGACCTATTCTTAGTTATGACCAGTCAGTTCAGTTTCTGGTTAACGGTAAAACCCAAGATGTTAATAATGTGGGATTCAGCAATGATAAAGCTACTGAAAGTCACTCAGCAATGGTTAATTTCTCTTCTACTGGAAGAACAGAATATCTTTGTGTTGTCCTCCAAGCCACTCACCATCCTAATTTGGAAATATATCACCCTTCCTTTGCTGTTTCTGAGTCAAAGTCACTTCCAAACAGCATTGTCAGCACATCTACATCTCACCACTATCTTCTCAAGACATATTAGGGATGGGTATTGAATTCTGACCTATCCAGCAAAGTCCAATCTCGATGAGACCATAATACGTAGAAGATGAAGTAGGACGTTTAGCTTATTCTTGAATTAATTTTTAAACATTCACGGATCCTGAATAATGTGTGTTATGATCCAGACTGTTGGCCTGAGGCAGGTAAAATCCTAGATTGAAATCTGGTTGGTCGGTCTCTGAACATATTCGTAAGAGCACTTTTAAGAAAAGAGCATCAAAGCTCCCTGAAGGGGAAATAAAACAAATAATTTTATACTAAATCAGAATTTTGTGAAATGGTCTTGTTACAAGTAACATATTTAAAAATTCAACCCTTTCATCTTCACAACAGCCTTACTGATACTCAAACCTTAGTGAAGGGTCACCCTGTTTTCACTTTAAAGTTCCTTGATCAGAGAGCACAGCTGTACTTGGTTTTTTTCCCAGGAGACTTCTGCATTCGCTCAATGCTATCTTCTTAATCTTAATGTCTCTTCATGTGACTCTTAAACAAACTGAGACAGCTCATTTACTCCTTGACATGTGTTCCTTAAGCTCATGTTTTCAATAAACCTTTAGGATGACATCTTAAAATCTTTGGGTTTTGGAGTTTTTTCTCTTCTAACTCCTCAGTCACTCAGGGCTTCTTTGCTCCTGCCCAAACTGTTATGGAGACTGCCAAAGCAAACTGCTGCTGGTACATGCCTTTGCTCTCTGACTGACCTGCTTCTTGCTTTGAAATTAATATGCACACTTGTCACAGAATCACAGAATTGTTGCAATGTAAAGGGAAGCCATTTTGCCCATTGTGTCTGTACCTGCTCTCTGAGCATTTTAACTTGGTACCAATCTCCTGCCTTTTCCTTGAAATCCTCCACACATTTCTATCTAAATAATCATTCAATGCCCTCTTGAGTGACTAGATTGAACTTGCCTCAACCACACTTCCAGGCAGTGCATTTTGCTCTGTTTTCCTTTCTAAAAGGAAACCTATTTCTGTCTCTGTCTCCCTGTGTCATCGGACACCTTGTTGCTAGACAATAATCCAAATATTTTTCCTCCCTCCATTCATGTCTTCTAAGTCACTGAACTATTCACTTCAAAAGTTTTTAAAGAATTTGTGTTAAGTGTAAACAAAGTTCCAGATATCTGCAGGGCACTCAGAATAACTTCCAAAGTTAAACTAAAATTTCTTTCTGAACACAAACAATATAGAAATGTTGTTCAGGGAGGTGACGGCCTAATGGTATTATTGCTGGACTATTACTGCAGAGACCCAGATAACATTCTGGGGACCCAGGTTCAAATCTCGCCATGGCAGATTGTAGAATTTGAATTGAATAAAAAAAAATCTAGAATTAAGAATCTAATGATGACCACAAATCCATTGTCAATTGCTGGGAAAAAAACCCCATCTGGTTCACTAATGTTCTTTAGAGAAGGAAACTGCTATCCTTACCTAGTCTGGCCTACATGTGACTCCAGGCCCACAGCAATGTGGTTGACTCTGAACCGCCCTCTGGGCAACTAAGAATGGGCAATAAATGCTCCCTAGCCAGTGACACCCTTAATGAATTAAAAAATAGCTAGATATTAAAGCAAACTTACAGCTGCACATGGTTCTCACAACTTTAGAATCAAAGTTTCCAATTAATAATAACATTACAAAACCTCTATAGAATAATCACATGTTTTTCAGGCAGCCAGGAATGCCAAACTTAATGCAGCATTTTGCATCTCTTAGTTGTGCAAAAACAGGCCAAGGACAAGTTCTGAAGCCTGGCTTATATAAATGAGTGATTTTATTGTCACGTGTATTTTCCAGTGAAAAAAAGTGAAAAACTTTTCCACTGTTGCAGAAATCCATTGCCATTTTGAATAGTTTAAAAATAAGAATAAAAAAGATCTAGCTTAAAGAGAGTCCATCAGTCCTGAGTCTGCTCAATATCAACGATGCCTTCGCTGCCGTCCCTCCTTGTTGTTACTGGCAGGGCCAGACCCAAACAACGAAGAAATCGTTGATCGTCAGGCACCAAATTTCACTGCTGGGCCTACCTCACTGACATTGCCTCCACCAATATAGCACCGTTGATTCCGATGCCAGGTCCTGTGCTCGCCCCAGAAAAGTAAGTAGAGGCTCACTGGCCAATGTCACGAGTCCGCAGTGGGCCCATTTGAGTCAATGCTGGGATTCCTTGCTGCCTCTGGTGCCATCCAAGCTCAGGACAAGAGGTAAGTAAAGGAAAGGAAAAGAGGAAGAAACAAGAAAGGAGAAAAAAAGAAAATAGGTTGGAGTGAATGAGCCCTGGCTCAGGAGCCCTACTCCACCACCATCTTGATGATGTCACATGAGCAAACTGGTCTCTGCATAAGGATAAAAGTATAGAATTGGGCCATTGGCTAGGGAAATAAGACAATAGTAAGACAATAAGATGTAAAAGCAGACGTAGGCCATTCAGTCCATCAAGTCTGCTATACCATTCAATCAGATCATGGTTGTCCAGCTAATCTTCAGCCCCATTTTCCTGCTATTGCCCATAACTTTGATTTCCTTAAAGATTAAAAATCTGTCTATTTCAGCCTCGAATATACTTAATAACCCAGCCTCAACAGCCCTCCACAGTAGAGAACAGATTTACCATTCTCTGAGAAGATAAATTCCTCGTTATCTCTGTTTTAAATGTGTGACCCTTACTCTGAGTTTATAGCCTCTGGTCCCAGACTCTCTCGTGAGGGGAAATAACCTTTCCTGGTCAAGCCTCAAGAATCTTATATGTTTTAGTAAGGTCACCTCTCATTCTTCTATATTCCAATGAATACAGGTCCAACCTACTCAACTTCTCCTCACAAGACAGCCTCTCCATTCCTGGTATCAGCCTTGTGAATCTTTTCTGAACTGCATCCAACAGCAGTATATCATTCCTTAAACAAGGAGCTCAACCTGTTGACAGTGTTCCAGCTGTGGTCTGACTAGTATCTTCTATAGTTTTTGCAAACACCCTTACCTTTATATTCTATTTTCTTTGAAATAAAAGCAAACATTCCATTTGCCTTCCCTAATACTGGCTGAACTTGGATGTTAGCTTTTTGTGATTTATGGATGAAGACTCCCAAATCCTTCTGTTTTGTAGCTTTCTGCAGTTTTTATTTCCACTTAAATCATATTCAGCTCCTCTATTCTTCTTGTCAAAATGCATAACTTCATATTTACCCACATTATATTCCATCTGCCAACATTGCGCCTTCTTGCTCAGCACCACCTTCTCAAGAGCAATAAAGGATGGATAATAAATTCTGGCCAGCCAGTCATGCCTATTTCATGAGTGAATAAAAAAAACTTGCTTAACCTGTCTTTATTCTCATTTAAGCTTAGCACAGTTGTTTCCAACTCAGGTTCCTATCTCTCAAGCTGATTACTAAGTTCCACTATGTTAAACAACAAATAATTAATGTTCATCGACCAGGTTTTTGTGATTTTTGTGTGAATGTTATATGTAGACCACAGCAGGCTTTATGTTGTCCTTCAGCATGATAGCATAGGACAGTCATTGAATTGCTGGGCAATGAGAAACAATTATTATGGGAAGTAAGCAAAAGAAATTGGAAATTACTGTGCCTACTGATAATTTTATTCACACTGTTTGGGTGCCTTACAACACATCTCGGGAACAGGTGTGCCTTAAACTTGGGTCTTCTGGCTCAGAGGTAGGGACACTACTACTGCACCACAACAGCACCCTTGCCGTGTCTATATTCAGGTGCAGAACACCTGGTTGTCTTTCATACCCTCAGAATATCCAATAGCATGTTTGAAGCCATTAAGTTTCTTGAATGTCCATGTACTGATGCTGGTTTCATCATCTTAATGAAAAAGTGACCGCTGCTGAGCTGAGCTGTGCTTGATATGCTCTGCTTAGTTTCTTTTTGGTTCTTTATATGCTCAAACAAGTTGTTGTTAGGAAGGAGGATGTGCTAGAAATCTTGAAAAACATGAGGATAGATAAGTCCCCTGGGCCAGACGGGATATACCCAAGGTTAGTACGGGAAGTGAGGGAAGAGATTGCTGCTCTTTTGGCAATGATCTTTGCGTCCTCACTGTCCACTGGAGTAGTGTGCCAGAAGATTGGAGGGTGGCAAATGTCACTCCCTTGTTTAAGAAAGGGAATAAGGATAATCCTGGAAATTACAGACCAGTCAGTCTTACTTCTGTGGTGGGCAAGTTATTGGAGAGTATTCTGAGAGATAGTATTTATGATTATTTGGAAAAGCATAGTTTTATTAGAAATAGTCAGCATGGCTTTGTGAGGGGCAAGTCATGTCTCATAAGCCTTACTGAATTCTTTGAGGATTTGACAAAGCACATCGATGATGGTAGACCAGTGGATGCGGTGTATATGGATTTTAGCAAGATATTCGATAAGGTTCCACATGGTAGGCTCATTCAGAAAGTAAGGAGGCATGGGATTCAGGGAAATTTGGCTGTCTGGATACAAAACTGGCTGTCCAATAGAAGACAGAGGGTGGTAGAAGATGGAAAGTCTTCAGCCTGGAGCTCGGTGACCAGTGGTGTGACGCAGGGATCTGTTCTGGGGCCTCTGCTCTTTGTGATCTTTATAAATAACTTGGATGGGGAAGTGGAAGGGTGGGTTGGTAAATTTTCTGATGACACGAAAGTTGGTGGAGTTGTGGACAGCATGGAGGGCTGTTGTAGGTTGCAGTGGAACATTGACAGGATGTAGAGCTGGGCAAAGAAGTGACAGATGGAATTCAACCCAGAAAAATATGAAGCGATTCATTTTGGAAAGTCGAATTTGAATGCAGAATACAGGGTTAATGGCAGGATCCTTGGCAGTGTGGAGGAACAGAGGGATCTTGGGGTCCACGTCCATAGATCCCTCAAAGTTGCTACACAAGTTGATAGGGTTGTAAAGAAGGCATATGGTGTGTTGGCTTTCATTGGCAGGGGAATTCAGTTTAAAAGCCGTGAGGTTATGCTGCAGCTCTATAAAACTCTGGAATATTGTGCTCAGTTCTGGTCACCTCATTACAGGAAAGATGTGGAAGCTTTAGAGAGGGTGCAGAGGAGATTTACCTGTATGCTGCCTGGACTGGAGGGCAGGTCTTATGAGGAAAGGTTGAGGGAGCTAGGGCTTTTTTCATTGGAGCGAAGAAGGATGAGAGGTGACTTGATAGAGGTTTACAAGATGATGAGAGGCACAGATAGAGTGGATAGTCAGAGACTTTTTCCCAGGGCAGAAATGACTATCACGAGGGGGCATAATTTTAAGGTGATTGGAAGGAAGGTATAGGGGAGATGTCAGAGGTAGGTTCTTCACACAGAGAGTGGTGGGCAAGTGGAATGCGCTGCCGGCTGTGGTAGTGGAGTCTGATCATTTAGAGACTTGTAAGCGACTCTTGGATAGGCACATGGAGGATAGTAAAATGTAGGGTATGCAGGGTAGATTGATCTTAGTAGGATTATAGGTTGGCACAACATCGTGGGCCGAAGGGCCTGTACTGTGCTGTACTGTTCTATGTTCTTTTATTCCCTTACAAACAGTCCTTAAAGCAACTGTTAGAAACTGCCAAATATAGTTAATTGTGGAGTGAGGTAGAATGCAATTTCTCCAACAGCTGTAGCACTATAGTTCCTGTTGACTCATGTTCATTGAGACTCCAGTTCTCCATTTCCCTCTCCTTTATTCTCAGAACCTGCCAGAAGATTCCTTCCAGTGTGGTAGCTGACCCAAACTGGAGCTATGTGCATGGTGGATCTGCATCAGGGGGCCTGGCAGGCTTTCACAGTGGTTCAATTCCAAATGAGCCTTGGGCCTCTGGCATACTCTAAAGGTTATCAGGCCAGAGAATGCACCTAAATCAACTTCCATTCCAATTCCTTCAGATAAGGAATGGAAAAATTTGAATGCAAAGGGGTAAAGAGATGTTTCGTTTTCTTTCAAAGATGGATGTTACTGTCATTGTAGAAATTCACGTGTTGTTTATTAAATATAAATAAAAATTAGCAAGCTAATACTCACCTAAAAGGTTAAGCCATCTTTTCTTTTTTGAAGGGGCCAATATATTTATCTGTATTTCTGGTACTTTACGTTTTTAAAATCAAAAAATACCAGAGGTGATTTTTTTAAAAAAGCCACCATGGGCATAAGCTGAGAAACTGGTGGTATAGAAATTGGAGCAAATCTAAAAACTAAAGTAAAATAGTTTGGTGAAAGGTTAAATTTAATAAGCAGCAATGAAGCCAAGAAAGAAAATTAAATCTGGTAAGAAGGGAGTGGAAGGTTGTTTTTCAGTGTCAGGATAAAGTATTGATTTTCACCTTTCTAAAGTAACAGTGACATTTTGTTTACCTTCAATAACTTATTAAAGGGAAGCCAGGTGACTTGGAGAGTACATAGGTGCAGGAAGTAGAACAAAGTTTTACTTACTATGGGTATGCACATATTATAAAATCTTTTAAAGGAATTTTTTTCTTGAAATAATCATTAATAGAATTGAAATGTCCAAGGTAAAGTGAATATGTTTGCTTTGATAGTCCAAATAGTTGGTATCATTATTAACGTAAGATCTGCAATTCTGGGAGTTTCCTTTTAGTGTAATGGCTGACATCATTAATATCTTCCAGCCAATCAAGAGACAGGGAGGTGGGTATTGGAGGGGGTGAACATTTGCCACAAGGTTAGCTATAAAAGTCATCAACTTTAAATTGCAGCCATTTGAATATCTTTGTAAAGAAGTATTCAAGGCTTTCCTGAATAAGCTGTTGTGTAAAGGAACTGAAAGTTCCTTTCCTTTTTAATTGTTCACTGCACCATGTTTAGGCTGTTTCTGCTGCTCCCTGTAATTTTGGCTGCTCTAAAGCAGGCAGCTTCACAGGGAAATGGATCTGTTTTCATCTCTAAACAAGAAGTCTTCAGGAGAGTGGTGGATCTCCTAGTCCCAGGAGAAGACCTTTTGAGCGAGGCGGCTGTCACCTCTTTAATACATATCTTAGGGAACCGTGTGCAGTGTTCTGAGGTGTCGTGTGAAGAGGTAATTGCAAGGCTTTCTGATTATTACATTTAGGGAACAAACTCCACTGCAGACTGTTGGTGCCATCTGAAGGTGATTTTAAGCAGTAACTCATTTTGCTGGTTCATTTTATATTGCAACATATGATAGACACCAGTAGGATAATCAAATTGTGTGGTATTTTATAACAATGAGCTAAGATATTGCAATTTTAAATTTCTGTCTTTAAGTTTATATATATACATATATATTTGGTCAATGGAAATTGTTCAGCTGTAACAAGATGAATTTTTTTTAGAAAACGTTATTTCTTCAAATTTGCGCATGTTCTATCGCCACTATTCAAAATGATCTTAGTTAAGCAGCAAGTTGCCACCTTTTTGTTAAGTTCATTTTTAGAAATATTGGCAATGTATTATGTTTATCCATAACTGGAGGTTATTTTTCACAGATCAGATGTGGACTAACATCTGAGAAATATCAGCATTGCACAAGAGGACATTTTAAAAAATAACATGAGAAAGAATTATGATTATTGCATTTTACTGAGAAGGAAATTTTGGTAACTTAATTCGAACAACGCAGTGGAAACAAATCCACTCATACCACAATAATGTAAAGTACTCACCACATATCAACTAGAAAGATGACTGGGGGCCAACAGAAAATCAAGAAATATCATGGTAGGGAGAACTTTTGCAGGCTAAAGAAAGGCAAGGAACTATCACTTACCTCTGGGAGATCTGAGTAAAGGGAAAGAACAAACATGTAAAGCCACCTAGGAGCAGTGAACAATCAAGGAAAGGGTGATAATAGTCTGAGTTGTAATGTAGAAAATACAACAGCCAAAATGCGCAGAGCAATTTCCCTCAAACAACAATATTTAAAAAAAAATCTAAATTGTTTGTAGTGATGTTCCTTGAGGGTAAATATTGGCCATGACACCAAGGAAAGGTCCCCTTCTTGGCTTTGAAATAGTGCCATCAGTTCTCTGACATCCATCTCAATAGAGAGAGATGGGGTTTCTGTTTTGATATTGCACCTCCAAAAGTGCAGCATTCTCTCAGTAATACACTAGAGCTCAGCCTTGATTTTTGTGCTTAAACCTTGGATCCAAAATCTTGTGATTTAGAAGCAAATGTGCTAACTAAGCCACGATTGACAGTGAAATATCCTCAAGGATATTCAAAAATTTAATTTATTTTTCAGATATAGTTCATTTAGATTACATGATGCAAAGTTAGAATATACTTTGTTTGCAATAAGTCAGGACGATCAGCCAAAATCATAGAAGCCTTCAGAAATCAGTCAAGAACATAACTGGCTGTTTAAACGGCAATTAAAAATACTGAAAACAAACCACACAAACAATGTGTTTGTGATTATTACCACGGCTAAAGTTACTGGTTGCCTAGCATGGGAGAAAGGAAGGGAAACTAATATGCCTCAGTTTACCATAATTCAAAAGCCCTATTAACAAAACTCGTTGAGTAAAGATTAGAATGTATTAACATTCCACAGATGAAGCTAGTAACAGTGACTTCGTAATTATCCTTTACTCTCATGGCAGTGAAAGACTTTTTTCTTTCTTAGATTAGCAACTGCTGTATTTATCAGATCAAATCTCCATTGTGACATTATTCTTCAGAGATTATAGAGTGTGAAAGGACCTCACAGGTCGTTTCCTATTCAATCTCGAAGTCTGTGGTCAAATTATTGAAAATTATGGGGAAGTAGGGGTGAGGTGGATATTTGTTTATTTACCTATGATGGACCCTTTGTATTTTGGGGGTGAACTCATGCCTGGATGGGAACATGGTGGGCAAGGTACCTGACCGATATTATGTGCCCCACCCAACTGAAAACACCTGGCTTTGTTGTAATATCCAGTCTAAGTAAGAAGGCTTTTATGCTGCCATGGCCCATCTTGTTTCTAAATATTGCTGGTATTTTATGCATGAACAGCCTCAACTGGGACGAACAGACTTGTCTAGGTCTAACCTGCCCCCAACCCGTCAATTCCCTTCCTTATCTTGAAATGCAAAGAAAATAAATCAAACTACACATGGTTATTTCCTCATAACTGAAATTGTTGATATTTTTAATTATCCTTTCTTGCGTCCTTTCATGTCAAACTAATTTGTTTAACCATGAGTTGTGTTTATATAGCACCTTTAAGCATAATGACATGTCACCATTGACCAGAAACTTAACTGGACTAGTCATGTCATAAGAATGACTGCAAGGTCGGACTGGAAATTTCTGACTTTATCGTATTTATTCTCTTTTGGGAGGTGGACATCACCAAAACTTGTCTGATATTTTACTGGACAATATTTTCATTTATTCATAGGATGTGGGCATCACTGGATAACCCAGCATTTATTGCCCATATATAATTGCCCAGCAGGCAGTTAAGAGTTAACTACATTTCTATGGGACAGAAGTCACATGTAGGCTAGACCACATAGGATGGCTCATTTCCGTCCCTGAAGGACAATAGTGTAGCATTTATGGTAATCAACACTGGTTACATAACAAAGAATCTTATATGGGCCTGAACAACAATGGGCTATGTCAAAAAAAACACAAGATTAATCTCATAGTCATCATTAGGCAAGTTTTTCTATTAAAGTTTTGAATTGAGTTGAACCTTATAGCACTCTATAATGGGAGTCTTGGGAGAATTGAATAAGAAGTCAGGCGAGGCCTTTTCTCAACATCAGGAGCAACTCGTTGCATTTACAAACAGCATTTGGGGGTGGACATAGGGGGAGAATCGAGACAAGATTTTGTTTTAGGGACCGTGAATTGCCTATTAATGGTGATTATTGCTTGTCAGTTTCATCACTGCAAATCTTGCCTCATTAATGTGCAGCTTTCTATCCTACCACCTGTTGCTTACACCTCTGGACTTGGACACCCAGCATCACCATCCCACTGTATGCTCCATGGCACATGCCACAGCTGCTGACTCAGACATGACTTCCGAACTCTGCAAACTCAGCAGTTAACAAGGCATGTTTGGACAACAGCATAAGAAAACTCACTAGGCCTTATTGAGAGAAACCCTCGATACAACTTGATAAAAGTGACTCTTAGTCAAAAACACGTATGATTCAGCCTGATGACTTCAATTCTGGCATGTTGAGATTTTAACCATTGTCCCCAGAACTTTAGCCTGGAGCCTTGGATTACTCATGGAATGACATTACCTCCTCCCCTTTGATTGAGGGTCAATTATATTGCTGTGCAACTGATGTCATGGCAGATTTCCTTTGCTAAAGGACATTAGTGAAGATCAATATTTCTGGGACTAGCTTTCAATTGCAGATTTTATTCACTGAAATTAAATTCCACCAGCTGCCATGGTGCCAATGGCTTTGAATTCAGGTCCCCAGAGCATTAATCAAGGCCACATGAGCACTAGTCCAATGACATCATCATGATCACCCAGCTACATGGCCCAAGTTAGGAGTGTGACGGAATACTTCCACTAGTCTGGAAGACTGCAATTCTAACAGCACTCAAATCTCAACACCATCCAAGACAAAGGAGCCTTCACTGGCTGTACCATCTACAAAATGCTCTGCAGCAATTCACAAGGCTCATTTGGCAGCACCTTCGAAACCCATGCCTCTACCAACTAGAAGGAAATGTGGTAGCAAGTATTTGGGAATGCCGTCTCCTTCACGTTCCCCTCCGAGTAACAAAACAGCCTGACTTTGAACAATTCTAATGTTCCATCACTTCAAAATGCTGGAATGCTCTCGTTAACAGCACTGCAGGTGTACAGTATCTACACTGGATGGACTGAAATTGTCATAAAGTTCGCTCGCCATCATATTCTCAAGGACAGTAAATGCTTACCTATTGTCAGTAATCCTATTGCTATGGTCCTATTGCCCAATCATATAAACAAATGAACAGAAACTGTTGACTTCGAGTCATCAAATACAGACAGCTTTTCTTTTTCTTGGCGTCAATCTTTGACCTATTAAGCACCTGTGAAGTGGCACTTTGTTATTTTTAAATGCTTTATAGAAATACAGAAATTATTGTTGAATCTCCCTAATGGGTAGACATGAAAAATAAAATTACTGTGTATGGCTCTAATAATGGTCTACATCATCTCTGGCTATGGGGAGCCGATAGCCTGGTGGTATTATTGCTGGACTGTCAACCCAGATAATGTCCGGGGACCCGGGTTTAAATCCCACCATGGCAGATGGTGGATTTTGAATTGAACAAAAATATCCAGAACTAAGAGTCTAATGATGACCATGAGCTGATTATCGGGGAAAACCCCATCCTAGTATCCTTTAGGGAAGGAAACTGCCATCCTTCCCTGGTCTGGCCTACACGTGACTCCAGATCCACAGCAACGTGGTTGATTTTGAACTGCCCTCTGGGCAATAAATGCTGCCTCATAAGCAATATCCTCATCCTGTCAATGAACAAAGAAAAAGAAATCCTTAATTTTTCATATATCTTCTGTATAAGTCGACACTAATATTTGGACAAAAGACCTGAAGTCTTTCTACTGAGAACCCACTTGTCACTTTTCCCCCTCTGTTTTGTTGCTTCCCTAACCAGTACCATCATCTACATCATCCTGCCGAATTTTCCCACTCCTCAATTTCCCGCTCAACTCTCTCAATCATCATTTTCCTACCCCTTGACTCTCCCACCACTGTTTTTGTGACTCTCTCCCATGTTTCACCTTCCTGCCCAACTCTTCCAGTCGCCAGACCCATGCCTGACTTCTCCACTCTTTACTTCCATGGCTGACTCTCCCACTTTCTCCTTTCATATTTGAATTTGCCACTTGCACTCCGCTCTCTGACTTTCCCGCTTGCTGATTCTATGCTCAACTCTTCCATTTGCCACTTCCCTGTCTGACTCCCCTATTCATCCCTTCCCTGCCCAATTTTCCCACCTACACTCTTCCAAAATCCTGGGTAATTCAAAAAAGAAGAAAAAAGGCTTGAATACATTCATTTTGTTTGCAGTAAATAGATCACTGTGTATGAATCTTTCTAGTTTCTGGCAATTTTAAATGAACCATGTTATGGGCTTGATTAATTATCTTAAATTAGTTATTAATTTAGCTATTAGTGTTCTCAGAATAGTTCAGCAAGTGCTGTTCAATTACAGAATTACATCTAACAGCAAGCATTTTGTTTGGGTTTAGTGAGCATGGGCTGGTTCACCATGAACTTCTTCATGAACTTTCTGCCACAATGCTGGCTGTTACAAACAATTGCATGTACATCTTGTTTGAATTGATCAGCCAATCATTTGGATGTATGTAGCTGGCTCCCTTCTGCAAAGACAGAAAGCAGAGAATTGAGTGTGAGATTTAGACTGTAGAAGAGAGAGGACAACGTTTGTGGAGAGTGACTGTGAGGCTTTGGCATGAGAGGGCACAGCAATGAACAGTGAATGCCAGTGTTGGCTGTTTAGGTGGAGAAAGGAATGAAAAGGTGTGTTTGTCTGAGAAGTGATGTGCAAGAACATGCTGTGAAAGTAGTTATGTGGAAACTGGCACCTCAATTATTATGCTGTTTCCCACTCACATCCTCCTCAGGTCCTTAGGGCTCTTACTGCATTGTCCCAAATTGGAAGGGCATCATTCCTGGTACTAGTTTCTTTTGTCATTTCAATCTCAGCACTGAAATTCATATATAATGTTATTCAGTTGTGTAGTAGTCAGAACCTGTGGCCAACCCAATCAAAATTCATGGTTTTGATCATCCAGCCAGTGAAATGTACTTTGATGTGAAACAGCTGCTCATATTTCATTGTACAGTTCCTTTTTTTTACACTGAATATAATGGTATAAATATTTGAGGTTTTCTGGCAACCTCTACAAAGTGTAAAATAAAATAGTTAAAAGTAGGAATTTGAATTCTTAGGGAATGTTAAGATTAGTATGGATGATAGTCCAGCATATGTTCTCTCCTTGAGGGTCACAGACAAGTTGTTGGAATAGCTGGAACCATTCTTGCACCCACAACTTTCTTAGTACCAATTATGCTGTGTGTTAAACTCCTAAGATCTGTTGTTTTTTAAACTTTATAGTCATTTGCTTTGATTGCAAAAATATTAATTGCTTTTCTGTGTTAACATTTGGGTCTTTGCGGTAATGTCAAAGGTAATATAGGGTGCAACATCAGACACAGCAAACAGGGTGACTGTTACCTAAGCATCCGTGAGAAGACAATATAAAAATATAGCACTTGTGTTATAGGGAGCAAGGTCTGCTTAGTGGAATTGCTGCTAGACCATAGAGTATAGTTGTGCAATAACCAGACGTTGTAATGCATTTGGTCAAAGTTGTAAATTTTGTTTCAGGATCCAGAAAATGTTATAAAATGTGCATGCTTTGTTTGTTCTCTCATTTTCCTATGTAATTAGTTCTTTGATTAGATTCCAACTTGTACCTCACTCCCAAAGTATCATGGTTCAGATGAGATATATGCATATGTTGTATATATTATAATCTGAACTCCTTAGAGATGGCAACTGAACTTCAAGTAACTCTTATCTGATAAAATTATATTTGAACTGGAGCCAAACATTTATAAGAATCTGGCAAGCTGCAAACTTCTCGCCAATAAAAAATTAATGTCTACTAAAAGTGCTGGAAGTACTCTACTGGCAGGATGTATCATGGAGAGGGATGTTAATTACTGAGAGGAGGAGGGATTAGGCGCAAAATGGGAGTCAAAATCCTGAAGGCCTGCTCCTCTGATGCTGCTTGATCTGCTGTGTTCATCCAGCCCCATGCTTGTTATCTCAAGTCAGGAACCTGACAGGATTGTTTTTCTTTTATTTTTTCATGGGATTTGGGAATTGCTGGCAAGATTAATAGTTGTTGCCCACCCTAACTGCCCTTGAATTGAGTGACTTGCTAGGCCAGTTAAGAGGCAGCCACATTGCTGTAGGCCTGGAGTCACATATAGGCTAGGGCGGATGGAAGGGCAAATTCCCTTTAATAAATGACACTAATGAACTAGATGGATTTTAATGAAAATAGAAGATTGTTTGATGGTCATCGACAGTAGCTTTAAATTCCAGATTTTATTACATGAATTTAAATTCCACGAGCTCCCATGGTGGGATTTGAACCCATGCTCCCAGAAGAATCAGTCTGCGCCATAAGATCTTGCAAACTCTTGGGTTTAACCTGGAATTCAACCCATATTCTCATTTCAATTGTTCGCAGATTTCCTGAACAATGTGTAACTTGGCAAGGTCAATGAAATTCTGGGAGCCCTTTAAACAGTGAAACTGATTACTTGCAGTCATGGCTAGGTAAGAGGCAGCTGATCCCAGAAATTAACCTGAAACTATGTCTCTCCAACTTGCAAGTCAATTCATCGTCTTGAATGTCATTCACAGATATGCACTCTCTATTGTCAGCTTTCACTGTGGTTTGAGATCAGTTTCTGCAGGTCCAGCTAGCACTTCTGATGAGAACATGAGGACAGGAACAGCAATCAGAGCAGGAGGGGCAACACTGACATCAGTGTCAATTGCCTTCTCATCAGGTTCCTCCACAAGACCGAGGGGTTGGGCTTAGAAATTCAGCTGAAAGGAAATCTTCAACATGGGATTTACATGCAGCTGCCTTGAGCAGTGCCTCTAACGGCTCAGATTTTAGAAGGTTTTTATGTCATTGCTAACCTCTGCAGCCTTCTTGAACAAGTTCTTCTTCCAAGGAGATCCATATTGCCAGTCACTGTCAAAGTAGCTATCACAGGAAGATCCATCAACCTAGTCCACCCTTCTCCCATGCTCTTCCTCCAGTTCTTTGCCTCTATCTTGAATACTGAGCTCTCTTCTGCAAAGAGAGAGAGCAGAGAATTTGAGTGTGGGAAATAGACTGTGTCGAGAAGAAACAAGGACAGCATTTGTGGAGAGTGACTGTGAGGCATGGGCATGAGCGGGCACAGCAAAGACAGTAAGACCCACTGGTGGCTGTTCAGATAGGGATCTGCATGGAGGGAAAGGAATGAGTATAGTTCTAAATTGTGTCAGTCTGACGGGTGTTGTACAAGAGTGTGTCGTGAAAGTAGTTGTCTGAAAGTTGCCTGAAATCAATATACTACTCCCCTTTTTCCCTCCTCAGGTCCTTAGGGCTCTAACTGCATTATCTCAAACTGGACCGGCATCTCTCCTGGTCTATGTTTCCTTGGTTGTTTCAATTTTGGCCTTTTCCTTCATTATGGGAAAACCTCTTCTCGTTCCAATCTCTCAAACCCCACAGCAGAATCTCTAGAGAACAGTCTAAGAATTAAGAAATAAGGGACTAGTAACTCAATCTCCTTTTCATTTTTTGTGTTTGCTAAAGCCACAAGAATCAATGCACTGTTCCAACCAACCTGACCTTTGTTGGGGTTCCTTTAGCTAGAAATCTGTCCTGCTGGTTCCTGTTTGCCCTTTGTGATTTATGAAAAACCCAGAAGGGGGATGCTAATATTGTGACTTACATATTGAGCTTGCTAACATGGTTGTTGGTAGGCAGAAGGCCTTTGTCATCAACAATTGGTTACCATTCCACGGAACAATTAGCTAAAACTGCTGTCAGCCAAATCTCCCAGACACAATCCCTGGCTCCAGTTTATTTGTAGTTACCCCCCTCTCTGGTTGAACATCAGCGTAAGTAGCACCAACAATGAATGTCAGGTAACTTGACTCTAAAAAATGCAGTAATCTTTTTAACAATCTTTGGTTTTTTAAACAATACCTTTCGCAATTCAGTCTATAATTGGATATGGTCTTTACAGTGTAAAATTATTGAAATCTCTAACACTAGATGCACTGCAGAAATTCACCAAAGATCATTAGTCAGCACCTTCCAAATGCATAACCACTTCCATCGAGGACAACGGCAGCAGATATATAGGAACACCACAACCTTTAAGATCCCCTCCACGCCACTCACTATCCTGACTTGGAAATATATCGCTATTACCTCACTGTTGCTGGTTCAAAATCTTGAATTCACTCCCTAACGGCATTGTGGGTCAACTCACAGCAGGTGGACTGCAGCAGTTCAAGAAGGCAGCTAACTACCACCTTCTCAAGGGCGACTAGGGACAGGCAATAAATGCTGACTGGCCAGGCAGCGATGCCCACATCCCACAAAATAAATAAGTAAATTAGAGAAAACAATTGTGATCTGTAATAAACTATGTTCTGGGAGTGTAAAACAACACAGCGATGGGGAAAGAACAGGGGAATCAGACTAACTGCATAGTTCTTTTCAGAGATCTGACACAGGCACAATGGCTCCTTCTTCTGGCCTATTTCTGTAGCTAATTCCTAACATTTTGTATGTTTTACACTGATTATGCTTAAAAACCCTTCTGTAGTGATTGTAATGAGGTCAGCCAGGTATACCTCATAGAATATGATTTCCCTGACTAGTGCTGTTAAACTTGTCCAATCAGGGAACCTTAGCTTACAGATATAAACAGGAATGTCAGAGGTTCTGAGATAAAGGTACTGCAGATGCTGGAGAATCCGAGATAACATCATAGGAGCAGCATCATACAAGCAGGAAAACTTGACGTTTCGGGCCTAGACCATTTTCTGATGAAGGGTCTAGGCCCGAAATGTCAAGTTTTCCTGCTCCTATGATGCTGCTTGACCCGCTGTGTTCATCCGGTCCCACACCTTGTTATGTCAGAGGTTCTGTTCACTCATAAAGTCTTACAGCACAGAAAAAGACCTTTTGGTCCAATGAGTACATGCCGACTATAATCCCAAACTAAACCAGTCCCACCTGCATTTGGCCAATATGCCTCCAACCATTTCTTATTCATGTACTTATCCAAATGTCTTTTAAATGTTGTAACTGTACCCACATCCACCACTTCGTCTGGAAGTTCATTCCATATATGAACACCTGTCAGTGTAAAACAAATTACCTCTCATGTCTTTTTTAAATCTTTCTTCTCTCACCTTAAAAATATGCCTCCTAATCTTGAAATCCCTCACCCTAGGGGGGATTGTGGCATTATGGGTCAACCCACAGTAAGTGGACTTCAGCTGTTCATCCCCACCTTCTCAAGGGTAACCAGGGGTGGGCAATAAATGCTGGCCAGCCAGCGACGCCCACATCCCACAAAATAAATGAGTAAATAAATAAATTAGAAAAAACAATTGTGATCTGTAATAAACTATGTTCTAGGAGTGGAAAACAACAGAGCTATGGGGAAAGAACAGAGGAATTGGACTAATTGCATTGTTCTTTCAGAGAGCTGACACAGGTACAATGGCTCCCATTCAGCTTATCTACATCCATCATGATTTTATGAAAATATTGCTCTGAGAAAACTGGAACAGTGTCAAGTACTATGCACATGTAAATAAAGGGTGTCTTGGTACTGGGATACTGGCCTTTGTGGCATTAGTTCAGCCTCTACCAGTTTTCATTTTTATGTTGATAGAGGTGTGACTGTTAGTGAAAGGAATGCAGCAAAGGTTTTACATTTATGGCATTTATGTTGTTGGCAAGGTACATTTTGAGTATCTACGCAAATGACACTGTGAATAGGACAAAGAACAATACAGCACAGGAACAGGCCCATTGGCCCTCCAAGCCTGCACCGACACATTTTGCCCTTCCATACTAAAACTGTCTTCACTTATAGGATCCATATCCCTTTGTTCCCTTACTATTCATGTATTCGTTCAGAGTATTTGTGCCAGAGACAGACTGGGGTGGAAATGTTCTTGCTAGTTATAAAGTAAAATTGACCTGTTTGTGTAATTGCATGTCAAGTATTTTTCAACATGCTACTTCCTGCTGATATCAGAGCCAAGTCTTACTGGAAGAATGACTGCTAGTTGATGGCACATACCTTTTTATTTATATGCAAATTGGCCAGAAAATTCAAACAATTAATAGCCATGTTATATTATGAAATCCTACAGAACTTGCTGAGTGATTTACATCATTCTGTAAGCTGCTTTGTACAATTGGCATGATGCCATAAACCTCCCTGTTATTTGTAAGAACTTGCTAAATTTGGAAATTAATTACCACTAAACTCACCCCAGACAAAGTCTGCGAACTGATAGCAAAATTACATTGTTAACCATGCAATAATGGAAAAGGAAACATTTAAATTGTTCAATCTCATTACAGGCTATAGTTAACTGTTGTTAGAAATGTCAAAACTGTTATATTTAAAATGCTTATTTTATTTCTTTGTTTTTCTTTCAATCTTTTTATTTGGGCTCCCTTGATTCAATAGTTCTTTCACTTTTCATTTCTCTTTCTGTATCTGACACTCTTTAATTCATTCTTCCCTATTGTTCCTGGTTTGCTGAATTTTCCTAAATTTCAGAGGTTGGTCCCCCCATTTTCTTGTGATCATTACCATGCCATCACCAATTTGCAATTTTAACATAAAACATTTTTGAGCTGATTGGCACAATTGACCTAATGGTGCATGACATGAGGTGCCACATTCCAGCAATTTCCAGTGCATCTGGTTTATTTGTTCTGTTTATTTTTACTTGGTTGTGGAATTCAGGCATTACTGGTAACGCTAGTATTTGTTGCCCATCCTAAACTGAGCCTGAAAAGATGGTGAACTGCCTTCTTTAATACAATCAAGTTGATAGTTCAGTTCAAAGGACAGTCAACTAAACTGTTGTGGGCTTTCTTCAAACAACATTCTTGCACCAGATGAGTTTACACAACAATCCAGTAGTTTGCAATTAACATTATTTAGACTAGCTTTCTTCAAATTTAATTATTTAGATTTTTAAAAAATTATTTGAATTTAAATTGCCCAGATCTTGTGTTGGGCAGATCAGCTATGATCTTATTGAATGGCAGAGTATACATGATGGACTGAATGGCCTACTTCTGCTCCTACATCTAATGGTCTTGTGTGTCTTTGGCTCATTAGTCCAGGCCAGTATGATAATCATTAAGTTTTCAAACTCAATAAATTTCACTGAATCAAGATCAGACTTGTTATCTGTGTCATTTAAGAGAATAAAACCAAAGTTGAATTTGTCAGCTGCTAGTAACAATGTGGCAAGAGCAGCACTGGGGTACTACAGGCTCCCTGAGCAGTTGAATAATTGATAAAGGTTTGAGCCTATTCCATTTGTTTGCAAAGAATGATTGTGTGTATGTGAATATTGTGTAGAATCTTAATAGCCCAGAAGCAGGCATTCAGATGAACGTGACCTCTCCCTGCACTCATTCCATTTTGCCAAACCAATATAGCCCATTATTCCTCCCTCACCTATTTACTGACTCTCCCGGTAAATGCATCTATTTAGTTTTTTAAAAAAATTCAGCCATGGTATGTGTGCATTATTAGCTAGGCCAGCATTTATTGCCCATCCTAATTGACTAGAGGATAGTTAAGAGTCAACCACATTGCTGTGGATCTGGAGTCAAATGTAGGCCAGATCAGGAAAGGACTACAGTTTCCTTCCCTAATGGACATTAGTGAAACAGACGTTTTTTTTTCTCCCCCCTGACAATTTACAATATGGTCATTAATTCGAGATTTTTATTGAATTCAAATTTTGTCATTTCGGTCTGGCAGGATTTGAACCTGTGTCCCAGAACATTACCTGGGTCTCTGGATTCATCATCTAATGTTAATACCACTAGGCCATCAACGTAATAGTGAGTACCTATATCACATGGACTGCAACAGTTCAAGAAGGCAGTTAAGTGAGCCTGGAGACATATCAGGGGCATTCCACCCCGTCAGTTGTTTATCTTCTGCTGGAGGGTGATTATCCCCTCTCCTGGTTGTGTGGGGAAAATGTAGGCTGACTGGAACATTTCAGGTGATCTCCTTAATCCTTGCTCAACAAAGTTTTAAATGGGTCTAACTGGCCAATGTTGGTTGGCCTCATGATTTTCAGACCCTAAAAGTGATCGTTCCCAATTTTGATGGGGCTCAAACTTTCAGGCCTAAGGAACAGTAGCGGCTAGGTGATACAGCCTTTGGCTTATGCACTCTTCTGAAATCATCCTATCTACTGTATTAACAATGACTTTCACACAAATACTTTACATGGGTTAATGACCATTAAAAGGATGCACAGAAGAATTCTTACCCTCTTGATGAGCATATGTGTAAATCTGCACACGTACGAACACATACATAAAATTGATCAAAACACACACACACAAATTCACATATGTAAACATGCACAGATATATAAATTTACATACAAATATCACACAGACAAACACAATAAATAATATACACAGATATATGCTGTAGACATAAATGTGAACACACAAGCTCCATGGTAGATGGCAGTATCTTTTTAATAAGAAACTTTAAGTTTTCTCCTGGTTATTCATAAATCTCTTCCATCTCTTTTCTCCTAAATAGTGTTTCACAGCAGATGACTTTTTTGAACTCGCCAAGAAGAATAGGAGTGAAACCAAATCACTGACATTGTTTGACTTTTTCCAAATTACTCCCGGATTGCTACTTTTCCTGAGCAACCCACAGAAAGAATGCAAGGTCATACAGTCTGGAATGTGGGACAAAGCAACACTGGCTTTCTCAGAGAGGCTAATGATGAAAATTAACATCAGCCAAATCCTTGACCCCACCCATCACCAAGTAGAAGAGTTACTGGTGGCAATACAGAAGAACTATCTGACAGTGGCCAAAGATCAGGTAAGTAGGGATTGGCACTTTGGCACTTGGTATCTGTCCTCTTTTCAATAATCCAATCAGTTAAAGTCAGCATAACCTTGAACACTATACCACATATAAAATCATTAACATGACTGCACTTTCTGTGAACCAACTTAGAATCTTAAATGATTGATTACTTAAACAGCCAATAAAGCATAAAGATAAATTCAGGAGATCAATGTGACGTAAATTGACTCAAGATTACAGCAAGGGCAAAACCATTCCTACAAAGCAAGTTTTTCCGTTCCTGCAGGCCATAGATGTCAAGCATAACATTGTAACACAGTGTTACATAGAATGTGTGACACAGAAACAAATCATTTGGCTGACTTTGGTTGTGCTGGCCTTTGTACTCCATACACGCTTCCTCCCCATCCCACCTCATCTAATCCACTGGTCGGCGCTGAGCATGTGTTACAAAACTCTAAAGCAGTGAGGAAAATGATTACATTATACACATTGAGTTATATCTTATGTTAGACTTGATTGCTGAGCTATCCAAATGCCAAGAAAGCCTTTTTGACATTCTCAGCAAATGATGATGAAACAATGCAAAATTTGGTCATTTGGAACTAGTATCGGAACAAAATAATTTCCAGTATAGTTTGAAACTTGGTTATTTTGTTAATGTACTTTTTTGTAAACTACAGCCTTGCGTTGATGTGAATCAAATCTTAGAAGAATCTGGCCTTGGTCCAAGTGGAATGACAGAAGACAACCTCAATCACTTTTCTGCCATTGTGCTTTACCATGTACTTCAAGGGGATTGTATACTCCAACATTTATTGCCTGGGCCAGAATTCTTTCTTGATTTTATCTATCAAAATGAATCTGCAAACATCACCAGAGCAGGTAAGGTCAATATGCTCCATTTAGTTTTGGATTATGAAGTGAAAGTGGAATTAGCAAATAAGGATATGGAAGCGAATGCATGGTACAACTGTAAGCAGATGTTTGGAGCATTAAAGGCCATTAGGTGTTATGTGCATTTTGTAGCACAGATTTCTGCAGAATGAAGTCACCAACGGTCAGGTGTGGAATTTTGTGCAGGAGGAGTAGTAAGATAGAGGATGAGGGGTGGTGGGAAACCAGGAGGAGCCTCTTTATCCATCCTAAGATTTAAGAAATTGTATTCAACAAGCATTGCTTTTCTCTTACAAACAAGCAACCAAATCTTTGACCTGCAGATAGCCTTATATGTCGGGGATCCTTGAACTTTCACTTTGACACGTAATGCCTTGAATGCATTTTTCAATGTAGAGGACATAAAGACAATTTCAGGGCATGTGTAAAGGTCTTACCTCCACACATCATTCCAGACTTATACCCATCTTATGGGTGAGAGTACAGAATCAGCAATTAATCCATACATCTCAGTAGAGAAACGTTATTTCAATTTATGAGCTTTTCAAGAGGGCAAGGCTGAGAGACAAGTTCATTGGGCAACTCACATGTCTGATGTTCGTCAGTGCATCAGTCTGGAAAGAAAAGCTGCACAAAGTGCATAGTTTAATGGCAGATATTAATGGAGAATTTCAAGATGTTACAGTCTGCACACTCTGAAGTATTGAAGGGATACAAATGAAAGAAGGGTTGAAAGGAGCTTTCCCAATATACATGTCATGAGACACTTGACTATAGGTGGGTCACAGGTCCATACCATATGGATATTTCAGTGCAACATTATTATAGTACCATGCAATGTAAGTGCACTGTCTCACTGCTGCTTTTGCCCAAACATTGACGCTGCTAGTTTATGCATAGCTTCTTTAAAGTTGGTTCAGCCAGAAGTATAATTAGAAACATAGAAAATAGGAGCAGGAGGAGGCCATTTGGCCCTTTGAGCCTGCTCTGCCGTTCACACGATCATGGCTGATCGTGCAACTCAATAGCCTAATCCTGCTTTCTCCGCACAACCTTTGATTGCATTCGCCCAAGTGCTATATCTAGCTGCATCTTGAATACATTCCATGTTTTGACATCAACTACTTCCTATGGCAATGAATTCCACAGGTTCACCACTTTTTGGGTGAAGAAATGTCTCCTCATCTCCATCTTAAATGGTCTACCCTGAACCCACAGACTGTGACGCGTCATCCTGGATACACCCACCATCGGCAACATCCTCCTTGCATCTACCCTGTCCAGTCCTGTTAGAATTTTGTAAGTCTCTATGAGATCACCCCTCATTTGCACATTAATATGGATAAGATAAAAAATAATCTGCAAGTCAAAAAATGCAGAACATAAAACCATTAAGGTACACATAACCTTTACACTAAGCCGGAGGCTGCCTGTCAGATGAGCAACTTTGAAGACCAATAATCAAACAATCTATGGACCAGTTCTAAAGAGGGGTCAGTCACTGGACCTGAAATGTTAACACTGATTTCTCTCCACAGATGCTGCCAGATCTGCTGAGATTTTCCAGCAATTTCTGTTCTTGTTTCTGATTTCCAGCATCCACAATTCTTTTGGTTTTTAGTTAAACTATGAACCCAATTCAGTCATTGTGGATGTGGATGATAATAAAGGTTGTGCCTGATCTCTCGGACTCTGAAATATTATTCTGTCCTATTCAACCCATTGGCTCCTGAAAGAGCTACCCAGCTAATCACACTCTCCAGCCCTACTTCTGTAGCCCTCTAACTTCATCACTTGCAAATATATATCCAGCTCTCTTTTGAAACCTGCATTGGAATCTGCTTCCACCACTCTCCCAGGCATTGCATTCCAAATCATAACAACTCTCTGAATTAAAATGTTTCTCCTCATCTCATTCCTAGCTATCTTGCTGACAATCTTGAAATTTTGACCCCTACTTACTGACATACCAACTAGTGGGAATAGAACATTCTTCTTTACCCTGTCAAAATGGTTCACAATTTTGAACATGTCCATAAATTCACCTCTTAATCCTCTTTACTCCAAGGAGAATAAGCCCAAACTCTCTAATCTTTCCTTGTATCTAAAATCCTTCATTCCTGGTATCGTTATAATAAATCTCCTTTGATATCTCTCCAGATCTTTAACATCCTTCTTTAAATAAGGTGCCTGGAACTGAACACAATACACCAAATATAGTCTGACCAATGATTTGTAGCGGTGTAGCATCACTTCCTCACTTTTATACTCTACGCCTCTATTTACAAACCCAAGGATCTTATAAGACTTCTTAACAACTGTCTCAACTTGCGTGGCCATCTTCAGAGAATTATGCACATGAACCCTGAGGTCCCTCTGCTCCTGTACTTCCCTCAAAATTGTACCATTTGAGCCTGTCTTGTCTATTCATGCTGAAATTCAGTACCCTCATGTTTCTTTGCATTGAAATTCATTTGCCAGTGTCTGGCCAACTTATCAATGTCCCTCTGAAGTCACTCAGCAACATCCTCACAATTCATTATTCTCCCTAGCTTAGTATTCATCTGTAAATTTAGAGGTTTTGCCCTCAACAACCATCTCCAAATCGCGTATATAAATCAGAAAAAGCAAGGGTCCCAACACCAATCCCTGGGAACAATTTTCTACTTATTTCCATTGGTAAATTTGGTAAATTTTTGCAGTACATCTTGTAGGTGATGCACACTGTTGGTACTATGCTTTAGTCAGAATGTATGTTTGTTGATATGGTGCCAAATAGGTTGGTAAAGACAGAAATTGCTGGAAAAGCTTAGCAGGTCAGGCAGCAACTGTGGAGAGAAATCAGAGTTAATGTTTCGGGTCGAGTGACCCTTTCTCAGAACAGGTCCCCAGTTCTGAGGAAGAGTCACTCGACCCAATACGTTAACTATTTTCTCTCAAGATATTGACACTGGAGGATTCAGTGATGGTGATATCATTGAATGTCAAGGGGTAATAGTTAGATTCTCTCTTGTTGGAAATGGTCTCTACCTGGTACCTATATATAGCAACTGTTACTTGTCATTTGTCAGCAGAGAATTGGGAGAGTTTAAAAAACAACAAATGATGACCAATAAAAATAACAAATATGGAGAAAGTAAACTTTGAGGGTAAAACTGCAAGTAATATCAAGACAGACAGCAAGAACTTCTTTACAAATATGAAAATGAAGAATGAAGCCAAAGTCAACATGAGCCCCTTAGAGAGTGAGGCTGGGAAATAATGGGGAACCCGGAAATGGCAGAGAAGATAAACAAATACTTTGCTTCAATCTTCACATTATAAGGCACTAATAGTGTTAAAAATTACTAAATATTCAAGGAGGTAATACGAGGATAGGAGATAAATAAACATCACTTGAGAAAAAGTGCTAGGGAAACTACAGAATCATAGAATCCCTACAGTGTGGAAACAGGCCAACTAATGAGGCTAAAGACCAATAAATCCCTTGGACCTGATCCAATGCATCCTTGGATATTAAAGGAAGTAGCTACAGAGATAATGGATGCATTGACAGCAATATTTCAAAACTCCTTAGATTCTGGAAAGGCTCCAGAGATGTGGAGAACTGCCAATCTAGCACGTTTACTTAAAAAGGGAAGGAATCAAAAAACAGATGACTCCTTTGATAAGGTTCCACATGGTAGGCTATTGGAGAAAATGCGGAGGCATGGGATTGAGGGAGATTTAGCAGTTTGGATTAGAAACTGGCTTTCTGAAAGAAGGCAAAGAGTGGTGGTTGATGGAAAATATTCAGCCTGGAGTCCGGTTACTAGTGGTGTGCCACGAGGATCTGTTTTGGGACCACTGCTATTTGTCATTTTTATAAATGACTTGGACGCAGACATAGGTGGATGGGTTAGTAAGTTTGCAGATGACACTAAAGTCGGTGGAGTGGTGGACAGTGTGGAAGAATGTTGCAGGTTGCAGGGAGACTTGGATAAACTGCAGAATTGGGCTGAAAGGTGGCAAATGGAGTTCAATGCAGATAAATGTGAGGTGATGCACTTTGGGAAGAATAATAGGAAGGCAGAATACTGGGTCAATGGAAAGATTCTTGGGAGTGTGGATGTGCAGAGGGATCTTGGTGTCCAGGTGCATAGATCCCTGAAAGTTGCCACCCAGGTTGATAGTGCTGTTAAGAAGGCATACGGTGTGTTAGGTTTCATCGGTAGAGGGATTGAGTTCCGGAGCCGTGATGTCATGCTGCAACTGTACAAAACGCTAGTGCGGCCTCACTTGGAATATTGCGTACAGTTCTGGTCGCCCCATTACAGGAAGGATGTGGAAGCATTGGAAAAGGTGCAGAGGAGATTTACCAGGATGTCGCCTGGTCTGGAGCGAAGGTCTTATGAGGAAAGGCTGAGGGACTTGGGTCTATTCTCATTGGAGAGAAGAAGGCTAAGAGGGGATTTAATAGAGACCTACAAAATGATCAGAGGATTAGATAGGGTGGACCGTGAGAGTCTTTTTCCCAGGATGATGACGTCGACTAGTACGAGGGGGCATAGCTGCAAATTGAGGGGTGATAGATATAAGACAGATGTCAGAGGCAGGTTCTTTACTCAGAGAGTGGTAAGGGCGTGGAATGCCCTGCCTGCCAATGTAGTTAACTCAGCCACATTAGGGGCATTTAAACAGTCCTTGGATAAGCATATGGATGATGATGGGATAGTGTAGGGGGATGGGCTTAGATTAGTTCACAGGTCGGCGCAACATCGAGGGCCGAAGGGCCTGTTCTGCGCTGTATTGTTCTATGTTCTATGTTCTAGGCCAGTCAGTTTAATGCCTGTTCTTGGGAAAGTATTAGAGACAATTAGAATTGAAGAATATAGGAGTAGGAGTAGAGTCTTTGGCCTTCTAGCCTGCTTTGCCATAGAACATGATCATGGCTGGTCATCCAATTCAAAACCCGGTTCCTGCTTTCTCCCCATATTTTTTGATTCACTTCGTCCCAAAAACTATATTTATATATTTCTTGAACATTTTAAATGTTTTTGCCTCAACAATCTCCTGTAGCAGAAAACTCTACAGGCACATTCCTCTCTGGGTAAAGAATTTTCTCCTCATCTGCGTCCTAAAAGGCTCCCACTTCCTTCAGACTGTGACCTGTGGTTCTGGACTCTTTGGTTATCAAGAACATCCTTCCTGTAGCTACCCTGTCTAATCTTGTTAGAATTTTATAAGTTTCTGTGCCCTTCATTTTTCTAAACTCTGGTGATTATAGTCCTAAACGTTCCAGTCTCTGCTCACACAGGAGTCCCACCACCCCAGGAAACAGACTGGTAAAGCTTTGTTGCACTCCCTCAGTACCCGGAATATCCTTCCGCAGATAAAGGGACTAAAATTGCACGCAGTACAGCAGGCGTGGTTTTACTAATGTCCTGTACAGTGTCAGCAAGATATCTTAGCTCCTGTATTCAAATTCTCTTACAATGAAGGTCAACATATCATCTGCCCAGTTCATCACCTGCTGCACTTATATGCTTACTTTCAGTGACTGCTGCATAGTGCACCTGTCCCCTTCCCAATTTATTGCCTTTCAGATAATAATCTGCCTTCCTGATTTTGCTGCTAAGGCAGATAACCTCACATTTATTCACAACTTGCTGCATCAGCCATGTACTTGCCCACTTATTTAATTTGTCCAAATCACACTAAGGTTCCTCTGCATTCTCCTCACAGCCTACTCTTGCACCATTATATAAGATGTAATAGCAGAGCATTTAGAAACACATAATATGACAAATCAGTCAGCAAGGCTTCATTAAGGGGAAATAATGACAAATTTACGAGAAATCTTTGAGGAGGTAACAAGCAGGACCGACAAAAGTGAAGCAATAGACATACTGTATTTGAGTTTTCAGAAGGTGTTTGAGGTACCACACATCAGGCTACTTAATAAGAAAAAAACCCATGGTGTTGGTGGTAGTATATTAACATGGATAGAAGATTGGTTAACTGACAGAAGACAGAGAGTCGGGACAAGGGGGACATTTTCAGGATGGCAACACTTAAATAGTTTACAATATATATGAATGACTTAGATAATGCAAGTGAATGCATTATAGCCAAGTTTGCAGATGGCCCAAAAATAGGTGGGAAGGCGAGTGGTAAAGATGGCACACACATTCTGCAGAAGGATATAAACATCTTAAACAAGTGTGAAAAACTAGGCAGATGGAATATAATGAGGGGAAATGTGAGGTTATACACTTTGACAGGAAGAATTGAGGCGCTGAATATTGTATAAATGGAAAAGACACCACAGCCAGAATACAGTGAATAGTTTTGGGCTCCTTATCTAAGGAAAGACATACTGGCACTGAAAACTATCCAAAGCAGGTTCACTAGTCTGATTCCAGGTACAGGTTGACTGTCAGATGAGGACAGGTTGACTAGATTGGGCCTGTACTTCTTGGAATATAGAAGATTGAGAGGCAACTTAACTGAAACATAAGATTCTTAGGGGACTTTACCAGGTAGATGCAAAAAGGTTGTTCTCCTTTGTGGGGAAGGCTAGAACCAGACGGCATAATCTCAGAGTGAGGGGTCACCCATTTAAGACAAAGATAAAATGGAATTTCTTCTCAAAATGGCAGTGAATCTATGGAATCCTTTATTGTGGAGGGGTGTTGAGGTTGGGCCATTAAGTATATTCAAGGCTGAGGTAGACAGATTTTTAATTAGTAGGGCAATCAAGGGTTATGAGGAAAAGGCAAAAAGTAGAGTTGAGGATATTCAGATCAGCCCTGATCTCATTGAATGGAACACCAGACTTGATGGTTGAATGGCCTACTTCAGCTCCTATGTCTACGGTCTTATGCAAATCCTAGTTGTGCCTCACCTCTAAAGTACATGCTTGAAGCCCTCAGGTAATGGTTGAGTTTACTCAGGAGCAGCCATGATAATGTTGTGAGCCTGGTGCTTTGCTAAGGCCACATTGTGTGGATGAAGGGTCCAGGAAGAGCATGCCACTGAAGGTACCTCGTGCAGAAGAAGTAGTCACATATAAATGACTTGGATGAGGAAGTGGAAGGGTGGGTTAGTAAGTTTGCCGACGACATGAAGGTTGGTGGAGTTGTGGACAGTGTGAAGGGCTGTTGCAACGGGACATTGACAGGATGCAGAGCTGGGCGAAGAAGTGGCAGATAGAATTCAACCCAGAAAAGTGTGAAGTGACTCATTTTGGAAGGTTGAATCTGAATGCAGAATATAGGGTTAATGGCAGGATTCTTGGCAGTGTAGAGGAACAGAGGGATCTCGGGGTCCATGTCCATAGATCCCTCAAAGTTGCGGCCCAAATTGATAGGGTTGTAAAGAAGGCGTATGGTGTGTTGGCTTTCATTGGCAGGGGAATTGAGTTTAAGAGCCATGAGGTTATGCTGCAGCTCTGTAAGACTCTGGTTTGACCACATTTGGAATATTGTGTTCAGTTCTGGTCACCTCGTTACAGGAAAGATGTGGAAGCTTTAGAGAGGGTGCAGAGGAGATTTACCAGGATGCTGCCTGGAGTGGAGGGCAGGACTTATGAGGAAAGGTTGAGAGAGCTAGGGCTTTTTTCATTGGAGCGAAGAAGGATGAGAGGTGACTTGATAGAGGTTTACGAGATGATGAGAGGCATAGACAGAGTGGATAGTCAGAGACTTTTCCCCAGGGCGGAAATGATTATTACAAGGGGGCATAATTTTAAGGTGATTGGAGGAAGGTATAGGGGAGATGTCAGAGTTAGGTTCTTCACACAGAGAGTGGTGGGCGTGTGGAATGCGCTGCTGGCAGTGGCAGTGGAGTCAGATACTTTACGGACTTGTAAGCGACTCTTGGATAGGCACATGGAGGATAGTAAAATGTAGGGTATGCAGGGTAGATTGATCTTAATAGGATAATAGGTCGGCACAACATCGTGGGCCGAAGATCCTATACTGAGCTCTACTGTTCTATGTTCTATATAAAGAGAAACTAGATAGCTGGCTCAGGCATTCCACAATCTGTAATGGGCACTGATGTAGATGATGCTAGGTACGTGTTCTGTTTTACCAGTCAAGTTTCTGTTTTGTCAAGTTTCTCAGTTGAGAGGAGAAAGTTTGGAAGTGTAATGAATGAGTTGAACAATTAATGAGATGTAAGTGCGTAGAAATGAACCTCTTCACTACCCAGTGTTAAGGTTCTGAACTCACCATCTGAAATATGAGGAGTTGACTGGGAAAGTTTTTCTTTGCTGAGAAAATGATTTTTGGACTTTTTCCTTGTTCACCATCATTCTTGTCATGTCAGACAGAGGAAATTATGCATTACGTTCTTCTGACTATGTTTAAAACCGAATTGGGCTTGGAGGCTTTTGGTGATATGAAAGACTATATGAATGCAAATCATTCTTTCTTCCATTACAGAACTTGAAGAGGTGATGCATGAAATTGGTCTGGTTAATCATAACAATGAAGCTTCCACGGCTCATGGTCATGAACAAGACCATGGGGATGAGGACCACGAAGAAAATCACAAGAATGAACACCGACTCAGACAGCTGATAACCACAGGTCTGGAGAAGGAGGAAGCCAACATGACTGCCAATAGGTGGAACACGGTAATACCACACATTTTTTTCCTTTATTCATTAACAGGATGAGGACATCACTGGCTAGGCAGTATTTATTGCCCATCCCTAATTGCCCATAGGGCAGTCCAGAGTCAACCACATTGCTGAGAGTCTGGAGTCACATGTAGGCCAGACCAGGTAAGGATGGCAGTTTCCTTCCCTGAAGGACATTAGTGAACCAGATGGTTTTTTCTGACAATTGTCAATGGATTCATGGACATCATTAGATTCCTAATTCCAGATATTTTATTGAATTCAAATTCCACTATCTGCCATGGCAGGATTCAAACCCGGGTCCCCAGAATGTAATCTGGGTGTATGGATTAACAGTCCAGTGATAATACCACTAGGCCATCGCCTCCCCACTACTTTAAGCCATTTTCTTTACTTCACTGTTACAGGTCTGTCAGGAAACCTAGACTTAGCTGTTCAAAGGTTCAGCAGGATGAGTCTACATTGCTACATATTGGGCTCAATTTGTTGCCCGTAAGTTATGCACTGACTGCATGGAACAGTGGACCAGGAAAATTCCAGTTTCAACATCCAACCTAAGCTGAGGTACAAGATCTAAGCCAGAGCAATAGTTAATGGTGCTTCAATTGACCATGTCCCTAGGCTGAGGTCAGGAAACTTCACTCAGTATTTCCACACTATTTATTGGAGAGGAGATGGCCTACTGGTATTATCATTGGACTGTTAATCCAGAGACCCAGGAATGTTTCAGGGACCCAGATGGTGGTGTTTGAATTCAATAACACAAAAATCTGAAATTAAGAGTCTAATGATGACCATGAGTCCATTGTCAATTGTCAGGAAAAATCCATCTGGTTCACAAATGTCCTTTAGTGAAGGTAACAGCCATTCTTACCTGGCCCACGTGTGATTCCAGGCCTTAGAAGTTAATTGGAGTAAGGCAAATTTTAATGGTATGAGACAAGAACTTTCAATGGTTGATTGGAGTAGACTGTTTGCAGGTAAAGGGATGTTTGATAAATGTGATAAGTCTGATAAGCTTTCAAAAGTGTGATAACGAGAGTTCAGAGTTATTATTGTTATGGACCAGGCCAGACTTACTCAAAATATTTTAAGAAGGTAGCCTAGATCCTAACTTTTCTTATTTTAAGGGCAAATATAAAGCACCATGTTCCAGATGCAATGTGACTGGTCAAACTACCCAACATTAAGCAAAACAATTTATTTAAACACTATAATTAAAATACAACAAAAGAAAGAGGAACTTACAATAACTTAACTCTGTTGGAAAAGTTAACAGAATAAAAGATACAGTAACTATTACTAATTAATTGTTCCAATATAGTAACATACCATAAACACACACCTTGGCAAAAAGGGAAATTCAGAAATCTGATTGTCTCACATGCAACCCAGCAGCAGAGAGACAGCAAATAAAAATCAACTAGAAACTCAGAGAGGGTAGCAGCCAGGAGACCTTTACTGTAGCTTCCAACCCTGTTGAGACTCCAATAGCAACTGCTGTTGAAACTCAAAGTTAAAAATCTAAGAACTAGAAATCCTGGTCTGTGAGAGCTGGCCACACCCATCCAAGCTGCTTCAACTGTTCCAAGTTTTTAAAAAAATACACCCAAGGCCTCAAGCTATTTATGTTACTGGTATTCCAACTCGACAGCTCCTCACCTCTGTTTTACAACGTCTCCTTTTCAAAAAAAAGGGAAAAAAATAACCTCTTAAAGCCACAGCATTGTTACGTTATGTTCCTGTTAGACTGAAAGATAAGGTAAGATTAGGGAACAATGGATGAATAAAGAGATTGAGGTTATGGTTAAGAATTTAAAAAAATCAAAAATTAAATACAGATAACTGGGTTCAAATGAATCTCTTGAAGAGTATAAAGAGTGTAGGGGCATTCTTAAGAGGGAGGCGAGGAAGGCAAAGCGGGGATATGAGATAGCCTTTGCATTAAAGGTTAAGGAAAACCCAAAGAAATTCAACAAGTACATTAATAACAAAAGAGCAACTAGAGAGAGAGTAGAGCGCCTTAAAGATAAAGTGGTCATCTTTGTGTTAAGCCTTAAGAAATGAGAGAGATATTAAATAAATGTTTAATATTTTTACCGTGGAGAAAGAAATGGAGGCTAGGGAACTCAGGGAAATAAAAACTGTTGCCTTGAAAACAATCCACATTACAGAAGAGGAAGTCCTGGAGATCTTAAAAAATATAAAGGTAGATAAATCCCTGGGACCTGTCTTAACATGGGAAGTTAGGGAGGCAGAAGTGTCAAGGTGGCTACTTCCATCATGTCCATCTCTGATTCAGAGGATCTGACAATGTTTGATGGAGATAGTGAATCAATGGGTCCCTGAAGTATTTCTGAAGGCTCTGAGGTGCAGGACATGTTCTTCTCCTACACGGTCTGCAAATCTGTAAGCTTTCAAACGTTCCACATGCTTATTCAGGACTGTCACACCTATGCAAACTTTGTCACTGGCTCTGATCTCATGGTGATCATGCCTCTTATGAATGCAGGGCCATTTCCATGATTCTTGCACCAAACTTTATGCCCTGGATCAAACTGTCTGTCTCATTTGGTGGAATCTTGGATTCGGCACTGGAGTTCCTGATGACGTTTCACCAACCTCCACCTTTCCCCAGGTCCTGGAAGATCAGACTTAGCCTGAGGCAGAGTCTTCTACCCATTAGCAACTCTGCCGGTGCTATCCCTTTAGCTGCATGTGGGGTGGTCCTATAAGCAATCAAAACAGTGGCAACTTAGTATCTAGTGAGGCTATAAGGCTGTTTCTTCAGTCCAACCTTCACAGTTTGGACTGTTCTTTCTGCCAGGTCATTAGATGATGGGTGGAATGAAACTGTCCAAATATGTCGTACACCATTTAACTTTAAGAAGTAACTAAAGTTCCTGCTACTAAACAATGGCCCGTTATCTGTAATTAATACTTCCAGATTCCATGTGTCGCAAAAGATGTGCGTAATCTTTCTGAGGTTCTGAGGAAGGGTCACCGGACCCGAAACGTTAACCCTGTTTTCTCCTCCACAGATGCTGCCAGAACTGCTGAGCTTTTCCAGCAACTTTGTTTTTGTTCCTGATTTAAAGCATCCGCAGTTCTTTTGGTTTTTATGTGCGTAATCTTTCTATTGTCACTCCAGTGTTTGACGAATGGACTCTATGCACACCCAACCATGTTGAATGGGCATCTACAATGAGTAAAAGCATTGAACCCATGAAAGGACCTGCACAGTCGACATGGAACCGAGTCCAAAGTCTATCTAACCCTTCTCATGGATATGGGGGAGTTGTTGGTGCTAATCTTTGTCCTTGTTGATATTCTGAGTACTATCCCACCAACACAGCTATACCTGTGTTCAGCCTGGCCAACATCTTCATTCTGAGACCACTAGATGCCTTGATGGAGTCCAGGCAGTATATGACGGCAACCTTTGCCCAGAACAATCACTCTTGATCCCCATACAATATGCCGTCCTCCACCCTAGGCAAAAATTCTAGCTACGATGGCCTTTTGGTTTCCCCCATTAATACCAATCCTTTCAGTTTGGAAAGGACTACGTCGTTCTGAGTCCAAAGTCTAATATTGTTAGCTGTGACTGTGACCAGAAAATTCAATGTCTTGACCAAAGCTTCATTGGAGGCACTACAGTTCGTATATCTGCCAATGGGAGGTGGCTCAATTCATCCACATTTGCTACTCACCCACCCAGAAGGTGTTCAGATTTGTAATTATAAGCACCTAACATTGGAGCCCATCACTGAATGTGGCCTGAAGCTATGGGCAGCACTGCCTTAGCCTCCTCAAGCAGACCAAATAATGGTTTGTGGTCCGTAATTATCATAAAATTTTCCCCATAAAGTTATTGGTGGAGCTTTCTGATTCCAAATATGACCACCAATTTTTTTTAAACTATTTCAGCCTAACAGAGCTCTGTTGCTGTCCTGAATGTGCATATCAACAACAATTACAATGTCATAGCGGGCAGAATCCTGAAGAAAATTGTGACTGTTTGACTGATACTGGACTTTGTTTTGAGTTTTACTGTGGGCCATCCTAGAGTAACTCTTATCTGGATATTTCTTGAGTGAGGCTATGCAGCTGTGTTCTCAAGCTCAGGCAGACTGGTGAGGGTGTCCACTTCCATTAGGATACCTTGCAACTCACGTGCTCCTCTTGCTGCATTTTCCAATGATAAAGCTAGTTGCAGTGCCTATTTGAAGTCCAGTTGAGCTTCAGCACTAGGCATTTTGCATAGTCACATCATTAATTCTGTATACTAGATGGTCTCTAAGCATCTCATTAGGGGTTAAAAAAATTAACAATCTTCTGCCAGTCATCTTTACCTAGTCAAAAACCTCAATACAGATTCCCCTGGTTTTTGTATTGCTGAGTAAAAGCTTTAGCATCTTAGAATTAAAGGAGACTTGGGGGTCATGATATTCCTTAACTATGTCAATCAATTCTTGAAAAGTTTCAGTAACTCATGCCTCAGGAAAAGTTAGGCTTCTAATGACAGAAAAAGCAGCAGCTCCACAGGCTGTCAGGAAAATTTTTTGTTATTTCTCATTTGCCACAATGGGAGATTGTTTGCTTGGCAAAAAAAGCACATTCTTTCCATGTATTGGGCTAAGTCCTTGATGACTGGGTTGAACAAGTCAAGTTTCCCAAAGAGAGGAATGATGTAAGAGAATGGTTACCCCCAACTTCAAAATGACTGCTGTATGTTTTGTCAGGATCGTGATTTACTCTCATTGCCACTGAAATAACTCTTCAGAGGCCGGAGACATCCTTTATTTACAAATGCATAGTCTTTGACAATAGCATTGCCTCTCACAGAGTCAGGCATTCAGGGTCAATATCCCTGACATTCACCCTTTGTGAACCAGGTCTCCTTGATTGGGCCAGATTAACAGCCCCAATCAAGGAACTTATGTTCTATGAAAAACACCTCATTACAATCACTACAGTGCTCATATCTCATCATTTATTGATACATCCTGTATAATAGTTTGTAATAACCAAAAGGCTTGGGAGTGATTTCAACAACTAGAGCATGATTTCCACCACCTCCTGCCCCCACTTTACCATCCTCCAAATCTATTGCTTAGCAGCAACACTTAAACATTTCTGCAGGCAGTTTACAAGATGTACCTGAACAAAGGTTTTGACGGCTTTTGGCAAAGTTTCACACATCCGGGCTTTGTAAGAACACACTGCAGTCTAGCAACACATCAGTGTATCAGATTGCATGCATTCTGATTGTCTAAACCTCCAATCCTGATAGGAGACAACAGAATAAAGTGTAGATTCCTAAAAGTTAATCGAAAAATGCTGGAAGAGGAAAAAAGAATTGTGTTTCATTCTATTTGTAGGCACTAAAAGAAACTTGATGCCCTTAGATTTAAGGGGCATTAAAATGATTTACAATGTAGATAGCATCAAACTTTATCACGTTATATGAAGGGTTTGGCCTGAGTCATTCTTCTGTGAAAGATGAACTAACACATGACCAGCAGAATGTTGTAATACAGATTTTTGGACTTAATTAGCAGTTCAGAAACAAAATGTTTCTGGCAAAATTATGACCTAACTGCAGATGTAAAAGCGTTGGGCCATATACAGTGCGGTAAATATACTGAAGCTCCTAGAAAAAAAAATCCACAAGCCTTGGAAATCAGAAATGCTAAACAAAATTATATGTCAAATCGATCAGTATCTGAAAATAGAAAATCAGGCTAACCTTTCCAATGTAGCCTAATATTCTGCATCCAAAATATTAACCCATTTTTTCCTTTAAAACTGATGATACTACCGTGTTTCCAGCATGAGAATGAGTTAGAGGCAATGTTCTAGCGTGGATAGAAGATTGGCTGTCTGGCAGATGGCACAGAGTGGAGACAAAAGGGTCTTTCTCAGGATGGTAGCTGGTAACAAGTGGTGTTCCATAAGGGTCAGTGTTGGGATCACTTTTCCTTTTATACATTAATGATCTAGATGAAGGAACTCAAGACATTCTGGTTAAGTTTGCAGATGACACAAAGATAGGTAGAGGGACAGGTAGTATTGAGGAGGTGGGGAGGCTGCAGAAGGATTTGGACAGGTTAGGAGAGTGGACAAAGAAGTGGCAGATGGAGTACAACGTGGGAAAGTGTGAGGTCATGCACTTTGGTAAGAAGAATAAAAGCATGGACAATGTCCAAATGAGGAGAAAATTCAGAAGTCTGAAGTGCAAAGAGACTTGAGAGTTCTAGTCCAGCATTCTCTCAAGGTAAACTTGTAGGCTGAGTGAGTAGTTAGGAAGGCAAATGCAATGTTGGCATTTATTTTGTCAGGAGTTGAATATAAAAGCAGGATGTACTTCTGATGCTCTATAACGCTTGGTCAGGTCACATTTAGAGTATTGTGTGCAGTTTTTGGGCCCCATATCTCAGAAAGGATGTACTGGCCCTGGAGTGGGTTCAGAAGAGATTCACAAGCATGGTCCCAGGAATGAAAAGCTTAACATATGAACAATGTTTGAGGACTCTGGGTCTATACTCGATGGAGTTTAGAAGGGTGAGGGGGGATCTAATTGAAACTTACAGAATAAGACCATAAGACAAAGGAGCAGAAATTAGGCCGTTTGGCCCATCGAGTCTGCTCTGCTATTCAGTCATGGCTGATAAGTTCCTCAACCCCATTCTCCCGCTTTCTCCCCATAACCCTTGATCCCCTTGATAATCAAGAACCTATCTATCTCAGTCTTAAATACACTCAATGACCTGGCCCCCACACCCATCTATGGCAGTGAATTCCATAGATTCATCACTCTCTGGCTAAGGAAATTTCTCCTTATCTCAGAGTGGATGTTGGGAAGATGCTTCCATTGGTAGGAGAGACTAGGACACGAGGGCACAGCCTTAGAGAAAAGGGAAGACCTTTAAGAACAGAGATAAGGAGAAACTTCTTCAGCCAGAGAGTGGTGAATCTATGGAATTCACTGCCACAGAAGGCTGGAGGCCAGGTCGCTGAGTATATTTAAGACAGGTTATTGATTGTCAAGGGGAACAAGGGTTACAGGGAGAAAACGGGAGAATAGCATTGAGAAACTTATCAGCCATGATTGAATGGCAGAGCAAGCTCAAATGGCTGAATGGCCTCTTCTCTGCTCCTATGTCTTATGGTCTTATGGGTTCAACTAGCACTTCCTAAACGTCGATAAATCGTGTCATACAAATCAAGTCAGTCTGTAATGCAGTCCCAAATGAGTGAAGATGACCAGAATCTTTCGCCCTCGAGCGTGGTGTACTTGGAAATGAGAAGAGCAATTATTTAGATAGGATTGTGGCACACCTGAACCCCCTTGGCTAGCAGTAGGCCAAAGATGGGAAGGCCTGTGATCAGATCCCTAACCCACCACCGAAGTGATGCCCATATATGGACAATAAATCAGTCACGTCTTAAAGGCAGTATCCCATTGCCACTGATATTAACCAAGTTGTAGCTGGGTCTGCTGCCATGCAGCATGCACAGTTGCCAAAATTGTTACAATTCAACCTGAAGATTCAACTCGGCCTTTCAGGAATGATACCAAGAAAATCTCCTCCAAAAATATGTTGATGCTGGAGGCCAATTGAAAATGTTAAAGCTGGGATTTATATACTTATTACCAGCCGTATTAAGAGTTATGGGAACAAACTGGTCAGATGGAGTTATGATACAGATCATCACTGATCTAACTGAATGACAGAACAGGCTCAAGGGGCTGAAACAAGCGTAGAATGCTGGAGAAACGCAGCAGGTCTGGCATCACCTGGGGAGAGAAACAGTGTCATTCTGGACTTGAAATGTTAATTCTGTTCGTCTCTCTGGAAATGCTGCACTTCTCCAGCATTCTCTGTGCTTGTTTCAGATTCTCAGCATCTTCAGTATTTTGCTTTTATTCAGGAGGCTGAATGACCTACTCCCATATTTTTATGGTACGCACCCATCCTGAATAAAATTCTCTCCTTGCTGGTTACTGCCTCATGCAAACAAGCCAATAAACTCAATTTAGAATGAGGACTGACATGTTAGAGCATTAACTAACTACTATATTCTTTGGCTTTTTTTCCCTGGTGCTTTGTTTGCAGAAATGCTTCAGCTCCATTGAAATAATGACCATCTATGACATTCCAATTGATGCCATGATTTCTCGTGGTGACTTTGTTCAGCTGAGTCCTGCATTAATCCAGCAACTCCTGAGTCGAGCCTGCACCAGAAATCACCAAGTCACAGATAATAATGAATTTCAGCTGACCACTGCAGAAAGTAAGATTCTCTAGCAACATCATGGGCATTTGTAGCATTTTATAATATCAGTATTCAAAACTTAATGCATGTCTGAATTGTTTGGTTTCAGCTGCAGCTCAGTGGTAACTCTCTAACCTCTGAGTCAGAGGTAGTACATGGCAGTCCCACTCCAGAGACTTAGATAGGCAGTCTAGGCTGACACCCCGGAGCTGTACTGAAGGGGTGCATCCTTTAGATGAGACAAATAGCATAACTTCTTCTGAAAAAAAATTGTTATCATGACAGCATCCTGAAATGTGTGCCAACAACACATTCAGCTGACCAGTGGGGACTACCCATTTGATTATATGGACAGCTACTCATGTATAAGCTGCCATATAGATGTCATTTTGCTCAGGACAATTGCCTGTTCCCAAGAGTGGTTGACTAAATCACAGATCTGGCAGCTCAGCAGCCTCATAGCACACTATAAATGGTGACCGTTGCAAGGAAGGCAGGGAACCTACAGCCTAACAAGTAGGCTGAAGAAACTTAAAAAAAGATTAAAAACTACATCAATGATGTGGAATCCCTCTGGGCTCACTGCCAGGCCCACCAGGACTGCCTTCCAAGTCCATAACACCTCTCAGATGCTCTCCCTGCCCCACCCTGTCAACCCATGTCTTTCTATACATCCTAAGACCCCTAATACTCTCCATCTCAAATTATACCCATCTATCATGACCCTTCGCACCCTCCATGCCAACCTCTACCCACTTCAGTTACCCTTTAAAGTTCATATGCCAACTTATGCACTTCAACACCCCTCATGACCCTTCATAGCACTGTGCCAATTTAGAGTCAATTCCTGCTAACCCATTCACCTAATCTACCACAGTCGGCCGTTACACATACAATACCAACGTACTCAGTATCTGCCATGTACAGTTAATGGCTCCTATGGCGCAGCATCACTGAACAAGAACGCCTGGATTCAAGTCCCACCTGCTCCAGAGGTGTGTAATAACATCTCTGAGCAGATTGTTTAGAAAATATCTACACCGTGGGCAGACATCAATACTCATGCTGTGATCAAATAAAGGTCTTAAGTGTCTATTAATTCGTTCATAGGCTAAAAAAACACACTTATTGATAAAACTATATTTCACAACTTCCTTTGAGACCTTACTAAAACAAACATTTAAATTCACTGTCCCACTTCAAAGAGTTTATACCCACTTAGAACAGTTAATCAAATTGTCATTTGCTAAGCATCTCATCGTGATAATGAAAAGTTGTGAATAAGCCATGCAACAGCCATTTATTAATGCTAACCCTCAAAATTATGTTAGCCAATGTCAGAGTGGAAATGGCAAACACTGATTTATTTACGACTAGACAGTTTATTTCAGATACTTAAGAGTCGGAAATGAAAGTAACAGAATGATAGTTCTCTTGACAGGTATTGTGATAGTACTCTTGACAGCTATCATGACCGTTCCAAGTAGTTTGAGCATTTTTAAAAACACCTTCATGTCTACTTTTAGCTGACCCAAAGAGCAATTGACCTCTTCCAAAGGACATGTGACCACCGTCAAAAGTATCCCAAAACAACTTATAAAAGGACATCTGTCTCCTCCCACCAGGTGTAAAGTACACAAGTCATGTTTTAGACATCCCTCTCATGAAAATCACAAAAGCCTGAGGCAGCTGTATTTCAACATATGTATTTACCTCCATAAACCATAAGATGTGCAAATTAGAGCCCACTCAATTTGTTCCCACCCACTCTTGTACAATGGTGAGGGTCATGTTGGGTTGGAGCTTCAAGATCTGGGCTTCCACCTCCGTTTTAATCAAGGCAGAAATACTCTCACGCTTTCTGAAAATTCAGGTCCAAATGTTTAATTTTTGTAAATCAGTTACTGCATTGTTAAAATGCCTCCTTTTTTTTTCCAGAATATATATATGGATCAATCGCAACATTAGTTGTAAGTCTTTGTGCTGTGTTGGGGATTGTGATTCTGCTTTTTACCTCTTGTACCACTGCATATCAGCATATTATACAATTCTTCATAAGTTTGGCTGTGGGCTCATTAACTGGTGATGCTGTGTTACATCTCATACCTTCGGTAAGCGCACTTTTTTCATAACATTTCCACACCACAAACAAAAAATGCTTTCATTTAAATTGTGTTTTGTGTAACTTATTGAGTTGAAAGAAATGGTAAATTGTTGCTGCATATAAGTTATTAAAAATCTTAGGGATTCCTTTGTAAAATTTTCAGTTGCTACAATTTTGGATGACAGTTATACGCTGATATTTAACATTTAGACTCTCTATGTAGCATTACAAATAGTAGCAGACAACCTCTTACCTAAGGAAAAATATACCAGCATTGGAGGCACCAGAGAAGGTTTACCAGGTTGATCCTGGGGATTGAGGAGACATTGAGAAGTTAGTACTTATCGAAGTTAGAAGAATGAGATGCAAATTTTTTGAAACCTACAAAATGCATAGGGTATTTGTCAGGATAGATGCAGAAAGGTTGTTTCCCCTTGCGGAAGAGTATAGCACCAGACAGCTTAGAGTAAGTGGTCACCCATTTAAAACAAAGATGAGGAGGAATATTCTCCCTCACAAGGTTGTGAATCTGTGGATTTTCTTAACCACAGAGAGCTTTAGAGATAGTGTTAAGTATACTCAAGGCTGAGAGAGGCAGATTTTTAATCAGCAAAGAAATCAAAGGTTATCATAGAGTCATAGAATTATACTGCACATAGACAGACCCTCCAGTTCAACTTGTTCATGCTGACCTAATATCCTAAACTGATTTCGGCCCAATAGCCAGCATTTGGTCCATATCCTTCTATACCCTTCCTGTTCATTTACTCATCCAGATGCCTTTTAAATATTGTAATTGTACCTGTCTCCACCACTTTGGTAGCTCGTTCCGTGCATGCACCACTCTCTGCATGAAAAAGTTACCCATCAGGTCCTTTTTGGCCTTTCTCCTCTCACCTTAAACCTATGCTGTCTAGTTTTGGACTCCTCCACCCCAGGGAAAAGACCTTGGCTATTCACACTATCCATGCCCCTCATGATTTTATAAGCCTCTATGAGGTCATCCCTCAGCTTCCAATGCTCCAGGTAAATAAGCCACAGTCTATTTAGCCTCTCCCTGTAACTCAAACCCTCTAGTCCCAGCAACAGAGATAACAAGGTGTAGAGCTGGATGAACACAGCAGGCCAATCAGCATCAGAGGAGCAGGAAGGCTGACGTTTCGGGCCTAGACCCTTCTTCAG